>RAOV01000010.1:0-448435 GCA_009806015.1 Neurospora sp. CHS-2018b | reverse complement strand
TTCCCCCCCCCCCCCCCCCCCCCCCCCAACAGGGCAAAGCGCGCGAATCGGAGCATTTCGTCATTCGGCCAGAGCAGCAGAGCAAGCCACGATATTGCCGGCGGCATCCATTTGACATTTCCGGATTCCGACAACCACGTTCACGATATCGGCAGCTTCCATAAGTGGCCCGTGCTCAAGCTTGGCCCATGCCACAACACCTCAGGGGTATTGGAGCTTCCTGGAGCTCTGCGGACGTCATCAGCCTCATCACAGGAAGGAGAACGATAAAAAGGATAACCGAGTCCTTTGAATAACTTGTGCATTTAATGCGTCTCATTTCAATTACGATATCTCTACAGGTATTTGAACAGCTAATTGAATGGTCATATGAGCTTTGCCCCCTGAGAATGAAGCACGCCATAGTCCGGTCCTTCTGTACTCCATAGGTACTCTAGAGAAGGTTTTAGGCCCGCGCCAAAATGCCATGTTAATCATGTTTCTCGCCATATATCCATCATTGTTCCCCTAAACTAGCAATAATCGTGCCAATTAAAAACAGAAGAATTGCAATCAAGTTCCTGGCCTCCGAAGCCTCCTCCCGTTCCTTGGCCTACTACGGAGATACAGCCGAGGACTTCGCCTTCTAAGCTGTGCTTTCCTTCCGAACCATCTCGGCGACATCGGCATCTATGCCTACATCAGGAAAGTCCTCGGTCTCGTCAATCTTGCGCTTCTTGGCCTCGCGAGTCGGAACAGACTCATATTGCGAAGCGAGGGCGGACAGCATCTCAATGCCAGGGGCAGATCCGGTTGGGTGGGCATGACCGTTCTGCGGCTGTTGTTGCTCAGACGGGTGGCTGTCGTAGAAATCGTCGTGATCTTGGACGTGTGGAGGCGTGAGTGCTTCGACCTGGGGACGGGCAATGTCGTGGCTATCCGAGTTGGTTGGGGCGCGCTCCTCGCCGGTAGCCGGCTCTTGGGCATTGTGAGGTAAACCGCCGATGATGCTAAGCTCAATTGCTTGCTTCTTCTCCTCAACTGCCGTCTTGCGGGTGCCTAGATCCCTCAGTTGCGACTGCTCCGCTTCCAAGGCCTGCCGGTTAGAGTTCAACATCTTCTCCAAGGCACTGATAAGCTCCTCGCGGGTCTTGATGCATTCCGTCACAGCCCCCTCAGCATTGGCGAGGTTCTTAAGCAGCCCATTGAGTCGCGCAGCATACACTGGCGCCTGAGGAGGAGCGTGGGCCGGATCCATCAGCTTGCTGTAGTCCGAATTGGCGGTAGTAAGGCTTGTCTTCAGCGCCTGGGCACTCTTGGTAACTGCCTGCTGTGAGGTAACCAAGGGCGCCAACTCTGGAGGCACCGTTGCAGCTGGCGACGATAATGATGTGGAACCGAACATTGGACCACCGGAGCGGGCTGAGTCAAGCTCTGGATTGAACAGGTTAGTAATCTCTCCTAGGAAGGGGTGGGACATGTGTCATCAGAACTTACCTCTTAGTCGAGAGTCTATAGCATCCTGGACTTCCATGGGGAATATCTTGCGTTCTCTCCAAACATCGACAACCCTTCGGAGCTTGTTCTGGATGTCTGACGAGGCGCCCTTATAAGACAACGCGGTTGCATCCGCGATGAACGGCGAGAAGGCCTGAAGGAAGTCATCCTTATTGCGAGCCTTTGATTGCTGCGTCACCTCTGTGGAGAAAGACGGAAATGGTCAGCATTCAGTCTCAAACGAGCATACAGTTCTATCCCAAAACAAACGCACATGACATTGCGACGTTGTGGGACAGCCTAGAAGATGCACTCACCGTTTGCAAGATAAATCATGTTGAGCCTCTTGGGACTGGGGAGGTCCTTCAGCTTGGTCAACCAGAGATGGACAGTCTGGGCAGCATGTCGCCTAAGATACATCAACAGTCAGTTCGTCGGTCGAGACACCAAACAAAAGGTAAACGCGGTTGTCGTAGGCAGCGGGAGCTTACCGATGGAACATGATCCACTGGGCAGTGGTTGCAATACTCTCATGGGTCTCAGTGAGTGCAGAGAGCTTAGAGAGCACAGCATCCTCGTTATACGCCATGATGAAGGGTTAGGCGAGAGTTGTTGGAAATTGTTGAGAAGTTGGTTGCTGATGGTTGTGTACTTTCACCCACGCTGGCTGAAAGGATGGGTTGGGGTTTTTGATGGTTGGTTGGTGATGATGGATAGGCAGATGTTTAGATATGCGCTGTCGGGTTTATTCAGAACTCATCTACAGCAGTACGAGGAGGTATCCGTGTTGTTTGTGCGTACAGCAGTAACTCCAGACGCAGCCGAGGTGGTGATCTAGAATATGGATCGAAAGCCCTTGGGAACAACCTCAAATGGCAGAAGCGTGGACTTATCAACACACAACACTGGACGACGGCAAGAGAAGTGCTCAGGATGAACTAAGCAGTCAAGCTCTGTGGTCCAACTACACCGGAGTCGTTTCCCTGCTATTACCAATGCTGTCACCAGGAAGAGTTTGCAGTGCGAAGAGCAAATGAGCGTGATCTGGATGCTCTGTGACAAACAACTGAAACCACAGGTGCCGAATGTTGTTGATGGAAAGGAAGAAGAAGGAAGAAGTTGACGGGGGTGGGAATGAAACAGACGTTGGAGCTTCCTCCATCCGTCCAATGCGAGGGCGGGCAAGAGGGACAACGCCTGCCCCGGGCCGCAGACTTGCCTGCCGCTATCGCTGTTCGAATCTGTCACTGCAGCTGTCGTCCCCGCCCTCCGGCTTCCCCTGGCCAAAGAGGGTCCCGTCCGGCGTCCCGACCTGGCCGCCCGCTGTGGACAGTGCCAAAGTGCCAAAGTGGCCGCTGTGAGTGGCGTCCCGTCGCAACCTGGCGCGATCAGGAGCGCTGGCTGCAACTCGGACTCCCGCAGTGCAACACCAACACCAAGACACTTCCATCAAACAAATCTTACCGTTTCGCAACTTTCTTTGATCGACCTACCTAATCCTTCAATTTGCAGTCCACTTCTCTCCAGTCTCAAGTCTTGCCCCGTCCGCACCCGATCAACCAAAAGTCAACTACACCTCCAACACACCATGGCTGACAGATTTCCCTCGCTGGAGGAGTTCGACTCCGGCGGTAAGCTTGGCATTGTTTGGAGATCCCCTTACCTTGCTGTCACTGCATGCTAACATTTAGCCCCCAAAAGCCCAGACCGAGATCAAGGAGGGCTCTGGAAGCCCCTCGGCCACCAACTTCCTCGAGCGTGAGAAGGCGCTTCTCGGCGACGATGCCAACCAGTTTGCGACAGTTGAGGATGCTGGTTTCGACGATGACAACGACCTCCTAGGGGGTGGCCTCGACTCCTCCGCTGGCGCCGGCGCCGGTATCGAGACTGACGCTGCTTTTGAGAGCCAGTTCCCCGACCTTTCCGCAGGCAACGAGGTACGAATAAACAATAATCATCCCAAAGCTGTCGATACAGCACGCATTCATGGTCTTGGGTTCTAACAGAGGCATCTTCATTTTAGTCTGTTGCGCCAGGCGGCACCATCACTGGCGCCGGTCCTTCCGTCACCTACAACTCCGGATATGCGCCGTTTGCCGAGGAGGAGCAAGAGCCCGAGGTGATCAGGGAGTGGCGCGAGAAGCGTGATGCGCAGCTTGCCAAGCGGGCGGAGCAGTTCGCCGCCCAGAGAGCCGAGACCATCGCGGAGGCCCAGAAGAACATTGACGAATTCTACGAGAACTACAACAACAAGAAGGAGAAGGCGATTGCGCAGACCCGCAAGGAGGCCGAGGAGTTCCTTGCCAGCCGCGAGGACACCACATCGGGAGGCACGAGCTGGGAGCGCATTGCCAAGCTGGTTGACGTTAGCGGCAAGGGAGCTAAGGGCGGTGCTGCTGGTTCCGGCAAGGAGCGTTTCCGCGAGCTCCTGATAAGCCTAAAGAAGGATGAGAAGGCCCCCGGTGCCTCGGGAATTTAAAGCGCTTGCTTAGCCTGCCCGCATGAGAAAGGGGACAACTGGTTGCCACTATTCACAGACTTCACACATCCATGGCCACTACTACCACATGGCCAAAAAGCCATAATTTTGTAATGATAGAAAAGGCTTGCCAGCTGCAGCCATCAGTATTTGGAGCTTGGTAGTCGAAGCGCCGAGACCCAATGGATCACGATTTCCACGGTTACAGTAGCTCCAAAAGGTGGTCGGTGGAATCCAGGATGCAAATAGGGAATGTTGGCGTGGTGGCCTACTTCTTGAAGGAGTCACCCAAAGCGGCCTTCCCTCTGCCGCCGTCTATGCTGCTCTTCGTGACTATACACATATTCAAAGGGAATCACTTGCTTGTCTCATGTCCCAGTAACACCTCCTTCGTTGGCTATCGTAGTAGGACGGCTAATTTAATCCTCCTGGAACCAGGTGTTGTAGCCGAGAACCTTGCGGGACATGGCGTACATGGAAGCTGATGTATAGTTAGCGGAAGGACCAAGGACGAAGCGGTAAGCTATAAATAAAGGTATACGCACCGCCGAAGGTACCCCACATGGCAATGTTGAAGGTGGTCATGATGAAGCCGCTGCGAGGGCTCTGTTCGCGATTTCATCATCAGCCCTTGTCCCGACAAAACCTCCTCTCTGTCTCTCTCTCTCATATTTCCCATCTGCTGATTCCCCCTCCATCCTCGAGTCTCGAATTCAACTCACAATCTTCCAGAGGCGGGTGTGGTTCTTGTAGGCCTGCTGGTAGAAGCGCTGCTTCTCAGGGACGCGGTTCGGGGCGTAGACGATGGCTTTGGGGAGGACGCTGCAGTCGGGGAAGAAAGAGAGCTGTTAGCCTGGGATTCCGAAATCGTACGACGAATAATAGTGCGTCATGACGACAGGCAATTGGACTTGGGCCGGCGTCCGCAATGCGCGCAGTCGCTGGAGGGTCGTCGGGTCGTCGAGAAGCTCGGAGTCGGAGGGGAGAAGCTTACGCCATCTTGAATTGTTGTCGGTGGTCGTTGGATGGAAGATTCCGGGGGGTGATGCGAGGGGTTGGTGTGATGATGTCGAATGCGTGGAAAGGACGGAGAGTTAGCTTTGAACCTCAAATGCTCCAGGTTTCTCGGCTCGGGGCTTCCTGCAGTGTGGTGCACGGACTTGTGGATGGAGACTGCAGACCCGACGGCGGAAGCTCTGCCTGCCTGCCAGGTGTAAAAGCATTGGCCAGTGCTCACAGCTCTCAGCTGATGCTGAATGCCTCGACTTTGAAGCTCAGCGGACTCGATGCCTGCCGGGGAGCAGCTGTTCAGTACGTACAGGATGACTAAGCAGTATTTTAGAGGAGCTCTCCATGCAAGGTCCTCCACTTTGTGTCTCCTCCACTCGAGGACGTCAAAGCTTCCAACCCAAGTTTCCACATCCCCTCACAACCCCATCCGCGGGACCGCGATACCCCAGAACTCGAGTCAGTCACCAGATCGCCAGGTACCTCGCGATACATACGATCGATGCGAACAACGACACCGAATAATCCAGCGGCGACTTCGAAACGAGAAAATAATCGACATGATCGCATAAGACATCCACTACGAAGAGTCCCCGCCGCTCATATGCCGAATTCCTTGTGTCGAGCGGCCACGATACCATTATGCGAGCCGTGCCTCCTGTGCTGCGACATGTAGCTCGCTCGGGCCGCTCCACCATATCGCACTTATACACGGACGCTGTGCACTTACAAGCATCTGGACTACCAGGATGCGTCAACTTCTCAACGAGCGCGCGCTGGTCGAGGTCGTTGACGGCATACGCATCGGGGGAGAGTGTGGCGGCGGAAGAAGACCACGGTGTTCGGAATACAAAAACGGCTTGGGGCTCGGCAGTGCATGCGCTACCAGGCCAAGCGTCTAACACATACGACCTGTCAGGCCGGCCAAGCTTTCGGTCATCCCGCGTCGCCAACCAGCCCTTCAACCGTGAGGACTGGGACATCTTGACGGCTGCCGAGGAAGACTTGCGCTTCCAGTGTGATGTCCTCGCAGATACACCGGAGGATGGACAGCCGCGACTGGTTGACTGGCCACAGTATGCGAACGACATCACTCTTTGGTCGTGCATACTTGAGCACCGCCAACGCAGCGAAGGAGATGCCGGAGTCGCTGCAGTTCTCGAGGGCCTGCAAAAACGGCGAACCTTGACGGAAGTGGAAGGCCCAGTTGCTGAGCAATTTTGGCGAGCAATACTAGATGCAGCCGTTCGCGATCAAGAAATGCTACACAGTGCTTGGTGCTATGCTGAGTGGCTCTACGGCGACCACGGAGTCCTTTGGCCAAACCTCTATGCAGGTGTTGTATCTTTCTTCATCGCGGAACAAGATATACAGTCAACTCTGCTATGGCACTTACGCCTAAGCTCGTCGTTTTGCTCTGACTCTGCGCCCCTTACCCAAGTGCTGAAGCAGTTCATCACTAATTCAGACGCAAAGGTTCGAGAAATCCTACAAGCACTCTACATGACGAGTGTCCGTCAAAACCTCTACGACGAGTTCATTCCCTACCTCTTCGCTCAAGGAGAGGAAGGTATTGCCCGTGATTGGCGTCGGCTGTTTATTTCTCACAACGACTTGCCAACAACCGAAGCTTCTCGGCCATTTTTACAGTTTTTGGTCGGCTTTCATCCCAAGATCCAGTTGACCACCAAAGAACAGTCCTTCCTTACACCGAGTAAACCTGCACTTCTGAGCAGTGTAGACCTGAACAACCTTCTAAGAGACGACAACTCGCAAGTTGATATCAGCTTTGACTACCAAATCTCCAAATGTCTGGGCAATGTGTTCGGCATCAAGGAACAAACAGATAATGACAGCTTGGGCGCAAGATGGTTTGCGACCCTCGACTTCTCCGTCGAAACCATCATTGGCACAGTCTCGACTCTGGGCTTCTCTGAAATTGGGCCACTCTCGTTACAGTCTATTGCCCGGCGCGAACCATCTCCCGACCGACTCCTTCACCACATTGCACAGCTGCAAGAGTCTGGAATCAGTATTGGTAACTCAACCTATTCGAAGACACTACAACACTTTGCTACAGTTGGCGACGAGGAACTGTTCGAGGGTCTTGTTTATACAACCATGCATCCGGAAGAGTTCGACAACTTTGCCAAGCACCCCTCGTTTTTGAGTTGCGCCGCTGCGGAGGGAGACTTTATGCTCTGTCGACTCCTTTTGGAAGCTAGTCATCTCAAAACAAGACAACTTCTGGAAGAGTCAACGAATGAAGCGTTATTGGTCTGCTTGAAAGGCAACAACGCTTCACCTATGGTTGGCTTCATGGATATTATGGCCGATGGAAATATCGAAATGATGCACTCTACGGCCGATGCTATATCAAAACATGTATGCGAAGAGATAGTACCACGGCCTGCGAAAGATGGCGTAGACATTTCCTCCTATGCCACCATGTATAGACGGCTTCTACGATTCGGATATCCTCTCGCGTCCAAGGCTTCTCAGATCATTCTTTTCAGACTCGGGCGTGAAGGACTGCATGACGAACGCGACGATCTTGCGTTGGATATTGTCAGCTTCTATGAGGGTAGTTTGGCACCTGAGAGAGGCTCTTTCCGGGTTCACAAGCTCGATCTACCCGACGCAGTCGCTCAGCAATTGCCGAAGTCAAAAAGGTTTATGAGCCTTCCATCCAAAATGAGCACGACGAGCCCCTACCATCCACTGCACATGGTTTTTGGAACGGAGCTTTTGGGGTCAATTATCCGCTGGGGTTTTCGCAGTTCCAGGGGTATGCCCTGGGATGAAACAGAATTCCAGGAACCAGCGCACTTCTTCTTCGCCCGAGGCATCAAACTCGTGGCAATGCTCAAGGAGAGGGGAGTGAGGGCCGATGACTCTTGGGCGCGCTCGGTAATCGTCCCAGCTCTTACCGTCCTTTTGGTCTCAGGCGAGATCAAGCGCTTCCACCGGCCTCAGAAACACGGGCATCACTACGTTGCCCCAAAAGTGAGGGAGACGCTTTCGCTCAAAGAAGCCATCAGGTTATGCAATCTTGCCTGGGGCTCCTACGTCCTGGAACGTCTGCCCGAGTTGGTTCACCACTCGATGAAGGAGTGGAAGCTCAAGCTTAAACAGACCCAACCAGAGTTGTTCATACCTCATAAACGCGAGTATGCGGTGGGGAGCAAGCTGTGGGTGAAGTATGGCCCGGGCGGTAGGCCGCCGTTCGCCACCAAACTAAAACATCAATATCGACAGCAACAAGAGGAAGCAGACGCCAGTCTAGATCCGGATGCGCAAAACTCAACGGTCAAGAAAAGCTCAAAAGTCAAAACGGAAGACGACTTCTTCAAGGACTTTGAGGGCTTCGATCGCTTCCTCTAGTAACAGTAAGAAGCAGCCGAGCTGCTGCGGGATACACAGTACCGACCGAACTATCCACCATCTATTTCATGATTTGTCCTCCGACTTTCGACAAGTAATCGTGTTTTGCATACATTGGTTCCGGTCATATAGATATACAACTACGAGAGGGTTCTATAAACGATAGAGGACACGGAGTCTACAAGGTCATGGTTTACAGGACATGATGAGAGCAAGAGAGGGAGAGCACGAGCTTCCGCGAGGAGGAACAACAGAACAGTTTTGCTTGGGTCTGAAACAGGCAGACGCTTTGCACGAAATGTACATACTTGAAACTCGTTTACATATATGATTTTCTTTTCTATTGTTCAACAATTTAGCATTATATATATATATATCTAGCAAGAAAGATGTTCACAAGAGACAGCCACTTCCGTCATTGGATCAACACAAAGCTTCATTACCACTCGGCCTTTGCTTAAGAGGGTATCTAATATCCGGTCAATAAAGTAAGTAGCTCAACCTCGTACCATCCAACCGCCGGCGCTGACTTACATGACTGGCTCAACGACGACCCTTCGCCAACAGTACCCGGATTTCCATGCCATGTCCCTTCTCACTCATATCTGGGAAGAGCCACTTCCCTTTCCCCACTCACTCATCTGAACTACCATAGAACCCAGCTAGTCCGTGTCAACTGAGTGAATGAATGCGCGAGTGACGTCTGGGGCTGGCTGGCTGTGGGTTGTTGGTCGATGGGCTGAGGCAAGGCGCTTAGCTATCTTTCCACGACGGCATCATCGCTTTTACTGGTCTATCATTTAGTCATTTAGTCATTTTAAGCGGGGTCAAGGGGATGAGGATTCGAAAGGGCTAGTGCTAGTAGGATGGAAGGATGAGGGGAGTTGAAAAAGAAGAAAAGAGGGGGATTCGAGGGTTTGGAGGACGGCTATAGGCTGGGGAGACGCCCGGAATTGACAGGAGGAGCTAGAAGAGGATGGGGAGGGGTTTTGGTCACCGAAATCTGCGTTCTCGCTTGGAGCTGGAGTGGACTGACACTGGCTACCTACGTACGTAGATCTGATTTTGGGATCTCGAAAAGCTGCCTTGAAGAAATAAGAGACACTCCTCAATAGAACCATCCCGAGGAAAACTTCTTCTGGAGTGAATACTACGTAAAGTTAAGAGGGAAAAAGGAAAACTACGGCTTAAACCAACGTTAATGTGCTATCTTTCGAGACAGAGTGGCATCCAATGGTATATGCGGAAGTGTACTTCATCGATGGACAGGAAGGATGTACCTACACTGGCACAGTCCACTCATGCTTTGAGCTTGACGAAGAGCGCAAACTGTGTCCTACACCAGGCAGCCACATCCACCTACCCCTACCCCAACATCTTGGTCTTGGTCTTGGTCTCGCCGGGTTCGGAGGTTTTGACTTTTGAGCGAAATTAACCTGGTTCCCTGGAGTGCCTGGCTTGCCTAGCTAGTTGGAGCTTGGAGCTGGCTGGGGTCAGGGAACTGAGGGAAGCGCCCTATGCCCAAGACAAATGACGGGACGGGATACGGGAAAACAAGGTACATGGGGTTTCTAGCTATGGCCAGGTCAGGTGGGTGGGTTAGGTAGATGATCTCGCTTGTTTGGTGATGTTAATGGTGATGATAACGGAAAGCTGGAGGGGATCGACCCATTGACTCATCACCGTCCGTTCGAACTGGACTAGGCAGAGCATGGATAGTATCGGGTTGAATAACTGGTGATAGGGTCGACAAATCATCAACAGAAGACAGCTGAAAACAATGCCACTACATACCGAAGAAGGACTAGGTAAGCTTGGAATATTGGGGAGGCAGTCAAAACGTGTTGGATGCTCAGCTAGCTTGGCGAAGAGCTGATGGGAAAGGGAATGGGGAATGATGATTCTGGTATGATACAGTCGTCTAAGGCTTGCTGATGGTAACTCTTGTCGGACAACTCAGAGACCTACCAAGGCATACCAGACAAGGCGATACCTGGAGTTTCTCGGTCTAGGTATCCGAAGGCTTCCCAATAGAAGCCGTGATTCTCCTATCAGTAATCCAGAATGACGTAGGTAGTCCAGCAAGAAGCTCATCAACACGCCAAACAGTCTACATTACTAGACCGAAAGCTCTTTGCACAGCCGCCGAACGGAGAACTATACCGAAGGAGAAAACCGACAAGGCAGCAACCCCAACAAGACGTCGTCTCCTGTACTGTTTGAGGTGTCTGGTGTTTACCAAGTACCCACTCAGAGCCGCAAGAACGATAACTCCAGAAAGTTCACACCACTTCATGATCAAGTTACCAGCTACTGGACCATCCAGAGACTCGAGAGACTCAAGAGTCTCCAGACAAGAGAGGACTCCGAAAAAGGACAACAGGAAACACGAGAGATCCTGTCGTCTTGTCAAAGCCGCTTGGTGTTCGACAGTTCGGTGGTTGTCTGGTTGTCTAAGACATCGCCGGTGGCCAATGAGATCTGCAAACGACTCCTGTTGCGGCGAGCTTTTGGGTAGCTTCAAGCTTGGCGTGGATGGGACAGGGGTCTTTTGGTTTTACGCCTCATGTCTTGTCTCAGGGGATTGACACTGACGAGAAGAGATGGAGCGGATGATGCCATTCATGGTTCGTTGCAGTGGATTCCAACAGAGAGAACGATACTGAATTGCAAACGCACGGCGGAGGACTCCGTAATCGTGAGTGATGTTGTGGGCAAGCAAAGCTGAAGAGTTGATGCGTTGTACAAAACTCGGGGCAAAATTTGGTGCAGAAAGGGAGGCAGCCTGAGCCGTTGAGGCGGTTTTCTTGTAGTGCGGTCTCGACGACCGGCGACCGCAACTGAAAAGTGCCACGTCACCAGCCTCACTTTCCATTTCAGTTTCCACTGCAATAGTATTTCGAGTGTGGCGGAGCGAGACCGGTTGATTTGGTTGGTCAAATTCCTTGGCGATATCTTCCGTCGCTTCTTTCTGCACTCGCCACACCCATGGAGCCGACCGGCCGGCCACGGCCCACGACGGCGGCCACAGTGTCTCCAGCAGTTCGGGTTCGATCTTTGAGACCTTTGAGAAGGACTCGGAATGAAGCGTATTTGGGAACGAGGCCCAGTGGCCCAAAAGCCGAGCGTATGGATCAGACCCAATTCATTTTTGGGACGAAGGAAGCCCTGCAGCGCATGCGATGCGATCTGGATGACTGGCGTTACCTAGGTCAAGTCGCTGGCGTTGGTTTCTGGTGGAGTCTTTTCGGCGAAGACAACCGATGCCCCCTGGGCGATGGAGGCTCACATCGTAGCAGTGGCATCGAACTCGAACATTTTCTCTGATCATCAACAACTTGTCAATGAGAGATTGGATGCCCAACTTGTTCCTTTGGAGGAGTTGGAGGTCGTTGGTATGCAGAATTCAGCTTGCTTGGTCCACCATCCTACGAGCGTAGATGACTGACTAGGTAGTCTCGAGGTTCCTGGTGATACCCCCTTGTGGTTGCTGATGCACAACCGTTGGCCTCAGGTAAGGTACCGCATGTAAATCATGAACCCACATTCCGCGTTGTCATTCTCTCCAATGTGCTGTGATGGTTGAAGGAAAACTCTGACCTTTAGTCACGTAGAGTTCTCTCCAATATCCGCATTGAAATCTCTTTCAACAAGGCCCATAGGAAACACTCCATGCTCTTATCAGCGAAATCACAGAAGATCCGGCTTGACCTACCCTTTTCAGTAGGCTTGAAGTCCAGAAGGGTGTTTAGTCACTGTGATTGGAAAATGAAGACTCCTCCAAGTGCTCCAACTCCTCCAGATCAAGAAAACCCACGACACCCACCGGGCAACAAGCCAAAGTGATTGGTTACAATTCCTCCTCATTTTCCGTCCAATCAGACCTGTGGTCTGCGCCGACTCAAGACACTGCAGGATTGAGCAAGGGGACGGATCGACGAATAGTAGCGTGGATTTGGGCGGCTGTCGAAACGATGGTTTTTTTGACGATGCCCACTGGGCGGTTTACGGCAGGCGAACAAAACCCCGACTTGCGGAATCCATTGGCTTCCGAGATGCTGGGGTTCATGTGCAGTGTAGGTATTGCGGCGCACTCTCCGGTGAGCTATCATTCCTCTGTGAAGAAGAGTGAAGTCTGTGCCAGTGAGACACAGCAGGGCAACCACACGAGGTCTTCAATGGTGAATACCCCGGTGGCCCCCATCCATCCACCCCTGGACCAAAGAATGTCGTGCTTCCCCAGAACAACGTGGGTGACATGGCCTGCCGATGGCTTACGGACGGACGCTTGCTTGGAATGAACTGATCGATCAGCAAGCCGACCGTCACTCCGTCGTGCTTCGCTCGTCACGACAATTACCTGTAGCTATGACGAATGAACGAAACCTCGACAAGCCGGTTCCACGGGAGCGAACGCCGGAGAGTAGACCTGGGACACTCCGTGAGTCTGTTACCCTTTGCGTACAAGGACTCGCTCGGTGCGAGGGGATAGTCGGCTCGCTTGTGGTGTCCTCCAATTTCTCTATCCCGTTTCCCACGGACGCGATTGACACTTGATTGACACGACACGGCACAAGTCGCTACGGGCGTTGTGGGATGTGCGCAGACTGGGGACCTGGAGCTGGGACGGGATGGATGATGACGAGATGGGCGATGGACGATGATGGACCGTGGGATGGGATATTTTGTATTGTCTGTGCCATGATTTTGGTATTGGAGTAATGGTGATGGTGCCGCCATTATACCTGAAATTTCTCCTCGGACAGGACCCGTTCTCCCTCGTTTCCTTTCTTTTGCCGGGGAGTTCATTAGCGCCTCCGGGGGATCAACGACATGGATCCTGTCATTTTGAATGAAGCGTAGGGTGTTGATGACATTTTGCTCAAAATCCTTGCTGGCCTCAGGGGTTCTTGTGATCGGATAAAGGATCAGATAGCAGGATAGGTAGGCAGCAGAAATAAGAGCCCATCACGGAGGAAACAGTTTTTCTCATTCCCGATGCCTAGACCGGCATGTGAGAGAACTTGATGGGCTTGAGCACGTCAGAGATTCCAACCTTTCCTTAGCTCTGGGTGGGTATATGACGGAGATATCACACCAGGCACACCAAGCCTTGGTACTGTCGCGATCCCCTGAACTCGTAGGTTTTTGTAGGTGACCCTGAGATGAGCGCGAAAGAACCCCGCGTTCAACCATCCATGGAACCTTGCCGTCCATCAAATTCCCGTGCCGTCTTGAGCCGATTGACTTTCTCTATTCTGATCCCAAAAGCCAGGGACATCCATGGCTATAAGATATCTCGACATTAATAATCGCGGTATGCCCAAGCTGGAGAGTGCAGATGGCCAGATGACGGGCCGGGGGCACTGCTTTTCATATCCTCAGTCGGCCTAGACGGTCGGCCAAGGGTAGTTTGGGGGGGCTCATCACCAACACGCAAATTGCTTCTGACGAGGTGAGCAGCGATCTCCGGGCCTCAATGGAGGCTCTCGGGATGCGCAGGAAGAGTCTACCACAGCGATCGAATGCGACCAGAGATTGAGGGGAGAGGGGGGGTAGCATTGAGCAAAATCCCGTTGTTGACTCGCGTCCAATGGCACACTTCGCATCACCTTCTGGGTGCTCATAGGGCATCTCCGCATGCATATTCCAGGGCTGTCTTTGCCTGTCTTTGCCTGTCTTTTTGAGTATGAGGCGGCACAGCCGCTAGGGACACGCACTCTTTGCATTGGAATTTTCGACATTGAAGTCCAAGTTGTTTTGTTGGTTCAA
The DNA here is from genome assembly GCA_009806015.1 of Neurospora sp. CHS-2018b. Lineage (NCBI taxonomy): Eukaryota > Fungi > Ascomycota > Sordariomycetes > Sordariales > Sordariaceae > Neurospora > Neurospora sp. CHS-2018b. The sequence continues at coordinate 434,316 of RAOV01000010.1, read as the reverse complement.
TGTTGTTCTCGCGATGCAGCCGAGGTTGGTGTTTACTCCACGATTTGGTACCCAACTTTTCTGTAGCGTCAGGTACAAGACAGCAGGTACAGGCAGGCGATGCGATCCACCGAGAACAGGGCGGTACAGGTGGAACCCCGGGAAGGAGAGGAACGACACAGCGACAGATTTGATGGGCCCTCTTCCTGTTCATCTCTCCACTCTTCCCGCTGCAGGTGCACCGCACTAAATGCTATTGACACCATGCAGTCCAACCAACGGCAACGATGCTTTTGCCTTTTTGACAGTTTCTTCTTTTCATCTTCTCAAACCACAAGAGGTCGCCAACTTGGGGATGCAGATTGGACACCGCTCTCCACTGCACTGCTGTCTTCTCCCCTCTTCTCTTTCCCAACTTTCAACGATGACTCTTCACTCAGGTTCCCTCCCCCTCTTTTCGGGCATCTTCCAGGTTGTCGTGGAAAGAAAGGTCAATTGCCAGTGCACAACGCATCATGTTTCCTGCCAAGTCTTTCACCGTCTCGTCGTCGCTCATGCTGAAGATGGTCAAAAGTCAGGTGTTGTTGAGTGAACAACATCGAAGCTGTCTACGCCACCCCGAGTGTCAAAAGATAGCAACACGGGGTTGCCTATATCGGCACTAGCATCTGCCATGATGGAATTACACCACGAGTGAGGGCGGCCGTCCGGACTATGGGGCCATTGAGGTTCCCATGTCTACCATGTTCCCACCGATGGACTGGCTATCATAACAACCCTGGCCCTTGTACCTTCCACCCATACATGTCCGCATGGTGTACTTGGATGACATGGTCGACATTTCCCAAGCACATTGTCGCCGACCTCGTCCATCTCATTGGCGGCAGATCCTTACTCTACGCGGCAAGTCAGGAACATGGCATCTTTTTGCCGCGCTATTGATATCTCGTCTCTACTGCTACTCTACTGCCACTCTACCTCATGAGCTCTTGCCTTCACTACCCGACTAATTCTCCTACTACCTTGTCGTCTCACACTCTCTCTTCACTTTTCTTTCTCGAGGTAGTACCTCTCCCGCTTGGCTACCATCACTCCCTCATTACCACTTCAAACCAACTTGACTCAAGTTTACCAAAGCCTCGGAACGCTCTACCTTAGCAGGGCTTCCACGTTGTAACTGAATTGAGGCTATCCAGTTCCGAGAGAAGCTCAACCAGCAGTCTAACCTAGGTAAGTGTATCTGTTCCGTCTGCCTGGGCTCACTCCAAGTTGTTTCTTTTCTTTTCTGTTTTATGGATGCTACATCCGACGACGCCTTCCCTGATGCGTATCCCGTATTCCCCTTTGCTACCTCCACATTACTACATCACTACCTAGTGCTGTGATACCTTCCACCTCTTCAACTTGACCTAACCCCCACCACCCACACACCCTCCATCTCGTCCTGCATGACGGAGCGAGCTTACACACACAATCTGCTTCCCAATCTACTACACATACACGAACAAAAACACCTGAACCCCCCTGGCCCCAAGAAAATATTAGTGGCCCTTTATCACATTTTACCCACACTCAACCACTTATACACCTCACCCCATGCGGGGCTCATGGTTCCCAGGAATTGAGAAAAACTAACTAGTAGGGCATCCATCCAGGGACTACTGAAATCATCATTCCTTTTTCTCAGCCTCTTTCTTCTAAATTTTCCGTCCTTTTGTTCTTCCGGTCATCATGGACGTTGCTTAATCCACTCGCTGCTGTTCAAAACTTGTCGGATACTTCAGCTCCCGGTGGAATACTAATACGGGATCAGCACTTAATTGCCACGGGCAGGATCGAGCACCGGTGTTCCGCGATACGACTAGGCCACTCCCGTTGTGCCCGTCACAGCCTCCCGCCCCTGAACACATACTACCAGCGCGGTAGACTTTGGTTGTGTTACTCTCGCACAGCATTCATGTCGTGGACCACGGAGCAAGAGTCTTAGTATGGTTCTGTTAGCCGGGCTTCCTCCGTGGGATATAGGATCACAATGGCTTCCCAAAGGCCAGGACTCGGTCCTTCAGGCTTGCCAGCCGATAGCAGGCTGAAAAGTCCCGGAACAATAGCGCCACCCGGCTCATTACTTTTGAAGAAAAGAGGAGGAGAGTCAAGCACCGAACGTGTGAGGACACTACCACAGCCCAAGATGCCTAGCAGGCTACCGCAATCTTTGCCGCAACGGCGGCCCTCCGATACCCAGCCGGAACCCATTCAGCCTCGGGTTGCAGCTGGAAACAGAAATTCAAAGATCTTGGGCAACACCACATCGATTACATCAGCGTCATCCAGCCGACTACCTGCGCCGACCTCGAAACCTCGAAACGTGCTTAGGAGGAAGAACTCTGGGATATCGCAAGAAGTAGTGAACAGCATCCGCAAGGGCTCCCGAGACGAGACTGGAACCCATTCCAAGACAAGCTCGTCATCATCGGCTTCCAACCCTCGGTCCCAGACCTCAATCGACTCCTCAGCCAGTTCGCGCTCCGACCGCAACCCAACAATAAACACGATGGAGATCCGAGTAGCCCACCAAGTCGAAGTTGCGGTAGGCGCACCGCAAGCACCAATGTTATACCCAGAGCTGGACAGATATCGCGACGTCAAAGTCCCGGCCTACACTGGAACTTTCGGCATTGAGGTGCCGTACCCGCTCACAACTCACGATCTTCCTCCCCCTACGCCCTTGTTCTCCGGATCTAGCAGTCAGATGAGTGGCTTCAGCAGCAGCCCATGTACAAGATTCTCCGAGTCACCAGGACCTGGTCCGTATAGCCGAGACACCACGCCTACGTCCATGTCCTCTCAGTCCCCCGGCATGGTGGCGCCTTTACGATTCCCCGGAGCAGGTGTCAGGATGAGACAGGCTGACTCGACTCAAACAAGACCGCCAGTCAGCAGAAGAAGAGGAGGAAGCATATCGAATGAGTTGGATCTTGTCAGCGCTGACCCTCAGGGTTTGCCATCAGTCAGGGAATCCCTGACCTCGTCGTCATCCAACTCGACAGTCCGTGAGCTTGAAAGGAAGGATTCCAAGAAGAGAAAGCAGCTATCACCCCTTGCGCCTAGCCCACCACCACGCATATCGTCACACAAATTTACCAAGAGCCACGATGGAAGCTTATCACCACCGAGGCCCTGGCGTGCGCCACCGACCCAGCCAACGGCACCGGCAGCGGCTGCGGCACAATTGTTGCCCAAGCCAGCGTCTTTCTCTCGACCTCGTCCCGCCCAAACTGCTCAGCAGGTTCCACCGCCTAGAGGGCAGCCTCCTCGCCGCCCGAGCCGAGATGGGACCCCGGACCTTCACTCTCAACTGGGTTTGCCCGTGCCCGTTATCCAGAGTGACTTGACATCTGCACCATCCGAAAAGAGATCAAGCAAGCTTTTGGCTCCGGCAACCGTCGCCAGACCTGGCTTGCTATCCTCAACTTCCGACACACACGTTCATCTTCTGAGGCCATCCATCACCAGAGAGGCAACGCCAGCACCAAAGATGTCCAGGATGGGGGAAGATGTGAGTACCATCAAAGCCGAACCAGGAAGAACCACCCGTACGCCAAGCCCTGGTGTGTCGACTTTTAGACGCTTCCCCCTTTTCGGACGACGGACAAAGACAGCCCCAGAGGTCCCTTTACAGAAAGATGAGAAGAAGCCGACTAGGAAAGGTCCTGCCGCGGGAACTGGCCACGAAGGCTATGGGCGCGTCGGGCCAACACGCCGTAGGAGTAACAGCCTAGCAAACACTAACCGAGCGATCCCTGGGACGATGAGTTCGCAAGAGAGCATTGGGACCAACGATTCCTTCTTGTTGGAAAGGATGGCACCTGTCGTTATTGCAGGCGGGGAAATCATCGAGAACAGGAATGTTGGTTCGGAATTGAGCCGGACGGAAAGCAGTCAAAGTGTCACGCGTGAACGACCCAGCGTGGAATCGCAGAACGGCTCGCAAGTCTCTCTTAACTCCACCCCTCGGAACACACTGTGGCCATCTGCATTCCCTCGCGCTGTTAAACATGTTCAGAGCGCGTCGGTCAGCAGCCGCAGACCCTCTGAGAGCAGTGAGTCAGAGGCTCCGGTCATCAAGTCGACGTTGGCCTTGCGGAGATCCATACAGAGGTTGAAGTCTGGAGAGAAGGAACCCCCGAGGATCCCGGCTCCCATCGTCACCCAACCTCATGTTACGTCTCCCTCGATCACTAGCATTGATGCCAGTGTCCTCATGACGGACGACTCCGTGCTGGCCCCATCAATTGACGCCGCTCAGGGCATCAAAGCATCAGAAGGAACCAAGAACCTTTCTGGACCCAAACGCCTGATGAAGCGAGCTCGTTCTCCGCGAAAATGGAACTTCTTTGGAAGAAATCACAGCCAACCTGCCCCAGAGACAAAGAAGGTTGATGTTCCAGAGATTGTGGCTCCAGTGGCAGCTGTGGCAGCTACAGTAAAGGTTGTACAAAGCAAGCCGCTAGCATTCTACACCATGATGGACTCCTCCGAACAGGAAGATACCGATATTCCGGACTTGGAGGAAGTTCTTCGCGAGGCTAAGAGTCCAGATTCTACAGCTCACAAGCAGATTCCTGACTCCCAGCACAAGGAATCGGAGGAGCGCCGACCTTCTGTAACGCAAGAGAATACGCATCCCAGCTTCTTAACTTCAGAAGTCAGCGCCCAGGTTCCGACAGTCGCCGAGCTCGAGCACATGTCACCGGTCAAGTTCTCTAAGCTTCCAACCCCTCCGTTAATGCCTTCATCCGTTGCAACGCAGGCTGGAATCACCACCAGTCCTGCACAGGGCCGCCCGAGCCGACTTCCCCAGGTCGGTCGAATTCCAAAAGTCATCAGTGCTCGTGCCGAACAGATCTCACCCAAGAGTTTCTCCCGGCCGTTCCACAGACTAAGTGTCCAAGCTACGCCGTCTAAGATGGACCTTCGGGATGCATACTCCATAGCCAAGGGACCTAGTCCACCCAGGCCATCGACGCCTGTCCAGATGGAGCCAACGACAACGGTTGGAATGGAGGCTCCGGTGCTGACTCAAAGTCCGGGATCGATGCTTCCAACTTACCCCACCCACATTGGACAAGAGCGGGAGTTCCTCTCATTTTCACCAAGGAAGGGTTCTCAGTGCACCACCAACACCACGACTTCCAGCAGCTCTGGAGGATTCAACTTTGCCGAGGCTACTGCAGTCATTCCCGAGCCTGATGCACCATTGGCCGAGGATGAAATCTGGGACGAGTACGATGACTTGTTTGGGGACGAAACGTTGAAGCAGCCCCCATCCACACGATCCTCTTTCGGGAACCAATTTCACTTGGAGAAGTACACGGCGACCCCAACAAGACGCATCGAACCACCTCTGGAGTCCCCAACTCTTCGCTCTCAGTTTCAAGAACAACAGGTGCAAAGCCTTACCCAAATCATGCACTCGGAAAGAATACCTGTCAGTTCTAGCGTCTATAGTTCCGACATGGCTGAGAAGGTAAAGCAACTCCTGGCTGATCATCCCAGCCCGAGGTGCTCATTGGAACCTGAGATACCCGAAGAGCCGGCGATGCAGCCGCAGAATGAGATTGTGAACAAGCAACCCGAACAGGAGCAAGAGCTTGAGACTGAAAAGCAACCCAGCAGCCTTCCTGTGAATGATCCACGGCGATCCGACTCGAGTGGTTGCAGTCAAAGTTCGGAAGATGGCTCGCCACTTGCCTTGGTCAATCTGCGCGTCGGGTCCATGACTGTCAGCAAGTGGCTTACCTTCGGACATGTGCTCTTCAGTCCGGTCCGAGATGAGCTGCTCAACGATGTGGGCTCGCTGAAGCGTCCTTCTATCCTCGTTATTGACGGTCTTGGCAACGACGACTGGTCCTTCTATGCGGCCGAGACGTATCCAGAGGCAACGTTCTTCAACCTTTCGCCTCGTCCGCCTCGTCCAGCTGCTCGCAGTAGCTCAGGTCTCCCACTCAGTCCTCCGAATCACTACCAGACTCAGTACATGTCACACACTGGCAAATTCCCTTTCGGCGCAGAGAGTTTTACGGCTGTAGTATTTCGCTTCCCGGCTGCGGCCCCCGAGGCACACTATCGGAATATCATCTCGGAGGCTCGGCGTGTCCTCAAACCTGGTGGCTACATTGAGCTCTCGATCCTGGATGTTGATCTGAACAATATGGGCAACCGCGGACGTAAGGCCGTTCGCCGCCTGAAGGAACGCATCAACGCCAAATCCCCCGATGTCAGTCTTGGGTCGACCTCGGATCTCATCCTCCGACTACTTGGCAGAAAGGGCTTTGCCGATCTCAAGACTTGCCGTGTTGGCGTCCCGGTCGCTAGTGTCATTCCACGATCGTCTGGAAGCGAGAACGGTAAAAGAAGCAAGGCCGCTGGCAAGGGCAAGACCATTAAGGATGAACGCAGTCTTCCCGAGATGATTAGCGACGGAAGCCCGGTAGCAGATGAAAGCATTACCAAGATGGTGGCGAAGGTGGGACGATGGTGGTACAGCCGCTGCTATGAGAGCGCTGCTGGTACCGGCATTGGCCCAGGAACCCTCGGAAGCATGTGGAGAGACAAAGCACTCCTCGCCGAGTGTGAGGAATGGGGCACGAGTCTCAAGCTCATGGTCTGCCATGCCCGAGCTCCTGATGGGAGGCCTCGCCTTGCAAGCATCTAATTTTCTTCTTGATTCCCCACCTCACTTACGTTCACACCCAGCACTTCTGCCATTGCTTGGGAATTTCAAAAAAAAAACACTCATGATTAGAAGGACAAGATTGAGAAGACAGAAAAGATGAAAGAGGGCGCGAGCCCAGCTGTGTAACAACACTGCATCATACACCACGAAAGAAGTCGTTCAATCGATATATCACGACGCGCATTGCATTTGCTTTTTGGGAAGGTCTCCGAAGCGCTGTTGGTATACAGGACAACAACCTTCTGGGGGCCATTCCCGTTTTCCTTCTTTTCTCTCGTCATTTCCTCAATCGACTGGTACGAATGGGTGGGACGTTTTCTTCATTTTCAGAGGGGTTGCCTTGATGGTTGCTTTCCAATTCGGAGTGTTTGGGTGCTTGGGATATAATGGCGAAGAAAGGGAGGATGGAAAACCATTGACTGGTATTTGATGATATGGCGCAGGCACGTCGTTCTTTTTTTTCTCTTTCTCCTTTTCTCTTTTTGTTTGTTTCGCTTTTTTCTCTTGTAACGACGTAATGTGCGGGTTTCATGACGACGGACAGGGAAAAAAGGCAAGAGAGAGACTGGGAAAGATTCTGGGATCTGTCATCACTGGCAGGCAAACTGGCGTTAAAATGGAGCTTTTGGCTTGTTGGGGTTTGTCACTTTTTTTTCGTCAAGTTTGAAGCATGATACCTGTTGTATGAGAAGGAGGAGAGGAGACAGAATGGAATATGAGGATGAGATGGAGTGAGATGGATCATTAGGTTATACCCGCAGTCTTTTCGTGAAGATGAGAAGGAAGGCATGTTTACATAGCGAAGCAGGCAGGCATAGACATCATGGGATGTTGAGAATGGAAATTGGAATACATCGGATAATAAAAACTTGTGGAATACACTTTCCGGTGATTTGAATGACCATGAATTGAATGTCAGATTCAGTAAAAGTTGAAGAGAAGCCGTTGAATGATTTCGGCTTGTTGGTTCTGGACCATGGTCAAGTCACCGAGCCCCTTTTTCTCGATCCGGATCCAAAGAAAGGAGTCTAACACAGTAACTTACAGACGCCCTGCCTTTTCCCAACTGCTATCGCATATGCAATGCGATACCTAGAGCACGCAGGGTTGTGCATCCGCATGTTGATGCGTTTGGTTGCTTGTTGGTAAAAAAAAAAAAAAAAACATCAAAGAAAAAAAAAGAAGAGTTCCGTCTGAAGGAACACAAATCTACAGAGATTTCTATGGTTTGTGCAAGAGGGCATCGCAGAGGCGGCAACGGAGCTCCGTGATAGGGGAAGGTTTCATTCAAAATTCGAGAACATTTCTTTATGTGGCTGTTAAGGATTGCACCTCCTTACTGTAGACGCCCTAACAAGTGATCATTGAGTTGATCTCGGTCAGGGGCCCCGTGCTGTCTTGGCGGGGCTCGGCCGACCCTGCCGACGTGGGTGACCTTGTTGGGTAAATTTCCCCGGATTCCACTTCTTACAGCGGCGGCGGGCAGGCATCTCTACCCAATGTTCATTCGGGGCCCCCGAAGCTGACTTTCCCAGTTTCCCTCGGACACTTTTGCTGCTTCATCAGCTTGTTCAGTTGCAGTGACAGTGGCGACTTGATCCTTGGCGAACACACTTGTTTTTGGATATATACAAATCTGACTGAGTTCCCCGTGCCGCACCCGACCACCTAAACCTCCCGAACGAGTCCCGTCGATCCCGTCGGCACTACCCATCACCAACATCAAAAATCGAGTACCGCCTTCGTACCGGACAGTCGACGACCCCACGCACGCCAGACGAGCCACGGACACGTACGCACCACATCCTTTGCGAATCGAGATTACCATACTGGGATAGCTAGCTTCTCGACTTCACACAAAGCTTGGCAAGGAGTAGTTCGAACTTCTCGAGTGGTCCGACATACCGACCGGTTGCGACATGCTATAAGATGGGCATAGAGCCGCAGCAGGGCAGCCTCCTTTCGTTCAGTAGTAGTAGCCAGGGCGCCGAAGCTCTCTGTTATACTCGACAACGAACGAGGTAGTAGACGGTGTGTTAGAAGAGAGATTCCAGCAGGTCCAGAGCGGCCAGAAATACAAAATACAAAAGTCTTTTCAAGATGACGCGACGAATTGTAGGTCGTCTCTACTCTACCTCCCTCTCCTCGTTTCTCTTGCCTTACAAATGCTGTAATAGCTACAAAAGTTTGAAGCCGTCTGTAAGATCACCAACCAACCAAGCTAACTAACCCCTTCCCAAACCAGGTCCGCAACATCATCCAAATCTCCACCGCCGCCGTCATCACCTTCCTCCTCATCTTCTTCCTCGACCGCAACTTCCGCGTCCTCCCCAACGCCATCCACGAATACCTGCCCACCCACCACGCCGGCCTCGTCATCACCGACATCACCGTCACCACCTGCACCAGCTACAACCCCTTTTCGAGCTGCGACCTCGACACCTCGGTCTGGCACCGCATTGACAAGGACCTCCACCTCGGCAAAACCCTCTTCTCCCATGCCTACCTCCACATTAGCCGCAAGCGCGAGGAGGAGCTGAAGGAGGGCGATAAAGTGGTGGTGGACGTGACCGTGGGTCGCCTGGACCCTAGCGTGGCCGACGCGGAGAAGGCTGCCGCCAAGGGCGTGGTTAACAAGAATGAGAAGTGGGAGTCCAGGCCGGCCGGCCTGTGGGTGAAGCGGTCGTCCAAGAAGGGAGCAAGCGATTCCAAGAATGCGGTGACGGGGATTGACGTGCTATTTGGCGATGATGCCGTGGAAGCTAGGGAGGGGTGGAGCATGACGGGCACGCCGTTGCTGCTGGATGTTGGGCGTAGTGTGCCCTCTGCCCATCTGACGGTGCGGAGGGGAGCGGAGCACCCGCCTGTGAAGCCGGTGTTGAGGATCCGGGATAACGGAAAGTTCAAGATTGTGCAGCTGGCGGACTTGCACTTGAGCACGGGCGTGGGAGCGTGTCGCGATGCGCTGCCGGAGGGGCAGAAGTGCGAGGCGGATCCCAGGACGCTGGATTTTGTGACGAAGATTTTGGAGGAGGAGAAGCCGGATTTGGTGGTGTTGAGCGGTGATCAGGTGAACGGCGAGACGGCGCCTGATACGCAGACGGTAAGGCATATGACTATCCGAAATGGGGAGAACGACTGCGGCTAACATGCTTCTCCTAGGCTATCTTCAAGTACGCCCAAATCCTCATCAAGCACAAGATCCCGTACGTCTCCATCTTCGGCAACCACGACGACGAAGGCTCCATGTCGCGGGCCGCCCAGATGGACCTGATCGAGACCCTCCCCTATTCTCTGTCCCACGCCGGGCCCGAGAGCATCGACGGTGTTGGTAATTACTTCATCGAGGTGCTGGGGCGCGGCTCGTCCAGCCACTCGGCGCTGACGGTGTACCTGCTCGACACGCACGCCTACTCGCCCAACGAGCGCAAGTACCCGGGCTACGACTGGATCAAGCCCAACCAGATCGAGTGGTTCCGGAGCACGGCGCAGGGACTCAAGAAGAAGCACCGCGAGTACACACACGTGCACATGGATGTCGCGTTCATCCACATCCCGCTGCCCGAGTACCAGAACGGGCGGAACCTGACGCTGGTGAGCCCGTGGAAGGAGCCGACTACGGCGCCGGCTTTTAACTCGGGCTTTCATGATGCGTTGGTGGAGGAGGGTGTGGTTATGGTTTCTTGTGGACAGTAAGTTTTCCACCCCTTTCAAGCTATTTCGAAAACCTTGAAAGCATTCTAACATCCTCTTCCGTACAGCGACCACGTCAACGAATACTGCGCCCTAGACTTCAAAGAAGACGGCAAGCCCGCCCTCTGGATGTGCTACGCCGGCGCGGCCGGTTTCGGCGGCTACGCCGGCTACGGAGGGTTTCACCGCAAGATCCGCGTCTTCGACTTCGATATGAACGAGGGCCGCATCAACACGTGGAAGCGGGTCGAGTACGGCGAGGACGTCGGCAAGAAGATCGAGGAGGTCATGATTGTCGATGGTGGACATCCGGTTAGGCCTATGCTGGACTAAGCTGAACAGGAGTTGGAAAGAACCGAAAGAATTAGAGAATCGTCGGTTTTTACATCGTCTCACCGTCACCCTCTCGATGTCTCGCCATCTCGAAATATGCCGCAGTCCAACCCGACCCGAACAGTTCCCTTCACCAGCTCAACTCAACAATCCCTTTTCAGCCCAAAAGCAAACCTCTGCGAAAACCCGCGGCCTGCATTGGCTTCGACAGGGGGTGGCACGAGCCGATCCAAGTTTTGATAGACGCACCTTTGACTGAGCGTACGTAGAACGCTCAATTCATAGCAGGAAGGACTGCAAAACAGAAAGAGGGAAGAACCTGGACGGATATGAAAACTTCCGCGCATCACTGTTTCGTGAAACTGTACTAGAAGTTGTGCAAGTTGTAAATCGTCAGGACTTTTGGTTACTGGTTCCCGGTTTTGGTCTGGAACAGGAACATAGCGACGAGACCACTTCCGGACATGTATGCTTTTGCTTTGGATCATGCCATGGGGATAAGGATGGGATAGCATCGTTACAAAGCTGGGTTAGCTCGTTGGGAAGGATCACGGAACACAAAACATATCTTTATTCGGTGGAATGTTGGTCGGGTTTGTCACTGGAGGATGGAAAATGATATGGAATAGGAAGATCAGCAATTATGCAAGTTCAAGTAACAAAATGAATCCCATGCTGTGCCACTCATCAGTGCCGTGACTTTTGCGGACGGGGTCAACGCATGCAGGCCACCATTATCTAGTAGAGAAAAAGGGCAGGGAGGGGGGAGGGGAAACGGTATCGTTGGGATCTGCAGAACCCTGACTCTTGAGACGGGTGGACAACGACATATTTCAGATTCACTCGACTGGACAGAATGGCGAGAGTCACGACTTCTTGAACGGTACATTTCTTTAGAGAACCTCTTTTATCAAGTGACTACGTCTTACTGTGTATAGTTCTTAAGTATCCAAAGACTCAAATTGCCCCATACTTTGAATGAAAGATCATACTTTTTTTTTTTGCGTTATATCTAAGGAAACCTAGGACCTTGATCTACTACTTTGTTCGTGTACAGTTAAAGTTAGTTCGAGCTGTCTCCAACAGCAACTAAAAAAAAAGCTTGCAAACTCTGCGCAACCATATGGGTAAGTTAATTCATGCTAGTGCGTGCTGACATCGTGTGAGTGAAACCTTGTTAATCAAGTGAATACCCTGTCAGTCAGTACACCATTCCACTTCGACTTTTCCGACCCAGCATGCATCTAATTAGTTGTTACTCAGTGCCCTTCAAGCACCGGGAGGGGGAGGCGGAGGGAGATCCATGGGAGGCGGAGGGGGTGCTTCAGCTGCCGGAGGGGGCGGGGGAGGAGCCGCGTTGGCATATTGCTGGATAAGAGCGTTAAGCGGTCCGGACAGGCCGGGAGGAGCTCCAGGAGGCGGAGGAGGCAATCCAGGAGGCGGGGCAGCGCCCATACCGGGAGGAGCACCATAGCCGGCATAACCACCATAAGCACCAGGATACGCCGGAGCCGCAGGAATCGCCGGGGCAGACGGGGCTCCCGGAGGAGGTTGATGCCAAGGGGCAGGGCCGCCGCCACCACCTGAGGGGCCTCTGCCATAGTCGTCATGTCTGCGATCGCCGCCGTAGTGGCTGTCTCCTCTATCGCGGTCATCATGTCTGCGCTCGCCACGGTCACGAGCCCAAGGAGCCGGGCCACCAGAGGGTCCGCTGGGAGGGCCGCCTTCGTGATCCCGATCCGTGTTGCGAGTACGCCAGGGAGCAGGACCGCCAGTGGGTCCCCGTTGCCAGGGCTTGGCATCGCCGTTGGCGCCGTTGGCGCCGCTGGGACCATTGCTGAAAGAGCCAGGGCCAGCTTCAATACGGGCAGGAGCAGCGCCGGTACCACCGAGTTCTTGCATGAGTTGCTGGTACATGTCAGTATGTTGCTGGCGAGAAGAGAAAATCGGAAACGGGGAAAGCATACCTCGTACTCGCGGTCCACGGCATCGCCGCCACCACTGCTACCAATACGACCAGCGGAACGGCCAGCACCGGGACCATCGTTTCTCCAGCTTGCACCCCTCTGCCTGTCAGGACAATCCCTAGCCATATGGCCGGCGTTACCGCAGACACGGCAGATAATGTTGGCAGTGTAGTTCTGCTTCTCAGGGCAATCATATTTACGATGACCGATCTGGCCGCAGTTCTGGCAAGCTTGGTTTTCGTCATCACGCAGAGTACCGTTGAGGGCAGCAAGCTCACGCAACTGGTTGCGCTTGAGCTCGTTCTGGCCTTCAGGGATCGAAGCAGCCTATAACAGCAGTTAGCGGGTGCATGGATGCAAAAGACGGGGACGGTGAAACGTACTGTCTCAATAATATTGTGAATCAGCTTTTTGGCCTTGTTCACCTTCTCCTCGGTATCTGCCATGATGAGACAGTGCAGGTCCTCTTCCTGGTTGCTGGAGTGGGCAGCGTCAGAACGGCCCTTGCCCTCCTTCACGGAGCCCTTTCCACGAATGGCAATCTTGGCGCCAGATTCTGTTTCCATCTTCTTGAGTGTATTGCCACGAGGTCCGATAAGCAAGCCAACTTGAACAAGGAAGAGCTAAGTGTTAGTATTGTTATCATGGAAATCATTTGTTTTTCGGGTTAGAAAGTTCAACATAAGCAACTTGCAAGGCACGAACGGCAACTGTTTCTAGAAGCGCGGGCTCATGCCTGGCAAAATACCAATGGGGGCGGGGGAAGGTTAGGAGTTAATAGGGAGTTTGGAGGGTTAGTTATCATACTGAAGTTAATCTCTGGGTAGTCGTTAACCGGGACGTAGACCTTCTCCTGGGTCTTTGTAGGTCTACGGTAGTCCGAGGGCGGGTGATAGTTAGGGATCGTCTTCATCGCCTTCTCGATGAGCTTGTGGCGCTCATCCTCGAGCTTCTTGCGGTAACGGTATTCGCGGGTGTTGACACGGCGACCATGGTTGTCGTACTGGGGAGCAGGAGAGGGTGATCTGGACAAACACAAGAGGTCAGTTAAGAGTTTCAGGAACCCCAAAAAAAGTAAACATGTCCCACATACCTGTCTCCGTCGGCAGGAACGACGTCGTCGATCTTCAGCTTCTGGGTGATTTCCTCGATGCGAAGGTGCAGAGTGTAGGCCTCCAATTGTTCGCTCGTCATATTAGCGACGATAGCGGTAGGAAGGCCCATCAGGCCGGCGGCCTTGTTCTCGGTCGCTTCGCCCCAGCGGTTGCGCTTCTTGCGGCGCTTGGGACCATCTTCGGACCTTTCGGGGCTGCGGCCGCGCTTGACGTCACGATCATTGCTGTAGACGGGGCCGTCTCTGTCTCTGCCTCTGTCTCCGTCTCCGTTGGTGACGGATGATGGGGCTGATGGTGTTACGCTGCGAGCGCCGTCAAGCTCTTCCTCTCCATCGCCAGCGAAGCGACGCCTGCTTCCCAACGGGATGTTGTTGGAACCCGTGATTCCTTGGCTCCTCCACGACATTGTGATCGTTGATGAGGTCGTTCTGTGTCGAGGGATTCAAATAACAGACGACCAGAAATCGGTTGACAATGTGATGTGGTTTCGGTTGGGTGCAAAAGTGGTTGGCTGGTTGCAGGCAGTGAAGGACGACGCGCAGACGGGAGGCAACGAAAGCAAAAGGCAAGTGGGGCCAGATCCCGCATTTGCCTTAGGTAAGCGAGCAGGTGCCAAATCACGGAACGCACAGGACATGACGTTCCAGGCCTTCACTGCACTTCACAGCAATGGTCGCTGTATTGGCCACACGTGACCGCTGCAATTGAACTTCTTCCGTCTCAACCTCCAACAGTCTTCATCTTATGACAGAATCTCGATGATGTTATGCTCAAACGGGTTTACTGACTTGACATTCCTCAGCTGACTCGAGATATGAGGTCCCAAGCGCGCATGACATTCATCGCGGCAGTCACATCCCAGGGTAGTCCATATCACCAAACACCATCATGGAGGAGGCCCGGGTGCCACTAGCGATCGCTCACCAGTTACCACTACCTCCTAACTCGCCAACTCTAAACCTAAACCTTGGACCGAAACCTTTCTCGCCGAAAAAAAACTCGTCAGTTTCGAAATTCATTGTCTGTCTCGCTACCTGACAGTACTACGTCATAAGCAGCACAGTGCTCATGGCTCATGGCTCATGGCTGGTTCCCGACCGTTTGCCTTCATCTCTTACCTCTTCGCATCCTCAGCCATGCCCTTCTGGACCCACGCCCTAGAAGACGCCGCCTTGGCCTCAAGCTCCTCCTCGCTCAACTTGTTGTTCTCCAGCGCCGAGTGCTTGCTGGGCACATGTCTGCCCTTCTCGACGCCGGGGCGCTCGAGGAGTCTGTTGAGCCAGGCGTTGAGGTTGGGGAACTGGTTCTCGAAGTCCTTGATGCCGCACCAGCCTGCACATACAAGTACTCATTAGCAATTGTGACACTTAACATGTGATTCACCTAACAACAACGTGGTAAACAAAAGGAAAAGCAGGGCAACTTACCATGAGCAGCAACCCACCCCCAACACGAGAAATCCGCAATAGTAGGTCTATCCCCCACAAGATACCCACTTCCATTCTTCTCCAACTGCTTATCCATAACCCTATACAACCGTCTCGTCTCATTCTGGTACCTATCAATACCATACTGAATCTTCTCCGGCGCGTACCGAGTAAAGTGGTTGGCCTGCCCCTGCATGGGGCCCAGCCCGCCCATCTGCCAGAACAGCCAGCTCTGGGTTAGGTAGTACTCCTTGCTGCCGTGCGGGTACGAGACCTTGTGGTCCTTGTCGTAGCGCTCGACCAGGTACTGCATGATGGCGCCGGACTCGAACAGCGAGATGGGCGTGCCGTCCTCGAGCTTGTCGGTTAGGGCGGGGATGCGGCCGTTGGGGTTGATTTCGAGGAACCAGGGCTCTTTTTGGACGTCTTTGGAGATGTCGATTGCGGTTACCTGGTGGGGGGTTAGTGAGAGTCTGAAGAAAAGGTGAAGAAAGGTGAAGAGAGAGGTTGGAATGTGTGCATTGGTCCATAGCCAAGCGGTATGTAAGTTCATATGGTTAGTACCTTGTAAGGTATACCAAGCTCCTCAAGAAGGATGGAGACCTTGATGCCATTGGGAGTCTGCGCAGTGTAGAGGTGGATGTCTGAGTTCTGGGACGCCATTGTGTCTGATGTTGTGTGTGCTTGTTGTTTGGTTGGTTATAGTTCGTGGTTGATGCCAAGTTAAACTGTTTACTTGGATTTCAAGAAGTGAAGCTGTTTAGATTTTGTATGAAGCACCGTGGGGTTCATATGTCTTTTTGAAAACGAAGAGGGGAGTTCGGTCTCGGGGTGCTTAGAAATACAACAGCTGTGGTCGTGGATATCGCCGTATCGGTGATTGGTGTACACCGAAGCTTCGGCAATTCGGAAGGTAATAATGTTAGTGCAGTAACAGCCGAGGACACGAAGCTGCAGCTTTCTCCAATACATTGCTAGTGCGGGGTACGATCGAGACATGGTGTGGGGTAGATCGCATCATCGACTTAAATGACGGCATCAGCGTGCTCCCTTTTGAAAGCTTCTTTCCCATAATAATGGTCCAAAATGCAACCACGATGTGGGTGTCCGTTCCTTCCAGAATACTTTTCCGATTGTTATACTTAGACTCCGAGTGTCGCCGCGACGATTGGGATTGGTAATCACCAGACCTTACGAGTCTGTGGCAGAGAATATCCAAACAGAACAACACACCCCTCGCTGGTCGGAGCATGGAGGTCAAGACAGAAGACCAATCCTTACACCAAGGCAATGTACTCGATATTCGCTTCTCAAAATTATATACAAGAAAATGACATATGGACATGATGTGTTCGTTATAGCGAGCGTGCGCACCATAGTGGAGGTAACGAAGCTTAGTAGCTTCCCTTCTCATCAACCGTCAACCCTTTTCAAAACATCACGACGTTGTTTCCCCCCCTGTCACCACCTCCGATCGCTTATCCCTAAAAGCATGACAAATCAGGCCATATACACATGAGTAGTGAAGAGGTAAGCAAAAGGGGGTGGAAAATAAAGACTAAGGAATTAAGCTCTAAAAAACATAACCAAGGCTAATAACAGCAGATTTTCGAACCGCTCACAGCAAATAACACTCAGGTCTGCTTGCTTTATATTTAAGCAGACTTGCACATGCGACCATCGTTGGCAACAGTCCAGGCCTCGCTACCGACAGCGGCAGTGGCGTAGAAGAGGTTGGTGGGGTCGTACTTCTTCTTGATGCACATGAGGTTGTTATAGTTGCTGCCGAAGAACTGGTCCTGGAAGTCGGGCTGCTGGAAGTTGGCCTCGTTCATGTAGGCGCCGGAGCCGGGGGTGGCAGCCTCGATGGCGGGCATGATGACGTCGGTCATGAGGTGCTGGTTCTCGAGCATCTTGTCCCAGTCCTCGGGCTCGAACGACCACGGGGTGGTGAGGGTGGCGTGGACGAGGGCCTTGCGCCAAGCGGGGAGGACGGCGTTCTGGTTGTTCTTGCCGAAGGCGGAGACATCGGTGCCGACACCGATGAAAGTGACGCCGCTCTCGGCGATGAAGCGGGTGGTCGTGGCGAAGGCAGTGGCGTTGTTCTTGACGGTGTCGACGGGGATGAGACGGCCACCGTACTGGGCGATGCCGACCTTGATGTTGCCGGTGGGGAGAGGGCCGAAGTACTTGTCGTAGTGGTCATAGTAGGTCTCGGTCTCGGTATAGCCGGCAGTGTAGTTGACGCCCATGGTATCAAGAGTCTTGAGGTAGGGGGCCATGATATCCTTGACTTCCTCCTCGGACTTGCCGTAGGCAGTCATGGGAGAGATCATGAAGAAGGTCGAGGTGAAGTAGTAGACAACCATGGTGCCGGCGGCAACCATGTCGGGGAGGGCAGAGTGGAAAGCATCGATGGCGGCGTAGAACTTGTCAGTGGGGTTCTCAGCAGAGAAGAAGGAGAGGGTCGCGCCACCAATCTTAGCATCGGGGAAGGTCTTGATGGTCATGCTGATAACGACACCATAGTTGCCGCCGCCGCCACCGGAGAGAGCCCAGTAGAGGTCAGAGTTCTGGCTGCGAGAAGCCGTGACGAGACGGCCATCTGCAGTGACGACCTCCCACTCGAGGGTGTTGTCAGCAGACAGACCGAAGCTGGTGCTCAAAGCCGAGTGACCACCACCCTGAGTGTAACCACCAGAGATACCGACAGTAGGGCACTCGCCGCCAACAACGACCTGACCCTTGGCCTTGCCGGCAGCCATAATCTCATAACCCTGGATACCGGCACCAAGCTTGACGGCGGGACCAGAGTAGTACTTGTCATTCCAGGTCTTGAACTCGATATTCTTCAGGTTGTGGGTCCAGACGGAGAGGGCACCGGCACCGGTGGAACGACCAAGGTAGTCATGGCCAGTGTTGCGGATGACGAAGCGGATGTTGTAGTTGCGGGCAAAGTTGACGGCGGCGGCCACATCGGCAGCGGTCCGGACATCGACGGCGTACCTTACGTAGTTGCCGAGGGTGCAGGGCTTGTCCTTAGAAGTGAAGGGGTCGCAGCTCTGGTTGGCAAAGAACGGGGCCATGATAGAGGCCGAGTCAGCCATGCTGTGTGGGGGACATGGTTAGAAAGTGATCGACAATGCATGCGTACGAATTGGGTATGTGATAAATCAAAAGCCAGAAAGGAACAAGGGCCCAGGGGTATCGATGTAAACCACGCAATATTGGAGGGGATTACATGATGATCACCACCAAAAGATCATGACAGCTTACAACAGGAGGGAAAGATAAGACAAGACGAGAAAAAAAAAGAACTCACTGAATGTCGGGAGTCTGCCACGAAGACTGCAGGCTCGAGCACTTTGCGCTGTCGTACTGGTCGCCATGGCATGCCTCAGCAAGGGGCACGGTAGCGATCAGTCTGCCAGAGACGGTCTGGTTGAGCTTGTTCCATGCCTGTGTCGAAGGCCAGCAGGCATCGCCGGGGAAGCATTTGCAGGTCGAGCCAATGGCGGTGGCCAAGGCACCGACGGAGAAAAGGCCGGAAGAGAGAAGAGTCGAAACCTTCATGGTGATGGTTCCTCTAAAGGGCGTCTAGGCGGAAACGACTGGACTGAGAAGCGAGGCTCGAAGTTGAGCGCCGGCCTGAACGCTTCTGCTGGAGTTTGAGGTTGAGGGAGCGTGGGGGAGGAGGTTGAAGATCTCCGAGAACGACGAGCTTGGCGATGATGTATTCATGGTGGCAGTCGACATGCTTTGTTTAAGTATGATTCCATGCCCCGGCACTGGCGTGGTCTGCCACGCGAAGACTGCTCTCCCGAACCCACCAGGGAGGAGAGAAACGCAGGCGAGACCCTTCAGGGACTCGTAGGGTCCCCTGCTTATGCATTCAGCTAGACGGCCCAAAGTGAACCCTCTGGCTGGGACCAAGATGGAGGCATGGCACGATTCTGCCACGGTACCTGCGTAGAAAATGTCACTGTATCCGAATTCGTGGGGAGCTTAAGAGCCTGTGAGTGGACGGATGGCCATCAGTTCCAGGAACAATCTCCGTCTGGGTCCCACCACACCCAAGGCCAAGCCGAAGTGCTTTCTTCTTTGGTGCAGAGTGTGCTTTACAACTTCATGCCTGGACGGGTTTTAGGTTATCGTGCCAGCCATGCGCGACATGGTTAACCTCGTGAGAAGTGGCTCTAGTTGCGGACACGGCGGAGGAGATGCAGACCGGCTGCTGGAGTCTTGTGTCCTTGGATCGTTCTTTTTCCGTGGACGTTTGTTAACAAGAATCAAGATGCTCATCAAGATGTCTGCCTCTGCAAGCCAGAGTTTTCCCAGGTTGGCACGTTGGGCATGGCAAAACCTGGGGATCGGATCGTCTGAAGGGGATCACCACAACCGTCCCTCGGGACGATGCTCATCCTCATCTCCAGGGACGGCGGTCAGTGGCGACCGGCCGTTGATATTCGGTTACTCGGATGGCGTGCATACGTCGAGCGCTGGTATCCGTGCCGATATCCATATC
Source organism: Neurospora sp. CHS-2018b (assembly GCA_009806015.1). NCBI lineage: Eukaryota > Fungi > Ascomycota > Sordariomycetes > Sordariales > Sordariaceae > Neurospora > Neurospora sp. CHS-2018b. Next base: position 414,541 of record RAOV01000010.1, on the reverse strand, counting down.
CAATATCATCTGGCCAGAGTAGCGTCTAAGACAGCGGTGGCAGAGTCAGGTCGAAAAAGAAGCCGTCCATAAACGAGATGAACTAGCTGACCAAGGATGGGGGTATCTGGTAGTGTAGTAAACTACAGTGGAGGTGGGCCTGACGGCAGTTTGCGGACAGCTTGACATTGGGCTAGAAACTCTCCGAAGCAGTGGGCAATGGGGCAACGTCGGCTGCGAGCCCGTCGGCCGCCTGGTCGGGAAGTGGGAGCCCAGGTAGGAATGGAAGCCTTGGCTGACATTTCAGTCCGGGTCCCGTCGCGATGCCCGACTTGTGCGGTTGAGGTTTCCATGGGCGCATCAAATTCCATGATGCTAGGTATTTTGTATGGCGTTACTTGGAAGCATCTTGGCTTCCTTGGGACTGAAGGGATCCGGGACCTAGACGGGAGCAGCGTGGGTGGGACGGCGATGAGGTTTGATGATGGTGTCAACTGTCAGAACTCAGAATGGCCCCATGTCCGCCCTGTAGCTACCAGACAGGTCTGATCTCCCACGTGTTGCGCGTAGCACGCAGCTTCACGTGGCGTAATCTCGAAGAGGATTGGTTCAACTTGATCCGGGAAAACAGCCAGACGACATGAGTTGACCATCTCTTCATTGCGTAATCCAGATGGATTCAATGAAAGATGGTTGAGACTAGCTCGGCATCTTCAGTCTTCAGGCATTGACACCGGCGTTGGTGTTTGGCTGTTCTTGTTGACTGTTGTGGAAAGCGAGAAAAAGCCGAAGTGGAAAGGAAGGGATGAACCGTACAGTGCAGTGCAGTGCTCCGGGAAATCCATGTTCCTGCAGTATCGCGCCTCTTAGGTACCCCACATACTCGCTTAACCTCAGTTGTCATGCATGCAAACCAGGAGTTCAATCCGAAAACACTTCTTTCATCTGACGTTGATGCGATAACTTTGCTTTTTGCACGTTCTTTCGCAATCATTTTTTTCATCCGATCGATACGCGATCGATAACTGTTGGTTGTTGATTGTTCGCAGCAAACACAGTGTTTAACAAAAAAAAACAGTGATTTTCTTTCAACGCAAAACCCTGTTAACCCAGCGCTCTGCTCCGCGTTTTCGCAGCTGTGCACTTTTCTTTCCTCGGCTTTCCCATTTATTTCGGTCGAATTCAAGCGAGAGCAAAATCACTTTGCGATGCTGGGCCAATGAGCCATTCCCGATTTCCCGGCCACGGCAAGTGATACATAAGCTGGAAGGTACGCGGGCCGTGCGCCCAGACCTGAACGGCCCGTCCGACCTCTGACGACAATTGCTGTTCCAGCACCGTCAAACCAAACGTTTGAGACCGCGTTTCGGTAAAACAATGTTGCACAATACAACCTGAACCAGCACATACCACGGTGCCGATGAACAACTGCCGTTGAGCCTCAACTCCTCGATTGCAACGACATGTCGACAACATTACAACCAAGCCCAGAAAAGGTAGTGGAAAAACACACGATGCCAACTCCCCCTTCACCATCGGGCACAGAGCGACACTAATACCGTAGAGCTGTCGCCGTCAGGGGCTGCGTCCGCAAATGCCCGCAGGAATCATCAAGCAACACCGAGGTGGAGCCCTTTTGAAGCCCGGCTTCCCCCCGTCCACCACCGTCTCCCCTGCCGGGTACAACCTAGCCAAGCTAGCCCCCGAACAACCTCCACAAAAGCCCCATTGCGGAAGATGCTGGTCCACAGGTCCAAGGCTTTCTCACCGCTGATAGGGGAGATTGCCCATCGCTTCAGAATTCCCATCATTTCGGATTTCCCTCCCCCAGCATCGTGTTTTTCACTGCTAGCTGTTTGCGGCAAGGCCTGAGAAGGACGGAATCCCGAGGTTGCCGAACACAGAAGGCCTCTTGCACATCGCTGGACGAGAAAGGAGAGAGAGCACCAGCCGCCAAGTCGACGCCGACGATCTCGACCACAACGGGACAAACGACAAAAGTCACCAGCGCACCAAGGAATTATAAAACATATCGTATCCCATGTGGTGTGTTGTGGACGGCGAATGGACATTCTGCGCTTCGGTAGCTGCCGATAGGTTGGCATCTTCAGAAAACCATTGACGGCTTTCTCCAGCAGCTTCAGCTCTCATCTTCCCAACCGATACAACACAAGAAAGGAGATTGAAACTTGGCCGAACTCGCTCCCCGGAGCACAGACGATCCGACACAGCACCGGGCGGCCTTTCTGTCTTGCCGCCGACGACCCCTAACCAGCGACCCATCGGTACTTGAGGACTTCGAGGACCTCTACGGCTGCCACTCTGCTAGTGCTGCCACCCTTCCTAAGACTGCCCCTGAGCAGCGTTGCATTGCAGTGTCACGGTGACCGCAGCGCAAGCTCTGCATGACTGCATCACCCTATCATGAAGCGATTGAAATAGCCTACAAAGTAGGGGTCGATTGGTATTACCTGTAACGGTAAGAAAGTGTAATTTTCGGAAACGTAACGTAAAGGTAAAATCTTTACGGCTTTTTACCGCACGTGCTGGGCCAAGGTACGTACCTGAGCTAGCTTACACGCACGAGTGGTACTTGGAGGTACCTCAGCGGGAGGATGCACGGACTCGTGCACGGTCATTTTCAATAATTACAGGAAGGAAAAATGTACGGAAAGGTAAAAACCCCAGATTTCCGAAATCTATCGACCCTACTACAAAGTGTCTCACGGCATATTCCTTCTTCGACCTTTTCTTTCGGTCCTTCTACGCAATAGCTTACCTCTAGTCAAACTGTTTGGCGGCTTCCATTCCGCCCCCAGGGTCGCCGACTGAGACATGCATTACTACCTACCCCGTGTCCTCCTCTGTTTTTTCTTTTCCTGCCCTTCTTCACCTCCTCTCCATCCTCGGCTCGACTTCTTGAAAAAGGTCTAGCTCATGGCGTGGACCCCGAGTGGCAGACTTTCAGTGAAGACTTTTTTTCCGTGTTCATCCATCACGACCTAGCCAAATCCGTTAGGTCCTCCTGTCTTCTTCACCTCGCATTGGCCTGCGGCACTTAATATCCCCTCGTGTGGGTCACTGCATGGTCTTGGGTCTTGGGTAGGAAAATCGCTCCAGCATCCCATCACAGCCGTAGACAAGATTCTAGCTCTCTATGGAATAGCCTCGGCCGCTGCTTGACCCTTTCCCTCGATCGCAAATTCCTCATTCTCCTGGCTTCATCAACAATCATGAAGTGTCTGTCAGAATGCCGAGGGATGCCATGGGCTATGGCACTTCCGACCTACACTACTATAACGGTGGCTTCGGGAATTCTTCCTCCTTGGTATCTCTCATTTAACAGCGTGTTTCTTCTCGTACAACCTGCGTGTTTCCCGCTTTGATTTCTGCACCTACATCATTCACATGATTGTCAAGCTTTGAAAACATGGACTTTTACGTCTTATAATCAGCTCAAACAGGGTCGAGAGTGGGACGCAAACACACAAATGACTCGGTGATCGAGTTCGTAAACGGTTCATGCATTGCAAAGGACCTTGAAGGTTCGTTTCAACTTGGTCGGATCTTACTTGGCCGAGCAGCTGGTAGTCTGCACTCCAACAAGGAAGATCCACGTCAAAAGGCACAAATGGCAAGAGACGTTGCACTTCATCGCACTTCATCGACCTCGCCGGAGTTTCTAGCCAAAAGAACCCGTGCTTGGCTACCATGATGGATCCCGACGGCCCCGTGGCATCACATACGCTACATCATAGGACAGTGACTATGACCAAAGGCGGTTTGGCTGCTCACCTACTCCGCTGTTCTAGGCCATCCCGGGCACAGCTTTGGAACCATCCTAGACCGTCTTGTCTTGTCTTGCCCTACAGATGAACACCACGAGTTGTCATCCAAGCGGATTTCTCATCTTCACCAACCCACCACCAAGCCCATCTCGTACACTACACCCACGTGCAGGCCGCAGTATTACGCCATACGGAAGGTCAATCTTCTTCTGCTAGACTCTTCTGTCCATCTACGCCGCAGCCAAGCTGACGCCAGGTCCGGCATAGCAGCCTGAAAACAGACCTCCCGTACGGGTCCTCCATTACGTATCATCCCCTGCAGGACAAGCAACGCGCTGGTACAAGGCTGGTTTCTCCCCCGCGCTGTTCGTTCCTTCGCTTCACGCTGGAGTTGCTGCGTGTGATGTTACATGTAGACCCTCTCCGATAACTCACGTCGGCCCAGAGTACCCTTCCCTCCCTCGCTTATCTTGTCAGCAATTAACACCTGCTTCTGCTGGACCTGTTAGACGGACCGACCCCTGGCCTGCCCTAGGTACAATAGGGCAGCGGAGACTGGGAACACTGAGCTTCAAGGGATTTTGGTGGTGGATTGGTGATGAAGGCCAAATCTCTTATGTAGTGACACTGCCCACTTGCATGATCAACCGTGTTTACATTCTGAAAAGGAATCCAGAGTTGTATATTCACGACAGGACCCTTGATGTGGTTGATCCTCGCCCATCTTTCCGGTCATCAGTCTCAGTTCGGAGGCGCAAAACCACGGTGATCGACATCAGATCTCGCTAGACGGGAGCGACACACCTTCTCCACCCTCACTAAAAAGCCTGGTTACGTGCATTCGACCACGCGCGCACAGAGCAGCATTCGATATATATTCCTACTCTCCTCGCTTTCTGGTCCACATCTCGCTCCCGGCTCCCGGTGTGGCGTTGTCGTGAACCGCCGTCGTTCCGCCAAGATGGGTTGGACCTACAACACCACAGATCCCGATGCGCCTACCATAGGCCACCAGATCACGGGCGTTGCCATCGCCCTTACCATTCTCTCCTTAATCACTGTTTGTCTGCGAACCTACGTGCGAGCCTTTATTCTCAAGGCTATCGGGTTCGATGACTGGGTTATCATCCTCACATGGGTCGCGGCGGCTGGTTTTGCGGTCGTGACAATCTTTCGTGAGTAACTTTGAAAACCACAAAGATTTATCTCGTCTTGCTCTAACAAGTGAATACAGAGACAAAATGGGGCTTAGGATTGGTAGATATGGAAGATTTTCCATCCCAAAATCTGCACAATTTCAATATCGTAAGTGCCTATTCTTGTTGACATTGGACGGAAGCCTGCCCGGTAACTAACACTTTTGACTCGCAGCTTCAATATATCGGCGCCCCTTTGTTAGTTCAAACCCATCTTTCCAGCTTATACCTGATATCCCAGAAGTGCTGACCCTGAACACAGTTATATCTCGAGTATTTTCGGCTTCAAGCTCGCCTTGCTCACCTCATACCTTCGTTTTATTCCCAAGGGCGGTTACCGGTACACCACCGTGGGCGTCATTATCTCTTGCCTCATGTTTCATCTGTCATTCTTGCTGGTCCAGCTGAACCTCTGCCAACCCGTGGCACGACAATGGGATTATAGCATCCCCGGCAAATGTCTCAAGGGAGTGCCGTTCTATACTAGCATGGCGTCGCTAACGATCATTTTCGATGTTATCGCGTAAGTTGAAATCCCAAATCTATCTCTCATCGCGCGCTAACCAGTCGGTCTTGCAGTATGCTTCTCCCATTCCCGGTTCTTCTCAAATCTCAAATTCAGACGCGGAAAAAGGTCGTTCTACTTGGAATGTTCGGACTCGGCCTCTTCATCACCATTATCCAAATTATCCGCATCCAGACGGTCAAGCGCCTCGTAAACCCCATCGACTCCGCTCCTTTGATTATGTGGTCGGCCGTTGAAAACAACCTCGGCATCATCGTCACGAACGTCCCGACTCTTGCGCCCCTAATCAAGTACTTCAACGAGAGATCGAGAGCTGGCGGTACCGGAAGCCGAACCCGTGGAACAGGATATCCGAAGGAGATCGGGTCCCGCTACGCCCTTCAGACGTGGAGGACGGGCAAGAGCAAGGGGTGCGAGAAGTTGGACAGCATGAACGACATGGATGGCATGAATGACATTGATGGCGGAAGCGTCGAGGGCCATACGAGCAAGGGCGCCAACAACAGCACCGAGTTTATTCTGGAGGGCGGTATCACTAAGAAGACCGAGGTGGTTATTTCGCGAGAATAACGGATGGGTTCTTTTCTGTGCATACAACTACAACAACAACAACAACAACAACAACAACAACAACAACAACAACAACAACAACAACAACAACAACAACACAAAAATTCACAAATTTCCGAGAAGCAAAAACGATACGAGGACGATTTCATACGTTGATGTTCGAAAATGTGTACACATATTTGGGGGTTTCTGGATACCAACGAACGATGTCCAGGGGATTTGATGAGCATGAACATTTGGGATGATTAGGGGTGTGCGTTAGACCAGCTAGTGATACCTATCTTTCCTTCTTTCTGTCAAGAATATCAACAAAACCTATATTTGCCATCCATCCATCACCCTAAAGTCCAGCCGGGCTCTCTACCCCTTACGTCTATTCTGTATTAGGTTTTCGATATCCTCAAGTTCTGTGTCAACTCACCTCCGCCGCCAAGACCCGTCAACCTCCCCTTTATTGTCTCAACTACGTTCGGATACAATACCCATGATGGCCCTCAGCTCACCGACAAGGCGACAACACCAAACCACGGAACTTGAAACCTCGGCTTCTTCCAACGTAGGATTGGAAGGCCTCAAGAACCTTCTTCGGTAACCCGAAGTGCGGAGTTCAAATGTTCAAAACGTACGATTTTTGGCGTCAAACGTCTCAACAATGGATACTATACCATGATGGCACTGGGCTCACCGAAAACGCACCACGCACGGTACTTGAAATCTCGGCTTTTTCGAAGGTAAGATTGAAAGATTCCAAAAGCTTTCTTCAACAACCCCAAATGGCGTGTTCAATCAAGTGTTCAAACGTACGATTTTTGCGTCAAACGTCTCAACCCCCTTGCTAAGTTTTAAAGTCTAAACCCATTACACATCACCCACGGTACTTGAAATCTCGGCCTTTTTCGAATCTAGGATTGGAAGGCTCAAAGAAGCTTTTTCAGGAACTCAAGTGCCGAGTTCAAGTGTTCAAACGTACGATTTCTGCGTCAAACGTCTCAACACCCCTCGCTACGTTTTAAAGTCTAAACTCGTTCCAGTTCGTCGATATCACAAAGGCAATCGAGGCAACATTGCTTTTCGTGATGAAGGACCATTAACACCCAGGTACGTGCGTAAAAGCTTCAAATTGCGGAAGAGACCGAAAGTGAGAACTGTGGTCCCCTTACCCATGGCCATCATTCATCATCGATCATCCATCACCCATCTGCTTGGAAATCATTGATCATCTCCCGCCAGATGCCTAAAAAATTCTTCTCGCTTGGCTCCCCAGTCTTCGTTCATCCACTCCATTCCTTCAGATGAATAAGAAGTGTAATTCTTCGGTAAATACGTACCGGATCCCCACTTTCCACCCCGTAAACGCTGCAACGCCGTAATTTGTCTAGACTCACCGGAGCGGAAACGGGAACTCGCCAAATTCTCAGCTGGGTGGATTTTACGGGGTCCATTACGGCCCCGCGGCGCACTTACGGCGAGGCGTTCCGTGGTTCGGTGGATCCGGACAGTCACTGAATACGGGCATTCCACCACTGCACTGCATCGTTTAACCCACGGGACAAGACAGTTAGGTAATAAGTATACGGGGCCTCAGTGGTGAAGTGGGTAGCTAATTCCGGAGGTGATGCACTGACGGGGCAGGTACCTTTTGTTGCAGTGAAGTTGAACGCCGAAAAAAGAAAGAAAAAAGAGAAAAGTCGGCTTCTAGTGAGTCCCGGAAGGGGAAGAACGGAATCATCAGTGAACCTTCCTTCTGTAAAAACGATGTTAATGAGGCAGTCGCGTCCTTCCAGAGTCCCGACGGATCTCTGTTGTCCCTTCCTTCCTGTTCAGCAATCCACCGCAGTCGTAACGATCGACTTGATCCACAGCACTTACACTACATATAGCAAAAACACACTTCGCTCGCGCACACGGAGAGAACTCACAGAAAAAAGACAGGGTATCATGTAAGCAGACACGCGAGACGGGATCAGATCAGAAGGATCAACAAACTGCAGCAGCGGGAGAGCTGACAGGCAAGGACAATTCCCCAGATTTTCCGGAGTTGCAGATTTCGGTTGACCTTTGGAGGTGGTGCTTATTCCGCTTACAGAACTTGGCAAAGCAGTCCGTGCCAGCCCGGCACCAGCTACAACTTCCATCTCCATGAACCGTGCCTAAAGTCCGAAGGAAGGAGCGAAGACCAACCAAGTTGTCAACACCGGCCGACACAGTTCCAAACCTCAACTGGGTCAGGTCCGACTTCGGCATGGCTTACCGGGCAAAGCCAAGTACGGGTAAAAAAGGAAAAAAATAGAAGAAAAGACCACGAGTAAAATGTAACAGAAAAGAGAACGACCTTCTCTGCTTCTTTGCTTCTCTGCGTCCCCTTCGGCGTTTACATGCAGTAGTACCGGTCCCGGTCCAATCGGGTCGGTACCTGATCCTTCGGTATCGGTGCAACTGTGCAGTGAAGCACCGAGCCGAGGTGCACAGCACCTCATCCATTCCTCTCTCCAGTCTTCTAGAACATGGACTGAATACAAAAAGGCATGGGTAGGTAAGTTAACCTTCTCAAATCGCAAGTTTCCAAGATGATCGCGCCTTCACCACCCCGGGCATTGCAATAGACTCGACAACGAGAGCAAGGACCACGACTCCGGGGAAAAAGGAAGAAGCTAGCGAAGCTGATGAATCGAGGAGACCATCCGTGAGCGGACTGAACTCCGTTTGACCCTAGTACATACCTACGTAGTCACGTATTCGTCAGGGCTACAAAATCGCCGCTGACTAGTGATTGGGTTTTGTAGCCCGGGGGAGCAGAGGGAACTTCCCGACTTACCTACACAAGCGAGCGAACGCACGATCGCGAACACATGAAGGGATCGGCGACCGAATATACAACGGGGACCCCGGGAGATTCGTAGAATCGTAGGGGCCCGAGGTTCTGTAGTTGAGGGTAGGGGGTGTAAGTGGATTAGTGGACCAATCATATCCGGTGGAAGACATCTAACTACGTTTGGTGGTGATGCTCCGAGATTCTCACTTCCTTCTGGGTACCTTATGCCTTATTGGGTACAGCTGAACGGTTGAACAGTTGAACGGTTGGATGAAGATGGACGGGAGGAGATGACTTCCCGAAAGACCTCTTCTTACACTACTTGCGTCTGAGTGTCTTCAGGATTTCTTCTGTCTACCTACTTGTAGGCGATACACCTCCATCTAGACGACCGTTTTCCCGAAGATCTCCTTTCGCTGATTACTCTCCCCTCTCTGTGACTGCATTGTTACTACCTACCCACCAGATACGTCTTTTATTATCCTTTTGCTCCCCTATAAATACTGTAATCACACAATAGTAACAACCCTCTCCTCCCCAAACAACACCCTCAAAGTCTCCCCTCTATCCAACTCTTCATTCTCAAGCTTAGAAGCCCCCTCAAACTGGGAATGACACCGCCCAAACCCTGTCCTCTCGTACTTTCCTGGCTGACTTGGAGAGCGTCCCAGCACAAGAAAGGCCAAATCCGGCTCTGGATTTTGTATCTGTTCATCGTTGTTGCTTTGGATCCAGTACCCCAGAAGGAAAAGGTACACAGCACAATCGATGCCCTTTTCGCATTTGGGCCCAGGCAATGGGTGTGAGCGACGGACCGATCGCTCCGTTGTCATCACCCCGTTCTCGCTTTTCAGGGACACTGTGGTGTCGAACTCTTCCAGGAACGTGTCCATAAACATGTGAGCTTGTCCTCCGTTTGGTAAGGTCACCCGTTCTACTGTGTAGAACCCATGGAAGCGTTTGATGGTCAACTGCGCCTTGAGAAGATGGCCACGTAGGGAGATCCACCCGTTATTGATGCGACCTAGAGGGTCTTGACCTCGAACTTCGGAATGGAAGGCTTCGACGGTGCTGCATGGTGTCCATTTGCTGGATTGTTGAAGGTAAACGCACTCTATCGACCCCGTTCTTATGGACGGCCAACAGAACGTAGGGGCGATGTATGTTGATGTTGATGGGTTGTCCGCCACGCTGTCGGGTGAACGCGGTGGCATGGCTCTCCATGCCAGCTCTTCGGGGAGATTGTTCACCCAATGACCCGCAAGGTAAGGTGACTGGAAAACACTCTGAAACGCATGAGCCACTCCAGAGATGGCGGGGAGCTTGTCTTCGTGGTAGGTGAGCGACCGGCTACTATATTCCCTAACAGTCTTGGCCCATTCGTAAAAGGCTTCGCCGCGACTAGAGTTCGAAGTTACCGTGATATTGTCGCCGTGGTCATCCGAGTCCAACAAGTAGCCGCACTCACAGGTGCTTAGGGACTGGCATGTCCATTGAAGCTCATGCGTAGTGTAAGTGATGACTCTTCTCGACAGTATCTTCTCTTGCATCGTCCACCCGCGCGTGTTCAAGGGCAGTCCATCGTCGATCATGTACTTTCTGTGAAGTATACTGGAAGGTATAACGCGAGCGGTAAGGATGGTCTTGTGTGGGTGCGATGACCGGTCATCCGAGTTGATACTCGCTTCCCATTCAGCGTGGTAGACGTTCTTAGACCTGGCCGCCAAGTGCTGCCTTGATTCAAGAAAGCCCTCCGACGCAGCAGCAGCTGTTCCCGCAGCAATGGTAATATATGCGTTCTGGTAGACCGACGCCATTCTCGCAGCTTCGAGTTCCCAGTCGCTCGATGAATCTTGGATAATGCACAAGGCATCAATCCAAATATGTCGCTGGCCTAGGTTTCTCGTGACAGTGATGGCGTCTCGTAAGGTCGGTGGGAGTTTGGATACAGAGATGCCTTTTTTCATGGCTTCGTAGTTGCTTGATACCGTCGTCACACTCTGTCCTATGCCCCAGCAGTAGCTCAATGCTATGTAGGTGACATGAGCAGTCCGAGGTAATGACGAAGTTTCCACAAGCCGTACATAGTCAGCATCTTCTGACCCAACAACGCCCACATCAATCATTCGAGTAGGTAGTTCTGATGACGAGCCCTTGCAACTTGGATGATTCGCGTCACAATCCAGAAGCCGTGCTCGGATATACTCAAATGCCTGAGTCGATGATGGAGAGCAGCTGAGCTCGCCACTTTGCTCAATCCCTGGCCAAGCAGGTTCATGGCCTAGCAATGGCGCCGTTAGTGTTCTCTTCTTGGGATCCAGAGCCTTCAATGTTTGCCTCTTGACGTACCAACAGGGGTGTAAATTTGCAAAGATATGTCTGGTTCGGAATTTGACACCCGCTCAATCCACACGCCGCCAGTGGCTGTGAGTTCCAGCCATATAAACAAGTCTCCATCAGCTTCTGGGTTTATGTGTGATATGGAGTCCACGATGAATTTGCAGTAACGGCATCCCTTCTCAGCCGAACCTTGGTATTCATTCAAAAATTTCCTCCTGTGTCTTCTTCCGTCCGAAAGCACTTCTCTGGGGTCGAACGGCTCGCCATCATAATACTGCAGGTCGAGGCAATGCTCGCACCTCATATCGGCTTGATTATGAAGATCTAGCAGGGGAACGTATGTCTGAACTCAAGATACTGAAAGTTTAGTCCACTGCCTTCGTAGGGAGATCGAGTGTAGAAATATGTTAGGAAGACGCCAACACGGCGGGGAAGTGGAGCAATGTGTATTAGGTGCAGAGGGGCCTCAAGTTAGGCTGCGATCCTGATAGGTACACTCGTACAGTTGGTTGCACCACTACTTGAGTTATGCTGTGCGTTCTACCCTGATATTCATTGCGGAAGCTCAGTGGTCTTTGAGGCCAAAAGCGGAATACTGTGCTGAATGGTGAGAAATCATCACGAAGACAGAAAAGGACGACCCAAAGAGAAACAAAACCGGGTGTGGGGGTGGGAGTTTCGGGTATTACAGCTCCGGAGTGACTCCCGACGAAAAACTGCGAGGCAGCCAGAAGAAGATGGAAACGAACAAAGAACCGATGAAAGCGATGGGACTTTGGAGATCGTTTCAAATATGTTGAAAAAGGTGTAAAGAGGGCTAAATGAGAAAATCGAAGAAGGGAAAGCATCTGAAGGAACGAAAATTGGGTGAGAGGGTGCGCGGTTCGAGTATGCAGCTCGGAGTGACTCGACTTGGGTGACTCCGAAGGACAGCAACTGAAGGAACACCAGTCACTTCTTGTTGAGCGCTGGTACTTTGAGTTGAAAAGGTGAAGGCAAGATAAAAAAGAAAGCGGGAGGAAAAGTGAAGAGACAGAGAGAGAGGAGAAAAAAGTCGTGACGTGGGAGTGACTGCTTTCCGACACATCAAGAAATAGCCTCCTGACGGTTGCTCCTGCCGAGTGTACGATGTTCACTGCAACAGGGTGACAGAAAGCAGGAGTACCAAATCGGCGCACTTCAGTCGCGCCTTCCATCAATCATCTGACCACGGCAGCCAATTTCTCTGAGAGCAGAGAATGAGAAGACAACAACTTTTGATGATTGATGAGTGGGCTATCCTTGAGGTAGCCTACACACCTTGGCCAGGCCAACTACTACAATATTTTTGAATCCTCTGCCTTCTACTACACACTCCTCACCGATTTTTGTCTTTCTGAAAGTCATTCATGATACAAACTTCCCTCCCAACCCCCAACCGAGCATCTCCGATTTTTCATACTCCCTTGAAGATTACTTCACCCACCCACAGATACACACACCGATTTTTCCCCCTTTGCTTCGCTCCCATACAAAGACAGACGGCCGCCATCCCATTCTTCTATGCGTATCCCATCCAATCAATCGATCCACCCCGTCTGTATTAGAATCTTTTCTTCTTCTTGTCAAATCTTCATTGCTTTTCGAATCTTGTGTGTTCTGCCAAATCCCCCCTCTGTTTGTAATCGATATTAACCATTATATGTCTGTTATCTTTTTTCTGTGCTCCCTTATGCAAAGCCAGCCACTCTCCAAATTCCTCTGCGTTCAACCAGATCTCTAAGTCCACTTAGAGAAATCAACCGACTCAATAAGTGCGTCCGCTCCATGAGCCGGAAACATGACCTCCGTATCAGCCGTGGTAGTCGACAGCATCGAAGACCGGTGCGACGTAGGGTCCGCCGCGCTATTATTCGTAAAGAACGTGGCCACACTAGACCTGCGCAAGCTCGTAAAGCTGTCCCTCACGGCGTTTACCGGTCTCGACGCGCCGATATCCTGCCCGAGCAATGACTGCTGCGTTATGCCACCTCCTTGACCACCGGAAGCCAGAGGGGAAGTCACCACAGACGAGCCCAGTCCGCCGCCGCCTCCGCCAAGCATGTTAGGCGGCGGAGACGAGTTTGGCTGTCCCTGCTGAGCTGACTTTGTGCCATAGCGCTCCCGCAGTCGGTTGATCTCTCGCAGTCGGTTGCGCCAAGATGAGACGTGTTCACCAACCTCCCTGGTGGCCCAGATTTGCGAAAAGACCGAGGCGTTGAGGGCGAGCAGGCGAACGAAGGTTGGAAGTGCCGTGAGGCTGACCACCTTCGGTTCGGCGGCCGGCGAAATCTCCGGGAAGCCTGGCTGGCTCATGACCTGCACCATATAGAAGGGCGTTGGGGCTTTCCTGCCCTCCTCCTCCCGTTGCTTTGCCATCAGTCTTGCCGAGGCAAATGAGTGGCGCGGAGTTGGCGTGATCACGATGTACACGTAGTTGAACTGAGAAGGGAACGTGTCAAACTTGAACGGCAACCCGGAATCGTTGAAAACGATGTTCACAAAGTCGTTGCCTATGTGCCGCTTCTTGGCCGTGCACCGGGGGTCGCGTTCCAGGTCTGTAGGCATCTGCGTGATCACATGGAATATGATCTCCGACACTCTGTCACGCCAGCAATACGTGTATTCGCCGTCCGTGCCGTATTCCCGGTCCAGACCCTGGGTGTTGAAGTTCGCCCCCTTAAGCCGCGTCAAGACGCCAAGGCCATCGAGGAATTCGTGGTAATCAGGTCCGCCGATAGTGTTGGCAAGTATCTCAACCTCGTCCGTCTGCCCTTCACCGATATAGATCACTCCAACCTTGTGTCCATCGACGGCCGAGTTCCTGTCAAACAGACGAATGGCCCGATCGATTGCTTCTTCGTCCGGCAAGGGAACTGGACGTGCTGCTGGATCAGACATCTGCGGCATCGGAGCCAAGAGCTGCAGGAAGACATGGCTGGGGAGCAGAGTTGTGCCCATTTGGAAACGTCCATCCCAGGCTGCATCGTCGGAGCTATCTGCAGTGCGCTGGGCTGTCATCGGTGTGAACTCAACGCGAACGGCATATGATGATGTTCCGGAAGGGTAGCGCCTTGTGATCTCAGCCCAGCCCGACTCCTTCGCTTGTTTGACCGTTACGATGCTGTTTCCAATAATCCATCGTTTTTGTTGAATCTCACCAAAATTCTCCCTGTTGAACAAAGGATCGTGTGCCGAATCGCTTGCATCCGAGAATGCCACACGCTGCATGAAGTCGAGAGTAATCTGAGCTTGCTCCTCGTTACTGGCGCTACCATCAACATCGGTAAACAAGTTTTTGGCAATCCAGCTTATATGACCAAGACGATCGGGCATCTTGACCGCCAAGAACCAGAACGTAATGACATGATACGCAAGCGCGTACACGTATTGAGGAAGGTCGTCCGTAATGGCCTGTTGGGCAAGAAAGTCCGGACTACCGGATACAACGATGTTGGGCGTTGAAGGTTCGCTCATGTGTGTGGTGCTACGAGCGTGATGCTTCTTGTCCCGGACATATTGGAGATACCGAAAGCAAATGCCAAATACGACGCGGTAGTCTTCATCTCGGAAGTTTGAATAAAGAGCAGGTAAACGACTTAGACAAGCCAGAAATTCGAGCAAATGCATCGCCACAAAAGGTTGGGTGATGACTTGTGACATCCTTGTGAGGATCATGTCAAGGGATTTGCTCACGGATAAGGGTAGCTCGTAACAGCAGATCGATAAGCCGTGGATACAAGTCTTTACCGTCTTGTCGGCAATGCCATGCAAGAAGGCTCTCACGATTTCATCCTCATCAAGCTTCTGGAAGTGCTGATGGTAGCTGACGATCATGGTGAGCGAGTGGAACAGGCAGTTGGCGACATCTGGACGTCGTAGACCTGACACAAGTGGTGGCTCTTGGAAACGGTTGGTCCGGATTACGTCGCAGATATGTCCTCGCAGTTCTTGCAACTGTGGGATGGCGTCCTGGAATATTGGGTGATCGCTGAGCTGTGCCGGTAAATGCGCGAGGATAAAGCTATAAATCTCCCAGTCGGATCCCTGATGGAAGATGTTGAGCAGAGTATTCAACCAAGAACTCATCTTCAAAACCGCGTTCGAGGCCTCCGTCGATGCCTCACCATCCGCGCCTTCGGTATACGAAAAGAGGAGATGGCTTGGCGTACTCCGAGGAGACTCTGGTAAGGCCTCTGGATCGGGCAGGGACCATAATCGCTGCCCTTGGTATGGTATTTGCCTAGGTTGTTGCAAAGGTCTGATATGCCCTGACCTCTCCACTGTTTGCCCCGGCGTATATGATGCACCCCGAATCGGTGGTCGAGGGGACCCGGATTGATCTAGCCTTCCAAGACGGGGTGGATGAGCTGCGTCTTCGGCTGCCTTACGCGCAAACGACGCATCGGTTCTGTAAAGACTAGCAGCAATGCTTTCATTTTCGACATGAGGAGTGACGTAAACGCGATACTCAAAATCCGCTCTGAGGCGAAACAAGAGCTTCATCGCAGTTAAGCGAGCATCCGTTTCACAGGTGGTTGAGCCTGCGATATGGATGATGGCATTGAACGTTTTGACCGCTTTCGATGCATCAACATCCATTGATCTCATGAATATCCGGACGTACCCTTTCGTCACAACGTTGGCTAGAGATTGACCTCCAACCTCGACGGGCTGATCGGAGATCGGTTGCGTACCACTAGACTTTTGGACCGCTGTCGAGGGGGTTGGCTCATCCACCTCCTTGCAAACTATGTTTTTGAAAGTGTCCAAGATGAAGTCGGACTGCTCTGCTCCAGCTGTCTCGGCGACCCTCACCATAAACGTGACAGTTTCCTGTAGGACAACTGCATCGGTCTCCACGCACATGCCGGATAGTACTCGCTTGACGAGATCAAAGATACTCTCCTCTTCTACAAGATCCCGGACAAGGCAGAGGAAATCGTATATTTCGATGACCATCGCAAGAGCCTGTATGCGCGTAGGCGCAGAGCGACCCCGATCAAGATAGATGCCTTCCAAGACAAGCTCAAGGTTCTTCTTCCAGTCGACTTCGGATGGATAGCAGCTGCGAAATTCTTTAAGATGATCAAGCAAAAGTGCCGCAGCAGAATCCGGTAGGACACGGTGCACCTCGGCAAGAAATTTCATGCACTCGTCCCGCTGGAAGAAATCGGGTTTCTCTTCTGTCAGCAGCTTTTCGACGCGATTGATGAAGGTTCTGAGCTGATGGTTGATATTATCCCCACTCTCAGGATCGTCTTTCGGAGCGGATGGTTGCGGAATCGACGGATCAACATCTTTCAATGCTGCCGGGACGCTCTTAGCGGCACACTGAGCAGCCACCGAAAAGATTGGTGACCAATGCTCTTCGGCGATTAGAGGATTGATGATTCCGTCGCCATCGTCGAACAGAGAGTTGACCAGCCTCAGGATCTCAGTGGAGACCCTAGAGGAACTGCTCGTGCAGACGTTGGCCAGTCCGTCAACTAGCAGCGCCAATGGAACACCTGGATAGCCTTTTTCGGCGGATTTTCCAAGGAGCTTCTTCAAGACCGTAAGCGCACCCCTGATGTCCCGAATCACGTCCCTATCCCTTTCTTTATCAGGAGCAGCCGGAGCGTTTCGTAATACGTCCAACAGAATCCTTACAGTGGATTGACCGTGATGCGACCTGCAAATATTGGAGAGCGTATGCCAAGCATCCTTTTGCCGGCTGGGAACCAAACAATGGATGGAGCTCAGGACCTGAATGCAATCTTTCAGTTTCCCGTTGGGGATCGAGCCAAAGGTGACCATGGCATCAATGACGCTGATGCAAGCTGCCAGATCATCCTCTTGACTTGTCTTGTTACATATTTCTAGCAGGTTGCCCATCAATCGACCAACGACAGCATCCGAAGCGTACTTGAAGTTGAACTTGATGACATCTCTGATGAGGGCGAATAAGCGCGAGAAACTTTGGTCCTCGACTGTCACTAAGGTCTTTCCCTTGGCCGATTTGTTGGCTCTCCTGGCAAGTCTGGCAGCATCGAAGGTATTGGCAAGCCACACAGTCAATAACGGGAAAATGTCGTAGTAGAAGCCTGCGACGTTTCGGCCGCGGTTGGTGAGATATTCTAATGCTTCCAGCTGCAGATGGAAGTCGTCGAGGTGGGCGGTTTGTGCAGTCAGAGTCCGGAAGTATTCTCTCCGTTCGAAATCCGTGGCAGACGTGTTTTTGACGCACTCGGTAAGCAGCCTCCATCCAGCAATCCGAGCGTTCTCTGGATTGTCACCATCGATTAGGTCCTTTGCGGCATTCCATACCTCCATGATCTGATCCTGTACATTAGTAACGGCGTCCACGCCATAGCAGGTTGGGGCTCTGCTTACGGGATTCAAAGGGTAGTCGGTAATCGCATAGCGAAGAGCATTTGCTCCAGCGATGCGGTCGTTCAACTGCCCCGTCTTCAACCGCGCAAAGTGGTCCATGTGCTCCTGGGGGAGGCCACGCAAGACGGACGTGACGGGCAAGGCATCGGAGCGATCGCGAGAGGGCTGAGAAGCAACAGTCGTTATGGTGGTCATAGGCGGTTGTAGAGGGGGCGGTGACTTGGTTAGCTTTCCACCAGCCAGCCCCTTGAAGACGCTGGCGAGCCCTCCCGAGGCACTCTTGGTCGTCTCCGGGTGGGGGACATCATCTCCAGGCGAGGGGGACATGGGCTCCTGGTCGTCGGGGGTCCTGTGGCCGTTGGTGTGCCTTACAGAAGCTAATCGGCGCAACATGTCAGCGATGGGTAGGACATGGAGGTTGTAGTTGAAGAAGAAGAGGGCAACGAGTGATTCGGTGCAGTCCAGGGAAGCAGACTAGATCTTATCTAGAAGCTGTAGCGAGACGCGCCAAGAACGGGGGACAAGTGGCAGCGTTAGTGAGCGGTAGCCCTGCAGGAACTTGCAGGAGCCGCATGCAGGTCGAGCAGGTCAAGCAGGTCCGGGAGCGACTGGGTGCGCGGCAAGGGGTGGAATTATGTACGGAGCGGTACCGATGTGAAGGCTGAAGACTGATGGAGCGGAACAAGAGAAAGTCATGGGATGCCCCATGGGAGAATGTGTGGTGATGGTGGTGATAGTGAGGTTGGCCTGGTGACCGGTACGGCTGTGGTAGAAGAGGGGGGGCATCCCCAACAAGAAGCAGGAAAGGGGGGAGAAGTGGGATGTTGGGGAGAGACAGATGGAGATGAGGTGTAGTATGTAGGTAGTATAGGATTGATAGAAGGGAGATGATCAAGAGAAGGGAATCTTGAAAAAAGAAGACCCCGGTCTTGTGTTGCGTGAGGTGACTTTTTTGGCGGGAGTGGTTGCCCAGGGTGGTACTATGGAGGTGACGGGGGGGAGGGGGGGAAGGAGGAGGATGGAAACACGACGGGAGTGCCATGATGAGAGTTTCCTTACCAGGTGTCGACTGCTACCTAGATAAAGTGGTGTCAATCGCAGGATGGGACGAGACGGCAGGGCAGGCCGGGTACCTCAACGGCCAGCCAGTCAGCTATGTAGGCAGATTGGAGGCCGGGGTGCGATTAGATGATCGAGACGTGAGCCCTTGTTGACGATGGGCAAACTTCAACCGAATCGAGCAGTACCGTGTACGCAGTACAGTCACGTAGTACCGTCGAGGGGCTCAAGGTAGAGTTGCCTGTAGCTGGTAGGGGAGGGGGTTCGGACGATTGGACAGTCGAACGAGTCGGCTGGGCGGTCGCGGTTGGTCGAAAGCTTCGTGGCTGCAGTTCGTGCTGTAGATGCCAGATGCGTACGCCGTACGGACGATGACCTGGAGTGCTTGATGATGGGCAGTTGTAGCTGGCTGACGGGAGGTGATATGGATGACACTTGAAGCCCAACACCTGCACAATGTCTTGGTGTGAAGTGACCCAACAAGTGTGCGAGTCCCGCCTTTTTCAGCCTCTAGCTTCCTGACTTTGGTTGATAGTAACTCTTGATAGCCACGGCCTGATGTTGGGTCTCTAGACTGCCGATGGAATTGCGTCTTTTTCTCCAATCACCCAACAGTGGGCTCTTGTTGCGCATTCGCTGCACAGGGCCCAAATCGCTGTCGCTGCTGTCTCGACGGCGGTCGGTGAGCGATCATGAATGTCGAGCTGGATGTTGATCAGATGGAACTGAAGTGACAGTCAAAAGTCACAAAAAAAGGAGAGAGAACTCCACGACGACTAGAATGAGCTGGGGCGGATTCCGGGGGTTGCTTGCAAAGAAAGAAGAAAGTCTTTTTCAGTCATTGGCTGCCCCACTGATAGCGCGCATGGGATGCTTCAAGCTTCTGAGGCTTCCCCGTCTTCAGATGCAAGACTCCAAGATGCCGTCCCGACCACAGCTGCTCGCGCCATAGGACGGTCCGTGCCAGTTTACAACATGTGGAGAAGTTAGCAGTCAAGTACCAGTACCTTCCTTGTGCTTAACATTTGAAGGGTCAGAGGCTAACAACCTAGAGCGGGAGACGGGGGGAGCTTCTGCTTTCTGATGTCACAGTTTGAAGTCACATTTTCACTTTGCTTCGAGTTGATGGTGGCTCCCGGTGGTTTTTGAGAATGGCATAACTGCATAATCAGCCGGACTTTAACAAAATGTCACTACCAGGTAATTCTTGAAGCTTCAGATAACAATCTTTCCTCCCGTTCCAGAAAGTGCAATGGTTGTGATGAAAGCTTAAAGTTTCATTTGAAAAGCGACGGGAATGTCAACGCGACCCCACCTCCACACTGCCGTCTGATTGGCCAAAGCTTAAAGAGAAAAAAGAGCTAATCCGCTAATGTAGCAAGCGTGTCCACCCTCCGGCGCAGGCAACCGGGAACAAGCCCCACCTGCAAGACGTCGTGGGCTTCTTTTGAGTTCCAGTTCCAGTGCAGAGGTCCAGTTCCAGTTCTTGCCGTTCGTCAACTTGTCGTGGTCGTCGCGCTCCACGTTTGTTTTTCTGTACCTAGACTTCAATTGCTGCCTGTGTTGACTTTCCAAGGGTCCTCCTCAACATCCAATCCTCATCTCCACGAACAAAGTCACCAACCCAAGACTCGAATTCTCCTGCGACCGCCACAATTCTTGCTCAAGCCGACGTCC
This sequence comes from Neurospora sp. CHS-2018b, assembly GCA_009806015.1. NCBI lineage: Eukaryota > Fungi > Ascomycota > Sordariomycetes > Sordariales > Sordariaceae > Neurospora > Neurospora sp. CHS-2018b. Next base: position 394,201 of record RAOV01000010.1, on the reverse strand, counting down.
GCTTTCCGCATCTTCAAGCCGTTCCCGCGTCACGATCCCTCCCTCCCTCGATACAATATCACAACAAACAACACCACTACCAAGAATCACACAGAGCGCTCGCCCACCATGGCAGCCAATCTCGACCACCTCGCACAACTGCTCCAAGCGACTCTTGACGCGCGACACCATCGCAAAGGTAAGCAACCAACCCATGCCACCCCGACTTGACTGCAGTCACCGCAAAGCCCCAAGGGAAGCTTTAGCTCCAGGGCTTCAAGCGCGCATCGACTTGCTGATTCTATTTCCTCGCAGCCGAGACCGCCTTGAAGGAAGAGGCAAAGAAGCCCAATTACTCGCTATCCCTCCTTAGCATTGTGGCTAACGACGCTCAACCGAGCAACATTCGCCTTGCCGCTGCCCTCGCTTTCAAGAACTTCATCCGCCACAACTACGTCGACGAGGAGGGCAACTACAAACTCCCCCAAGATGAGGTCGCCACCATCAAGCAGGAGCTCGTCGGTCTCATGATTTCCTCTCCCCCTACGATACAGACCCAGCTCGGAGAAGCCATCAGCATCATTGCCGATTCCGATTTCTGGGAGCGCTGGGACACCTTGACCCAGGACCTTGTTAGCCGCCTGTCCACCACCGATCCCAAGGTCACAAACGGCGTCTTGGAAGTAGCACACTCCATCTTCGCCCGCTGGCGTCCGCTCTTTTCCTCAAACGCCCTCAACATCGAAGTCAACCATGTCGTCAATACCTTTGGCGACTCCTTTATCCAGATGCTGGGCGTTGCCGACCAACAAATTGAAGCAAACAAGACCAACGAGAAGGCACTGAAGGGCTGGCTTGAGACCATGAGTCTCTTGACAAGGATCTTCTTCGACCTTTCATGCCAGGATTTGCCCCCCATCATCGAGACGAACCTACAGCCCATTACCATGGTCCTTCACAAATACCTGAGCTACGCAAACCCCCTGTTTGACGACGAGGAAGACGAGGCGACGCCGATCGAGATTCTCAAATCCGATATTTGCGACGCCCTGCACCTTTATGTCACAAAATACGACGACGATTTCGGCGGCTACGTACAGGAGTTCACAAGTAACGTGTGGAACGTCTTGTCCAGTGTTGGCCCCCAGAAGCGGTACGACGTTCTTGTCAGCAAGGCGCTCAACTTCCTTACGGCTGTCGCCTCCGTCCACCGCCATGCTCAAATTTTCAACAACGAGGAGATCCTGGGTACCATTGTTGAGAAGGTTATTCTTCCCAACGTGACACTCAGAGAGTCTGACATTGAGCTTTTCGAAGACGAGCCTATTGAGTTCATCCGTCGTGATCTCGAGGGTTCAGATACCGATTCGCGAAGGAAGGCGGCTACTGACTTCCTGAGGAAGCTCCTCGACGACTTTGAGGCCCTTGTGACACAGGTCGTGTCCAAGTACATTAACCACTACTTGGAGGCGGGCAAGACCGACTGGAAGGCCAAGGACACCGCCGTCTACCTCTTCTTGGCCATCGCCGCCAAGGGAGCTGTCACGGCGGCCCAGGGTGTCAAGACCGTTAACAGCTTTGTTAACGTTATTGATTTCTTCCAGCAACACATTGCGGCCGACCTAGTTGCCACCGGCGGCGAGCCTATCCCCAAGGTCGACGCCATCAAGTTCCTGTACAACTTCAGGAGTCAGCTTAGCAAGGAACAGTGGGGTGGCGCTATTAACCCTCTCATTCAGAACTTGGCTTCGCCTAACTACGTCGTTTACACATACGCGGCCACCACCTTGGAGAGAGTCCTGTTCCTTACCGATGATCAGGGACAGCATATCTTGTCACGGGCGGACATTCAGCCGTATGCCAAGGACCTTCTACAACATCTTTTTGCCTTGGTTGAGAAGGACACATCGGCCGCCAAGCTACAGGAGAACGAGTTCCTCATGAGGTGCATCATGAGAGTTCTGATTGTGATCAAGGACGGCGTTTTGGAATGCGGCATCGACAATATTCTGGATCACCTCATTAACATCACCAATGTTATCAAGGAGAACCCCAGTAACCCTCGCTTTTACTACTTCCACTTTGAAGCTATTGGTGCAATTGTCAGGTATTGCAGCAACGCCCCTCAAGTCGACCTGCTTTCCCGCCTATGGGCACCTTTCACCTACATCCTCAATGAGGATGTTACAGAATTCGTGCCCTACGTGTTCCAGATTTTCACTCAGCTTTTAGATCTCAACAAATCTGGCTCTATCCCTGGAGACTTCAAGGCGCTCATCGATGTTGTTCTCGCCCCTGGTCCCTGGGAGACTAGGGGCAACATTCCTCCCCTTGCTAAGTTCATCGCGGCTATCATCCCGAAGGCTACTGAGGAGATTGTGAAGGAGAACAAGCTGGAGCCTATTCTCTCCATCTTCCAGAGTCTTCTCAATGGCAAGAAGACGGACCAGAATGCTTTCGATATCCTCGAGTCTGTCATTTGCTCGTTCCCTGCGTAAGTCACAACGTCCCCCAAACTCTTAAGGTTCACGAGTAAGCTAACGATTGAAAAGGTCGGTTCTGGAACCGTACTTCGGCACTATCCTTACTCTCATCTTCACCAAGTTGCAGAAGAGCCCCTCGGACTCGTACAAGACTCGTGTTGCTAGCTTCTACCATCTTGTCTCGGCTCGCTCCGGAGAGGCTGGGCTGGGAGCTGACTATTTCATCAAGCATGCTGAGACCATTCAGTCCGGCGTCTTCACGCCGTTCTATCTCCAAGTCATCATTCCCACCACTCGCGAGTTCGCTCGTCCTAGCGACCGCAAGCTTGCCGTCATCTCTTACAGCAAGACACTAGTCGACTCCAAGGCGTTTGCCGAGCGCTACATGAAGGGCTGGGGCTTCACGTGCAATGCCCTTCTCGAGCTTCTCAAGAACCCGCCCAAGGTTTCCGCCGGTGCCGGTGACGAGATCCTCAACGAGGCTGACGTGGATGATATCGGGTTCGGTATCGGTTTCACCCCACTCAGCACTTGCAAGCGTCCTCCGAGGGACGAGTTCCCCGAGATCACCGATGTCCAACAATGGGTTAGGGACTTCTTGAAGGCATCGGACAAGGCACACAATGGTTTGATCACCAAGTATGCCAGCGAGAGGCTGAACGATGAGGCCAAGGCGGTTTTGGCTCCCTATCTGATGTAGGATAATCAGAAGGGCGTCAAAACTGAGCCGCGCATCAAGATTGAGCGAGACTAGAAGTCGCAAGTCATACCCAAGAGGCGGCGATTCGTTGCTTAAGGCGCATCATTTCCGAGAGGTTGATTGTCGCAGCTGGGGAGAGAGATGGACGGGCTGTCTGCCTTAACGGGCTAGGTTAGGGCAATATGCGGGACCTGGATGGAACTAGTGTATGAAAGATACCTGTAACAAGGCGTTGGGGAAGAAAGAGATTCACAAGACACATAGCATAGCACAAGTGTTGATAGTTATCACAGGGTAAGAAGGTAGGTATCCAAAGAATTAGCAAGTCGGTTCATCTGGTACCATAAGGAAGAACCACAATAGATCAGTTAGAAGTTCAGCCATCAAGGCTGTCCAAGCTTGGCTCCAGCTGAGTCAAAAGTCGTATGACATTTACCTGTCATTCAGCTGTCAAATTTCATGTCCATATCTGATCACGAATATTAGGTAAAACACACAGACCCCCTTATAGATGCACCTACGTAGGAACACTAGTAGTAAAAGGGTAACATCGTCAACTACCTTCCTATCCAATTGGTAACGAATTCGCTACGGACAAGTTCTGTTATGGACAGTTTCAGGTAATAGTAGCGAGTCCCTTTCGCTAAGACGCGACACTCTATTCGTGACTTTAACGAGATCGACTAATAACATGGACCAGATAGGTACTGCAACGACAGAACGACATATAATCGCACGTTATGTGTTCCAAGAGGCACGGGTGCGGGCCGTGAGTTAGCTTCATCTATCACCCACGGGCGATGTGTCAATGTTGCAACTGAAGGAGTGCAGGGAGCGGTGTTGATGGTGCCGTTGTATCCGAACGCTTCAGTGAAAGTCATCATGAGAATCTTTGTTTCCGTACGTTACTACCTCGAAGTCTCCCGAGCATTTTATCACTTGGAAGCTACAACTTCTTGTCGAAAGCAGAATTACACCGAAAGGGCACTCAAGAATCACATATATCTTTACTCAACATCCCAACACTTTGAGCTCCACACGTAGGTCACACACACACGGCACATACCGAAACCTAACCAGGACAAAGCACAATTGGTTCGCTTCCATCGTGCTTGCACCAGATCGCACTCGCTACTGTTTCACTTTCTAAAAGACGGCCCGGATCGTGAAGACAAAAAAGACGGGAAGGATTTTCTCACGGCTCGCTTATCTTACTTCTTCAGGCCTTCGGAGTCTCTCTTTTCTGTGAAAAGTAAGCGAGCCGCTTAGGTGGAGGTCGCTTGGAGTTCGAGGTTCAAGTTACCCCAGACCTGGCTCGGCCTGGGGTTCATATCGGGCCGGTATAAGGTAGGTGATATGGTCTTGTTCACGATACGATGTGCCGATGCGAGTACTCGGGGTTGAGAGTGGGATTCAAGGTTGTAAGGTTGTTAACCGCCGTGTCTTCACAAAAAATGACAAGGTGAGAACCGAAAGATGGTGGTTGACACTTGACAGGCTATCGATCGTCCACGTCTTTCAGTTGTTTCTTGACGAGTGTATCACTCACATCATTCTCTCATTTTCCCAGAGAAAAAAATGATAAATCTTCTGCCCGTGTTTTGCGGCTGTATATCGAAATCAAGGAAAAAGAGAACGTTTCCACATGCAAAAAGAGCCGCCTGATGAAATTCGAACGATGACTGGCGGATGCCATGGTCACTATGAGCCCTACCCCCCGCGACAATGGGAAACCGGTCAACTTCCCTTTTCTAAAACGTGTGATATCTCCATCAAGGCTTGCATATCGCCGCCATGTGCTGTCCAACGTGTCCAAGGCATGTAACGCAGGTACGCCACTGCACGCCGGGGCGCACCTTCCCTGTTTCGAACGTCTCCTCCTTTCCTTCCCAGTTGTGCCTTCCTCCCAAGTCTCTCAGTGCTACCCTGCAATCAGCCTTGAGCTCGGCGGTTCTTTCTGGGAAGGAATGCTTGAGGACGACTGGAGGAGAAGAAGAACCAGGGATGGGGAAAGACGAATCCGATGAAGGAAAGAACGAATTCGAGGAAGGAACGAACGAAGGATGGATACCTGCATATGCATGCAATGCACCTCATGGCTCATCATGCCAAGACATACCGTAGAATTCCGGGGCATAGGGTTTTAGGTTCCCTGGAAATCAGGCATAATCTGTACACTTGAGGCACCTCTACTATTGCATATGCTCGAATTCTCTACCAAAACCCAAACCCTAAGGCACCTAATACATAGATTCTGCCAGTTAGGCCTTGGAACCTAAAACCCTATGCCCCGGAATTCTACGGTATTGACATCTGCATTCCAGACGACAATACAATACAATGCTGGTTTGTTTGTTACGTAGTTTGGTTCTTCGATTATAAGTTGAACAGGGAAGTTTTGGAGCTCTTATTGGCCTTTCAAGAGAGGAACTGTCCTCCATTTGAAGCGATATGGGACAATGGCAAGGGTTTGTAACGCCACAGAAGCTTCTGATGGGTATCCTCTTATGCCTTTCTCCGTCTCCTTCAAAGCCTTCAAGATTGGAAGATATTACTTACGGCGTTACCCGATAGAAAGCCGAACGCTTTCCTATATCCAGTAAAGCTTTGGCTTTTTTGTACCAGACTAACAAACAAACCAGGGCTAGATTGTATAGGCATCCGGGAGTCTGATTCTTGCGGGAGGAAGGATGAGGAGTGAATGGTTGAGACGAGACAATGACGGAGTAATTCCGCTCAACAAACTTGGTACTCACTTTATCTGAAGACGCCAACCGATCGATAAAGTGCCTGTTCAGTCTACATACGAACTTCAACACGCCTTTGACTTCGGAGATGGCTTTGCGATTTTTGTGTTCGTCGCTGACATCGATATTCAGGATTTCAGGAGGAAGCTGATGCCATGGTGCGCAACCGTTTCGTCAACTGACGATCACCCAATCAGGATCCCATGTTTTCGAGCAACAACGAGTGTCAACGATTGCTGTTGGGGGCCAGGTTACTCGCATGTGTCAGGTAAGACAGGTTGGAAGGGAAGAAACCCCTGCTTGCTGAGGTGAAGCGGATAAGGTAAGTACTTCGTAGAGAAAGTCCGAAGGAGTGGTAGCAAACTTGCTGGGTCAAGAATCCTCGAAGTCGATAGCAAAGGAAAAGGTGAGTTTGCCTCACCGGTCTCAACTAAACTCTCAACTCTGTCTCATCATTCACTCAACAAACCTAACATGGGAGGAACAGCACTTCGTACAAAACCGAACCCACAAGCTTTTTGGTCTGACATCAAACCCATTACGAACAACTCTTGCGAACTCCTCGCTTGCTTGTCTAGCCTCACCTTGTCTATCTCTAGCCTCGCCTGCGTTAATCCAAATGCTCGAGATTAAAGTTAAACAAGATACGGGGTCTCAGGGTCCAGGTCTCTCGCTTTATTTTGCGCAGCAGAAGTCTTTTCCGAGGCGGATAAAGTGACTGGATGGCCCGCTAATGTGACGGATCTCTAACCCGAAGAAGTGCATCAACCATGTCACGATATTAGCCAGAGCCGAAGTTGATAGTGAGCAGTAATACTTGGGTATTAAATTCAAGTAGAGAGTTGTAGCGTACTCCTTATCCTCCTTATCCTGGCCGCTCATCTTTTTCGTTGTAATTGTGGTGACGATAGTGCTAGTTAAGATAGGAGTGTGCGCGAGGCCCAGCAGACGTAGTAGTCAGTAGGGCACCGTTAATAATTTTAGCGGCTATAAAACACCGCATTTGGGTACGCAATGGAAACGCCGGCCGAAGCTGAAGGCAATTGAAGTAGTAGAAACACCAAGACTTTGTTTGAGTGGTGATGGGATGGTGATGGTGATGGTGATGGCGGCGGCGATGATATGGCCAATGCTTCTCTGTGCAGTCGGACTCCCTGCAAAACGTGGGTGGATCAACCTCCTTTGGGTTAGAGATCCGTCACTTTATCAGGGCATATAGTCACTTTATCCGCCTCGGTCTTTTCGCTTTGTCTTTCCAAGATAGGGATAGTCTGGTCTCTTCCCAACTTCTCTCATCCTTTACCCCGCGTTTGTGTATGTAGCTTGCTTGCTTGCTTGGGTGTTGCTTGTTGCTTGCCCCCTTTCGCTTGGGGGTCAAGTTTGGAAGAACTGGGGGACAAGCTAGGCAAGCTTGGGGGAGCTTTGGGGAGGGGGGAACGGTTCGGATGGGATAGCTTCCGGTATCATGAATTCATAACGCCGAACGGACCTTCGGCAGTCTTCGATAGGTATCCTGAGGGCTACTTGTTGAGGGCAAACAATTCGGTTTGAATGTGTGTCTCTCATGAGGAGCTGTCTACATAGAGCATGGGAGTCGAAGATATTGTAAACCAGTAGGCATCCTTCTTGGTACTGCGTAGTAGGTAGAACGTGGCACAGGCTGACGGGAAGTTTGGTTGAGGGGGCGTGTCCCAGATAGCGGATGTGGCGTACCCACTAATCTCAGACAAAACGAGGGATAGATTGAAAATCCTCGGGAACGAAGGCGGCGGCGTGGTGGTGGACGTGGTGGTTTGGGTTTGGCGAGGTCGGCGATAACATGGGTTTACTAGCAGTTGGAACCGAAGTTGGGGGTACCATGCCATGCTCTTTGCACACATCAACCACAGTATATACGAGCCTTTGATCCGGTCCAGCAAACGATGATGAGATGAATGAGCCTCACAGAGAGGCCTCTCTGTTCTTGTGTTGTCTGGCTCTCCCTTGCATAAGACGGTTGGGAAAGGATTAGCACTCCCGGCTTTGCTTTCCTCTTTCAGCTTGAAGACTTGTGTTAAGATTGCCAAATCGGTCAAGTGACTGGACTGCCGTGCAGTTGACGGCACGCCAAAGTATATGAAAAAAAAAGGTCGCCGGCGACCTAGCTATCCGCGCCGTCGTGGCTGAACATTGAGATGCGGAGACGTCAAGTGTGAACGGGGTACGGGGCTAGGCTTCCTTTTAGAGGAACTTCATCAGAACTAGAGGTACTGTAGACAAAAAGAGCAAGCGAGGGATGAGAATGAGATTCATCAGCGCCATCGATCTCACCAAACTCCCCGAAATAACAAAAAAAAAACAGAAGATGAAGATGATGAAGAAGAAAAAAGCGAGGCAAAACAAGAAAAGAAAGGAATGACGAGCGCTAACATACACTAATTACTGCGTACATAGTAGTCGGTGATCGGGGGCGGGGACGAATCGTCGATCATAGCGATTGCAGGAGAGAAATCGACGACAAGGTCGACGACGACTAGCCCGATGATGGGTCCGGACCGAGCACAGTACAAAGACCAGATCTCTTCAATAAGACTCTTGTACGGTGTACTTTCAACAACACAAAATGTGTACCTGAAAAGCCAAGTGACCCCAAGGCTAGTTCTAGAGGCTAGGCTGGGCCAAGCACAACTGCACAAGGCCCTCTTGATCACCGCCGGCGGGACTGTCCGTCTCTTTTTCGAAAGCTGAGCCATGAAGATGAAAGCAAAAGCCCCTGACGGCCTGAATGTTAGTTTTAGTTGTCCCCGCAGTTGTTGTTCTCCTCTGTCAGACTGTCGGGTCCCCCAATCGCAAAAGGTCCCAAAAGTGAGGACATCTCCATCGTAAGCTTCGTAGCGAGAGGGGGAGGCGTGCCGCGGGGCCCCCACCAAAGATTGGGAAGCTAAACCACGGCAGGCAAGGCGCTTCGAGTTGCCCTTCTTGTTGTTGTCTTTCTCGCTCGCTTTTTGTTGCTCTCCTCCTTTTCAGCTTTTGGCTCCTCTGGTCGATTTTGACAATCGGCCATCGGTAGGTAGCACGAGGTCGGTCGGTTGGTCGGTCGGAGCGGCGACGGAGAAAAAGGGAAAAAAAAAGAAAAGAAAAAAGGGCAAGTGCAACCAAAAGTCGAAACAAATGCTACGGTTACATCGTTCGGCCCCATTCTGCTCTTTTCCAAGATTCTCAAAACAGTTTCACCTGCAGTAGCTTGACTTTTTAGCAGCATGCCAATTGCGACGGACGGAGCGAAGACGACGACGTGCTGCAGACAATCGGCTTTGGGACAGACGCGGCAAAGTTGCTCGAGGGACTTGACAAGTTTGGGATTGGCCTGTTCTACCGCTGGGTGATGGTCAAAGTGACAGAGGCCGCAGTTTGGGTCTCGCCGTCAGTCGTGCTCGTCACGGCTGTTCGGCTCCATTTCACGGGTCTGTTTTTTTTGTCTCTTGGGTTTTTTATTTGGACAAGTCGTGGTGGGTGACGGTCCCAAGGTATAAGCTTGGCAAGAGGAGGAAGTGTAAATCAGATCTCGAAATGTCGTCGCGATAAATTGATCCGAGATCTGGCACACTTTATCAATTTGGTACGGATGCGGTAACGTCGGGTTACGCAACAGTACCTAGATTCGGCCTTTCTCACCGAAGAACCATGGGAATAAACCGCTTCGTAATAAGCTCCGGCTGGACAATCCAGAGAGAGCGACGACGCACGGAGGTTTCGGGGAAAAAAAAGAATGATGATTCACACCCAAGCTCTCGAAACGAGGCACGTGGTGGAGGAACACATGGGATGAAAAATATTAAACTTGCGGCTTGTCCCGTACCCTGCCGTCAGGTCAGGGCACCCGAAGCGACGATTTTGTGCGAGTGAGAGGCCCTGTCATGGTTGCCGTCCATCCATTCGCCACAACGGCGGTGATGAGATTATCTCCAGAGCGAGGTCTCACCAGTGCTCTCGCCAGTACAGTAGTGCTGTGTATCCGCAGTCGTACGGCAAAAATCTGACAGACTTGCCGGACGCCCGGACGTCACTCTATGGCCCCATTTTCGGGTTCTCCGTATGGGCGCAGATACAATACGATACGATGGAGAGAATTTTTCTTGTCACACACAGGAGGGGAGAGATATGTGTGCTGGCCGTTCTGTCGTTTTTGTTTACATGACGATATGTTGATTGCGACGAGGAAAAAATCCCTCCTGTTCCCGTCGTCGCTGCCCGGAGGCTCGGCGAAGGGACAGAGAGAGGGGTTGGGCGACCGACCGAAGCGGCGCCGCAGCGACAGTGACACTGGCGAGCGGCTCCTCTTTATAAGAATATAAAGTGTCCTGTCTCCATCCGGGGACCCATCCGGGGCCCATCCGCGAAGAGCCGACTGCGGAGCCCTCCGGCTCCACGGCACAGTTCCGGACCCCCCTTTGGCGACGTGAACTGTTCTCTTGGTACTCATCTGGAACTGCCTGATGGGAACGGAAAACGTACCATTCCTCAATTTGTACTACGTACAACATATTCGAACATATCCAGAAGGGGCTCCAGTTCAGCACCAGTCTGGTTCCTGGATATTTCCGTTTTTGCGAGGGGCGCGAGGAAGAAAGCTGATAAACTTGAATGGAATGGAACGAGTACCCGTGCCTCGTCCCCACTTTTTTGGGACTCGCCAGACTCGCACCTCTTAGGTCGAGGCACGGGTTATGGAGGGCGTGAACCGGTTTTTCATTTATCTGCCCAGTATCGTGATCTGATCGTACGATGGCTTGGTGGAAAAATCGAGCTGTAGTATCCGCCCGCACCTATGATTTTCGAGTTCGCGGTGCGAGGGCAAAAATTGAGTGGAAGTGAAGTAAAGAAGAAAAAGAACGCATTCAAAGGTGTTCTTGTCAGCCACGGGAGATATGATGGATGACGAGAATAGTTGTGTAAACATGAGGACAGAGGAGTCGAGATGAACGGCATAAACGACCCCTGACCCTTGTCGATAACGTCCTTCAGTGAGTGCAGTGCCTTTGTGGGCTCCGGCTCGTTGTGGCACAGTGCCGTAATGACGGGTCACCAACACCATCAGTCACTACAATGTTACAACGGCCAACAATGTGGGGCATGTCAGTCTTCGTCTTCAATATATGAAAACTGACATGTCCAAATAATATTCACGAGTCGGGCTTGGTGGTTAAGTCTAGACGATAGTAAGCAGAGAGACTGAAGCTGTGGCTGGCGTAAGACCTAAAGCGCACGGGACCGTTGGGTGCTCCTTCCATATTGGGATCTCTTTAGACTCTACGCGGTCTGTAGAGGTATGAGGTCTGCCCATAAGTAGTGTAGAGGCTTGATGAAAGTTGGTGAATGAGAAATGCCCAGTCTTTTGTCTTTCCAGCGGCAAGATTGATATCACAATGAACTGCAGGTCACAAGACGACGAGTACCATGCTGTCATACCGCACCACCGGGCTCACCATCCGGTATTGTGCTCCCGATCAACAGATGAAAGTGCTTCCATGGAACTTTCCATTGATGTTCAGGAGCTCTGGAGTAAAATGCTGGGTTGGTCATCTTGAAGAGATTACCTTTGCGCCTCACCTTGAGCTCCCTGGCTTGCCTGGCTTCGCCTGGCACCAACATCACAACGTTGGTGGATGTGATCAACCATCTCGCCTTCCTTGCCCTTCCGTCATAATGGGTTTCAGGACGGCTCGATCGGCCGCCGTTTTTTCCTCTCTCATTCCCTTTTGTGCAAATCAGGGTCCTCGTACTCCATGTTGATACCGCTTTTCAAGGAGGCGGTAAGCTGGCAAGGCTGGGGTCTGGAGATGCACACACCAACTCATCTCGGTATAGGCAAACCCGGTCGACCGGTTTTCCAAGGACATTCCATCGATCAACATCCTTCTTCTTACCCGCTTTTTTTGCTTCTAGAGGCTCTCGAGTCCTGGAGAAAGGGCTGATAGCTGCATCCGACGGTGTGGTTCTGGCCCCCCTCGTGTTGAAGCCGAAGGAAGGAAGGGGGAAACTGCACGCGTTTCTTGCATTGCAGATGCTAGAGAACCAAGTTTCTTCCCACTACACAGATCCGTGATGCCAATGCAGTGTCGTCAGCCACATGGCTTTCGACCAGGGGGCGGACCAGCCATTTGGTGCGAGACTCCGCAACCGGGAGCGGAATAGTCTCAGACAGGGGACTCGGGGCGCACAAGTGGAAAGTTTTCTTTTCCCCTTTTCTGCGATTAGTCCCCTGAATACCCATGGATGGGGAGACAAGAAGATGGCAAGTGAAGCGAAATGTGTGATTTAAAGGTATCCAAAGAGCTCTTGTTGTAGGTAGACTCCCCTCCACACATGTCGCCTCACTTACCAACTAGATAATTAGCAAAAGGCGAGTTAGTAGAATGCTCCCCGTGATGAAACCCCCAACCGACAGAAGGATAGCGGTAGCGAAAGGCGCAATAGGTGGGGGTCTGAGTTTCCGGTTCCGTTCAACGTCGGTTCATGGCGCTGATCCATGTACCCGCTCCGCTCTGCCCGGTTCTCCGAAGATTCGAAGAAGGGAAATGGAATGAAAATGCTTTGTCCAAGTTGCATTGAAGCGTTAACATGACATGTTATGTCCATGGATACGACTTGCTGACGGCATGCAGTGATCTCCCGTCCTTCCCTCGCTTCGCGAATGCTGATACACAGCGGGCACACTGGCCGATGAGTGAACACGATGATGATGAGGGTGATGATGGACGTTGATTGCGCAAACAGATGGCCGAATCCCAGCCAGATCGTTGGTGGCCTTTTGTGATGTTCATGTCCTCGGGCCCAGGGGAAACCAGGCGAGGCCAGGCGAGCCATGAACCATCCAACAGGAGTCACTTGTCCACATCTGGTTTACCGCAACGGATCCCAGCTCATGGCACGGGACCATTGAGTGCCTACCTAGCGACCTACTGTGTAGGGTCCCAGGGTTTTGCTCGAGGGCTTTGCACTGTTCGCGGTACCTGAAGGACCCGGACACCACACGGTCGACACGCTTCTGTTGGGTCGTACTGGAGGTCTTGGAGGTCTGTGCATCCAATAGGCGCTCAGCTGGCCTCCCCTTTCCTCTCCTCTTGCACGCTCCTTGTCCGTCACCATCAATGTTGTTGTCGTTGTCACTGTCTCTTCACTGTTCGTATCCTCCATCTGAAACCGTATCACCGAGATGTGAAAGGTTGTGCCTTTTGTTGTGCCTTTTGGTGATTGTTTTTGTTGACTGTCTTTCGGAGTATCTTTGTATTCCTCTCCTCTATCACGATGAAGACGTCGGAGACGGGAGTTATTATCAGGACTCTTTCAACCCAAACAACAGAGAGCAACTCTGCAAGGCAATGAAACTGAGAAGGCTCGAACAGCGGTGACTACTATTGGGTGTTTGTGCCTCGGCTTACAATGTCGCTGGCCTTAATTACCATCCTCTCCGCAGATACTGCGCGGGACATGGTCCAGGCGAGGAGACAAGGAGTCCGAGCAACAAGCCAAGAGTGGGTTTTGGCGATGCTCCCATCACCCGGGCCTCCGGTGGGATGACAATGATAAGTGAGAACACCTGGGTAGACGAGTTTCCGAAGTTTGCCGGTAACTGAAAGATTCCATGGCCTATGAACAATAATCATGAAAGGTTATTGCATTCAAAAGATAAAACCCAGTCAATGATGGATGGTTTGCAAGACACGAGGTCATCAACATCGACAACAATGTCAGGCACCTACCTACTATGCACAGGAAATCCAGGAACAAGTGTGCGTGTTGAATGCGCGCAGTGCAGCAGACCAGTGGTGGGTGAGCACCGAGCAGAGAGAAGCAATGATTTTCCACAGATGCCGGTCACTCTCCGTCACTCTCCACCGTAGCACTGTGATGCTGTACCTACAGTGTACAAGTCGGCGATCGGTCCAGCCGGACCCCATGCAGTGTCGATGGTCGACCATCCAGAAGCAAGGTTCCCCTGGAAATCCTGGGTACAGGTCCCATTTCCACTCTTTTCTTCTTTTTCGAATTCTGCGCCGCCCTCGGCTGCGCTAGACCGTGAGAAATCCACATCATCTTTATCCAGTTCGCCCACGGCCCCAGAGGATCGCAGCGGTCTTGGCGCAAACCGACCAAAGAAAAGACGAACCTCGCAGCTGGAGACTGGAGACTAGAGACGCATCTCTAGGTATGCACCTGCAGTGGGTGAGTGCACTACTGCGCAGTATATCGCATGCCCCCCGCTCTGCTCCTGCCTCTCTAACCCCCCCCCAGGTGGATTTCTCCTCCTTCATTAATTTCGCTCCGCTACCCTTTTCGCTTTCCTTCGATTCACTGTGCCTGTGTGCCTTACACCTTCCCGTTTCTAACGTATTTCTCGCTTGCTGCCCACGTCCTTCATGGCTGCACGTCCTAATACTTTCCATACAGTTCAGACTCTCGAATAATCCTTGGACCCTGATCCTTTCCTTGTGAGACAGAGGACCTCCTTCCGCTCTTCGTACAAGTGGACAGTTGGTTGTCGGGGCGCATACCTGTCAGGTACAAACATACTACTTTATCTCCAGTCTCGTTGGTCGCAACAGGCGAAACAGGGTTCCCGAGACTCTCTGTTTGTCAAAAAAACAAAAGAGCAACAAGATCGACCTTCCCGCTTCTCCCCTCGGCCACCACCTCTAGCGGCACCAGTCAAAGAAAAGAGGCACGATTGTCACCACCTTCTTCCATCCGACGGCCTTTCTTTTTCTTCCCTTTCGCTTCACAATGCGCGCCGTTTAATACTTAATACCACCCGATACTACTCAACGTCATCACGACTCAACGCCTTCGATATCGACGACAAAGGCTCCGACATCGACTTCGATTCCCTTCCGTGGTCCTCGTTCAATCCTCGATTCTAGTCGACACTTCTACTTGCCATGGAGGGCATTCTGTGTGTGCCCCCCGATAGGGGCCCCATCATTGGGAGGGCGGTTTGGAAGGTGCGCACATATCTGGAGGATCTCAAGCTGGAGGAGCTTTGTGTGTCTGGACAAATTCTGATCGGTTAATAGCCTCGCTATGTCGTTCTGGGAAACGGGCTACGGGAACCGCAAATACAGTCTAGCCTGGGCCGATCACAGAGCAACCGAAGCTCTACGCCAGCCCGGATGCAGATCAAGGTGTCTCCGGATACCATGTATCTGTCCATCTACAAGTCCAAGGTAAGTTCTGGTGCCCTTCCAGTTCGCCTGTGTGGTGGCGCGAGGTTGTTCTATCAAAACGGTCAGCGTTTCTAACATCAGCTTAACTGTGTAGGAGGATTGGGAGCCGGCATTGCAAGTTGCCGTGTCCTCGATAACCGACTGCCAGGTTCAGATGCTGGCGCACCGCAAGCAAGGGCCTATACTCCCAACAATGGTTGTCAACGTCGCCCCTGATCCCGCCACTGAGAAGATGCGCAAACGACGTTCGAGTAGGACCGCCGGTCTGACCACCGGGAAGGACTCGATTCCCTCGACATTGCTGTTCCGCGCAGGAGAGGATAGCCACTCGCACCTTTCGCTCCATGAATGGGCTCGCTTCATCCAACAGCTTATCCGCCCAAGTGTTGTTCCCGAGGGGCAGGCCGCCCAGCAGCCCCCTTTAAGTCCCATTACTCCGGCCTCGCCAAGTTTCGTCAACCCGTTTTCACCCCGATCCGGCGATCTGCAACATAGACCAAGCAGCGGGAGCGCAAGCTCACGACCCAGTTTCCACCCCATGAACTTCACACCAATATTCGCCAACCGCGAGCGCCCGGTCACTCTAGTCGACACCCCGAGTCTACACTCCAAGCGCAGTGATGTGTCGTCACAAACCAGTTCCATGAACCCGAGCTTGGGCTATCAGCACTATACGGCCATGTTTCCTGCCGATCTGCCATCACCGGCTACCACTGTTGGTGAGTACCAGGGCGAGTTTATCGAAGGTTGGACTTCTGCTCAGGGGAGGTCCTCTGCACTGAGCTCACCCATAAGAGGACGTGACAATAGCGTTGGTTCTCAGTCACCAGCGCCGCTTCCGCCGCCAATGCTTGACCCTACTTCGCCCCCAGGCCCTCGGGAGACTATCCTGGATAGAGCCTTCCAGATGCGCTGCATTCCAGGTTCGGAGCTCGATGTACCAGGAGAAGAGAAGCTCAGCTCGCTGGCTCGGTTTGACGCGTTGATGCGAGAATTGGATGAAAAGAGGAAGAAACGCGAGGCGGATGAAGCTAGGAGCAGATCCGCAACACTTGCAACCTCCGATCCTGCAACAGAACGACCTGGACTCAAAAGTGCATGGGACGTGGCCGAGGCCTCGAGCCCAGAGGAGGATATCGACGAAGAGGACGAGGACAGTGATGTGCCCGAGGCTGAGCGTGACTCGGAGGATGGCTTCATGATCCCATCCTCTACTCGAAGAGCCTTGGAGTTCATCACAGGAAGGAACGAATTGGCTTCGCCACAGAAGCAGTCCTCTCGCCAACCCATCCGAGCTCCGTTGATGTATAACGCGGACGCCTTGAATGCTCTGTCATCAGGTGGTGGCAGCTCCTCTCGGCCACAGACGGGTTATTCTCACAGGTCCCGTCCGTCCATTGGCGCAAGAACACAGTCGCAGCCTCAGATGACGGAAATGCTTGCTGCCTACGGGAGCCCATTAATGGGTGTTCCCGAAGGACATCCCGAGACGTCTTTTGAAGAAGGTAGCTTGGCTACCGCGATGAACTCGGCTACGTCGACGCCGCTGCAGCATAGCCACCGTCGCTCAACGTCGAGCGGTAAGCGCCTGAGCTTCACCGAGTTCACTAAACGTATCAGCAGCACCAGCAGCCTGCTCCTGGTTCAGACCAACAACAGCACCGGCAGCAGTCGTGGCAGCAGCAATAGCGAGGCCGACACTACACAGGTTCAGCCTCAGCAGCGGCCACAGTCACCGTTGCAGGGCGACAAGATGATCCCTCGGAGCGCTGGCTCACCGCCGCAACGTTCGATCGACCGAGAGGTTTTGGACAAGCGATGCGGCTGGCGTGGCAGCGTTGGGGTGTTTGGCGGTGCCGAGGGCGGGTTCCTTTAGAAGAGGGCTAAACGTCGCCCTCTCACACCAAGCGCCAACTCGTCAACCGCTGCGGTCTCGCTTGTAACAAGTAAGAAGGAGAGGAAGCTGTTTAAACCAAGTTCTTAGCTCGGACTGGCTGGCTGAGCACTCTGATTTCTTGCATCACTTATTGCTGGAGTCTTTGATCACAACCCGCCCAACTCTTGTTTCACACAAACGACGCTTTCTCTCTCCCATCAAATTGTTCGTCTTAGCATCTTCAACAACTCGTATTTAACGACTTATCACGATCGAGCGAAACTCATCATTACCATATCATATCTGCACAAAACGGAGTGGGGGGCACACGGGCATCTGGCGTTAGAAATCATCATCATTATTAGTAGTTTGTCTCTTCCTGCTTTCATGCTTTGGTTATTCCACATCACATACACTCTCAAGGCGTCCTCATGGGAAGACATGACTTACGTCCTTTGGAAAGAAGAAGAGGAGAAAGAAGATGGGGGCAAATGAAGCCAATGAAGTTGGGTACGAGAGTTTTGAGAGATGATGAAGTGGCGAAAAGTTTGAGGATGGCTCGTCGTAGGAGGGCAGGAGGGTTCATGTAATATGAGCAGCTGGCCAAATACGCCGCAATGTATATATATTCACACGAAACGTCTACCAAAATAGTAGTACCGGACATACTTCAGATTCTACACTATTGCCATGTGCCGCGGTGAAATTCGTGGACTGTTTGTTTCAATGAGGCCACTACAGTAGCCAGTCTGTTCATTGATGCCGCAACACAAATGGCACGGACGACGTGGTGCTCCATGCGCCTCAACAGAAACGCTACCTAATAGGTACACATCGTCACTACCAGCTTATGAGGTCATTCTTTCTCATGGTCTCACATAAAAATTTGGCTCTTGGCTGCTTTAGTTCATCGGCAACAAACAGTCACCTGTTGAAGCTCATATAATTCAATAGAGGTAGGTTTTGCAAGAGCAATCCGCTGAGGGTTCGAGTGTCAGTTTGCAAGTCGAAGCATCTCTGTTTAGGGGTACCTCTACAGTCCAATACTGGTTTGATTGTTAGCTCGAGACCTCGGGTCAACTTCCCTAGGCGTTTTCATACTGTAAATATGCTTTTTCCAAAATAAAATACACCGTATTAGATCTTTTTAATGCCTTTCAGATCCGTACCTGGCTATTCATTTAGTCCTTAAGAGGTTTAGGACAATTCGGAAGACATTTCGTCTAGTATACTAAGAGTACCTAGTCGTAGGTACTAAGCTAACAAACAAACCAGCACTAGATTGTACATCTAAAAGGCTCTCCCCCCACTTACCGCAGGGGTGTTTGGTGGTCCCGCTCCCGTCCCCGTCGGGACCAAATGGGTTCATTGAGGAAACAACACCTCACTTCAGGCCGGACGTATAGCTCAGGCGATCGAGCTGCAATAGACTATTTTCTATCACAAATGTCCGAGATTCCGAGTCGTTTGGTTGGGCAGTTAGACAGGCTCACAAGATATCTTTCAAGACAGGCGGCTTCAAACGGCATACCACCAACCATCATATCCATGTCTTGCGGTCGGGTCCCGGCTTCCCTTCCTTTCATTCCTTCCAGTGAACGAGCGTAGCAGGCGAGCAGCTGCCTGAGAGGGGTCGATATGGACGCCCGTGACAACAAAGGATCACCGAGGCTTGTACCCGTTCACGCCTGAGAACATTACTGGGAGTGATGTCTACTCATTCACGGTAGGTGAGGTAGGTATTAGACACCATCAGTAATTCAGACAACATCACTCTGGAATAGGTATCATTTGAACTTCGAATCATCAACTCCAGCTCTTAAAGGTTTACCATCGACTCGAGTTCGCCCACGCTCGCCATTCGACTTGCCTTTGACTCCATCTTCCGTCAGCCCAGTCAAACACAACCGACCAAACTTACAAGAAGCCTGGAGCAGAAGCCAGCAGTCAGCACTCCAATACTCGTACCCACGCGGACGCAGTACTTGTAAGCAATCATTTCATCCGACCGACCTTCCCGACTTAGAGTCTCATAGATTGGACTTACCTCGTCATCATCTACTCGTAAGTCGTGGACGTGCTTGGTTGTTCGTATTTCCCATGTTCGTTCTCTCTTTCGCAGCCTGAAAAGGCATCGAGGTTGGACCCAAGAGCATCCATTGCCAAGCAACAATGCACAATGCACACACGCAATCAACTGCCACGACTGCACACGGTTCTCCCCGCGATCGGCGAGCTTCTCTTTAGTGTTGTTAGTGCAGAACTACCTCTCAAGGTGGATGACGGTGCTCTTTGCTGACCCCCTCTTTGGATGCTTCTAGTGACAACCAACAGCACCATTCGCCCTCTTCGCACTGTTGCAGCGTCGTAGGAAGCCTCAGCTGTCTGCTCTGTCGCTGTTACACCCGCCAGATGCCGGCTCCGGCTGCCTACAAGCCCCTACCAACAACCTTATCTGAGCGGCAACCGGGAAGTCCACCTTAGCTTTATGTCCATATACATAACCACAGGACAACAACTCAACCTGCATCCTCCTCCACGACCACCTTGCTGCTGTGCTGTCGCCTCCGCTCTTCAGTGTCAGTGTTCACCTAACACGCGACCCGCCAGCATTCCGTCTCGATCCATCCGACCGTCATCGCTTCTCACCACCCAACATCGCTGCGGGAACGGACATCGGTCCCGCGCCAGATACGATTTCACCGTGGCAGACCGAACCCCCAACCAACAAGTTCCCATATATCCCCCAGACTCCGACCACCGCTCAAACACCCCGCAACCCCCGGCTTCCTCGTCCGACACTATCGAACCCGCCCCAGTTTCCGCTCCACCGTTCCCAGCTGCTCCCCCGCAGCCACCGTCCGTGACGCCATCGGTTCCCACCAGTCTCCCACCGTTGTACGTCCCTCAAGGTCCACACGACCGTCCGCACGCCTACACTCCATCCCAAGTCCTCGGCCGCCGCCAAATAAGTGATTTGGACGAAAGCGGACAAGACGAATACCGCCTCGCTTCGAACGACGTCTCAGTCACCGCGACCTCTTCGGCCGCTACTACTACTACTACTACTTATACCTCCCCGCGGCCGCTTAAGCGTAGACGCGGGATCATGTCGGCCGACATCGATGGTCAGAACTCGTCGAATGGGTTTGGGCAGTCGTTATCTAATGGATCTCGGGCAGAGGCGGGCTTTACAATGGCGGTATCTAATGGAAACGGACCGCTGAAAATATCGTCTGGGTCACTAAATGGGTCAGCTTGGGAGGCGAACCGCCCAAGGTTACCATCAGGGAGATACCACGGCCACAACCGGGAACAGTTTACACGCCTCTTGATACAGGCTATGACGGAGATGGGATACAACGACGCAGCAGACAAACTCAGTCAGGACAGCGGCTATCGACTCGAAAACCCTACGGTGGCTGCCTTTCGAGCTGCGGTCTTGGACGGTGACTGGGGAAAGGCGGAGGAGCTTCTTAATAATGCGCACGTTGCTGGAATAGCAGATCCTGGCCTGAGGGATGGCCTGATACTTGCCTCAGGAGCGGATCGCAACATGATGAAGCTTTGGCTTAGACAGCAGAAGTACTTGGAGCTATTAGAAAGGCGCGAAACACCACGGGCTTTGGTGGTGCTGCGGACGGAGCTCACACCGCTGTGCGGGGACCAGCACCAGAAGCTGGAGTTCCTGTCAAGCCTTCTCATGTGTGCGAGTGCCGAGGACCTGAAGGATAAGGCCGAATGGGACGGTGCTCGCGGAGAAAGTCGGCACACCTTGCTCTCCGAGCTATCTAGTATGTTGTGGAGTGTCAACCTTCTTTGGGTCTTCAAACCGGCTAACATGTTTTTTCGCAGAATTTGTTTCGCCTTCGGTTATGCTCCCTGAGCACAGGTTGGCGGCACTTCTTAATCAGGCACAAGAAATCCAAATTAGCAACTGCCTATATCACTCGACCCTCCAAACACCCTCTCTTTACAAGGACCACGTGTGCGACAGGAAGGCTTTTCCCGCGATTGCCAAGTATAAGCTGGATGAACACAACGGCAATGAAGTGTGGCAAGTGAGGTTTTCACATGACGGGACACGCTTAGCAAGTTGCGGCATGGAGCGTATTGTCGTCATCTACAGCGTGCCCGAGTTTAAAGTGATACACAAGTTAGACACAGGCGACGAACAACACGATAACCGGGGTGTAGGTAATATCTCATGGAGCCCGGACGACAAGATGCTCGTCACTTGCGCAATGAACGCAAAAGTGTGGGATACTGAGGTAAGTGCAGCAAGAGGCAACCATGGCCATAACTGTCTGTCCGCCTTGCACTCACTAACAAGAGAATGATACTGCAGACTGGAGCGCTGATCAGGACTATCGACCAATTCAACGAGCCAGTCAGTAGTTGCGCGTGGGCCAGCAACTATGTTCTTATTACCGGGTCCTTCGACAAGGAAAGGTCAATCTGTTCCTGGAACCTCGGCATAGCCGATGTGTTCAAGACTGTGTGGACGAAGGACCATCGAACGGAAGACCTGGCGCTGTCCCCCGATAGAAACTGGGTTGTTGCCCTGGACGACCAAAGGCGGTTTCATGTCTACAACTACCACACGCGCGAGCAGGTTTATTCACACGAGCTGAAGGATAGAGGAACATCACTCTGTATAAGCCAGGACTCGACGTCTCTGTTGGTAAATACGCAGGTAGGAACAGCGACTTTGTATGATATTCCCACCAAGGATGTCATTCACCAGTACAATCAGCACAAGGGTGGGGACTTCCTTATCAGAACTTACCTTGGTGGCGCGAATGAGGCTTTCGTCCTGAGTGGAAGCGAGGGTAAGTGACTCCAGGAAGTTTCTTGACAACGTTTGAGAACCGAATGACGAAGCTAACAGGCAGATTCACAGACGGGTCAATATATATCTACCACAAGTCCACGGGCATCTTGGTGGCGAGGCTCAAGGGAGCCCATGCACCGCGTTGCAACTCTGTCACGTGGAACCCTTCAGATCCGCGCATGATTGCTAGCTGCGGAGATGATGGGTTGGTAAAGATGTAAGTTTGACAGCCCCTCTAAACCTGAACGTTCGCTGACCACGATGGACAGTTGGTACCCAGAATGGCCCGACTGGGATGAGGATATGGAACACAGCGCCAACAACAACGGAACCGCCCACGACACAGCAAGGCCACGATAGAATAGAGGGCCGCGATGGAATAGCGGACGTCTGTCCTTGCCGCTTACGGAACATGTGCTCAATTCGTTTTCGTGGTTGAAAATTAGTTAAGCAACGAGACGTCCAGCCATGGAAGGTACAGAATAATTGTTGTGGAATGTCATGGAAGGAAGGGATAAAGGTGTGCACCACCAACCAGCGTTGTATTTACATATTGGGCTTTCAAAGAGCGATGCTTGAGTAATCGATGGATGGACCGGCGGATGGACGGACGGACGTACAGGAGGGCATTGCATTTTATTCCTTTTTGGCTTGGAAATGTTTTCTATATTCAGTCAAGAAGTTGTGGAACCTCAAAGAAGGGTAGAACTGAACAAGAGCAATATAGCGTAGCATAGGATATCTGGGTGGGTCATGAAGGGGTATGTAGAGATAACATAGTTTTCACACTTGGCAGTAGGTTCAAGAGCATTTGAGCAATTCGTAGTTTTCAGAGATACTGGTTCGTCTCAGCAGGTGCCTAATTTACACAGTATGGTCATACGCCTTGTTTTCTTGATGCCTTTTCACTTTAAAATATGGCGCCCAATCCGTGAGACCATGACGCGGCCTGAATTAGGTAGAATATAATAAAGCTTATCTTAGCAAGCAAGATGCTTTGAGACATACGTAATCGACTGCGCACGACGGCGGGTTTTCATAATCGATGATCGTGTGTGAGCTTTTTCGGATAATACTGTGTAATTGCACTTGTCTATAAGAAAATGAGATCGAGCTTTTGAAGGAAGTGTTCAAAGAGTTCAGATATTTTGAAGTTCTCAAAGACGTTACAGCATAGTCTCCACTATAAAGTACCTGCTACCGTCACGTGCGGCTAACAAGGGGGTCCCTTCTGTGGGCTTTGTAGCACGGTGACCCCCCTTCAGCGCCCCCTGCTTGTGCGTGCGGGTCTGGGCTGCGACGCTACGTTCACGGACACGACCTCTGGACTGCCTCCCGGTCCCCGTCCCTCTGGTGCCGTCTCGTCAGGTCGCCTCAGCTTCGTGTCAAAAGATTCCCGTCTCCAGAACATTAAAGTAACCAACGTCTAGTAATATCTTCAGCTGCAGTCCCAACAAGCCGGCCTGTTTTACACATCTCCCGTCACCCGTCAAAGCGCCGCTTGCACGAACCGCGATACATTTGAGACGTTTGCGCCTGGCTGTTAGTCGCCGCCTTAGACGTTAGTTCAGGCTCCTTATCTACCTTACCGAAACCCAAGCGAAGCGGGAGGAGGCCACCAGAAACCGCCGACACCGCCTGCCACTCACCAAACCCACGACATCCCACAACTCCAGACAAACACATCACCATCGTCCACCTCTACATAGCCAGCAATCATGACGGTAGACGTGAATACCGGGTCGCTCAGCACCCCCGGAGGTATCTCTGACCCCAGCCTCATCAAGTACGTCCAAGTCCTGCTTCCACCCCTTCCGGCCTATCTGGTCTTGTTGCCTATCGCATGTCGGGCATCATCGTCGTCGTCAGTTTGCTAACATGGTCGCCATCCGCACAGGCTCGTCAACAAGCTCCAGGATGTCTTCACCACCGTCGGTGTCAACAACCCCATCGATCTCCCCCAAATAGTAGTCGTCGGCAGTCAGTCCAGTGGAAAGAGTTCAGTACTAGAAAACATTGTTGGTCGCGACTTGTGCGCATCCCCCTCCCCCGCCCCCTTTCCCCGCCCCTAGTCTTTCTTCGCTTTCCACACTAGTCTCCCCAAAAATACTAACTCGAGACCCTTGTTTTCTCTACTCCAGTCTTCCTCGTGGCTCCGGTATTGTGACCCGCCGTCCCCTCGTCCTCCAGCTTATCAACCGGACAGCCACCCAGAACGGCTTCGGCAATGAGCTCGACGACAACACCGACAAGGCCGCCAACACGGACGAGTGGGGCGAGTTCCTTCACATTCCCGGCCAAAAGTTCTACGACTTCAACAAAATCCGCGATGAGATCAGCAGAGAGACCGAGGCCAAGGTCGGCCGCAATGCCGGCATCTCGCCTGCTCCCATCAACCTGAGAATCTACTCGCCCAACGTCCTCAACCTCACCCTCGTCGATCTTCCCGGTCTGACAAGAGTGCCCGTTGGCGACCAGCCGCGCGATATCGAGAAGCAGATCAGGGACATGATTCTCAAGTATATCCAGAAGTCCAACGCTATCATCCTGGCCGTTACCGCTGCCAACGTGGATTTGGCCAACTCCGATGGCTTGAAGCTGGCTCGTGAGGTGGATCCCGAGGGTCAGCGCACCATCGGTGTGCTTACAAAGGTCGATTTGATGGACGAAGGTACCGATGTCGTTGATATTCTTGCCGGTCGCATCATTCCCCTCAGGCTAGGATACGTGCCCGTGGTGAACCGTGGTCAGAGGGATATCGACAACAAGAAGCCCATCAACGCTTCGCTCGAGGCCGAGAAGAACTTCTTCGAGAACCACAAGGCGTATCGTAACAAGAGCTCATACTGCGGCACACCCTACCTCGCTCGGAAGCTCAACCTGATCCTGATGATGCACATTAAGCAGACCCTGCCCGACATCAAGGCCCGCATCTCCAGCTCGCTACAGAAGTATACCCAGGAGCTCGAGTCCCTGGGACCTTCTATTCTCGGCAACAGCGCCAACATTGTCCTCAACATCATCACCGAGTTTACCAACGAGTGGCGCACTGTCCTTGACGGTAAGAGCACCGAGCTCTCCAGCCAGGAGCTGTCGGGTGGCGCCAGAATCAGCTTCGTCTTCCACGAGCTGTACTCGAACGGTGTCAAGGCAGTGGACCCCTTCGACCAGGTCAAGGACGCCGATATTCGCGTTATCCTCTACAACTCCTCCGGCCCCTCGCCTGCTCTCTTCGTCGGAACTGCCGCCTTCGAGCTCATCGTCAAGCAGCAGATCAAGCGTCTCGAGGAGCCCAGTCTCAAGTGCGCGTCCCTCGTGTACGACGAGCTTGTCCGCATCCTCACCACCGTGCTCAGCAAGCAACTATACAGGCGCTACCCCGGTCTCAAGGAGAAGATCCACCAAGTGGTTATCTCCTTCTTCAAGAAGGCCATGGAGCCCACCAACAAGCTGGTCAAGGACCTGGTCGCCATGGAGGCGTGCTACATCAACACGGGCCACCCCGACTTCCTCAACGGCCACAGGGCCATGGCCATCGTCAACGAGCGCCACAGCGGCTCCAGGCCAGTCCAGGTCGACCCCAAGACGGGCAAGCCGATCCCGCAGAGCGCTACGCCCGCGCGGGCCGCTAGCCCCACCCTGGCCGGCAGCAACCTTGACGAGGGAGGGTCTAACAGCGGCTTCTTCGGCAGCTTCTTCGCCGCCAAGAACAAGAAGAAGGCGGCGGCCATGGAGCCGCCCCCGCCGTCGCTCAAGGCCTCGGGTACTCTGTCTGAAAGGGAGAACATTGAGGTGGAGGTCATCAAGCTGCTCATCCAGTCGTACTACAACATTGTCAAGAGGACCATGATTGATATGGTTCCCAAGGCTATCATGTTGAACCTTGTTCAGTAAGTGCTTTTCTCCCCCTCGCTACCTATCATTCCATGCGCGAGATACTAACACGAACAACCACAACAGGCTCACAAAGGACGAAATGCAAAAGGAGCTCCTCGAGAACATGTACCGCGCCGACGAGCTCGACGACCTCCTCAAGGAGAGCGATTACACGGTCCGCAGGAGGAAGGAGTGCCAGCAGATGGTGGAGTCGCTGTCGAAGGCTAGCGAGATCGTTAGCCAGGTACAGTAGGGTTAGTACTAAGTACTGCGAGCAAGAGAGTTGTTTCATGAGACAAGACGAGTCAAGATAAATTATTTTTGATTGATGATGGATGTGATTACATAGAAAGAAAGAAAGAAAGGAAGGAAGGGATGGCCATGAAAGTGATGAGGGGATGATGGTGGTAATTATGAGTCGGTCGGTTGTGGAATGGGGTGGGTGGGTTGGAACGAGACAGGAACGGTTGGTTGGAGAATAAAGGGGGTTGTTTGTGACAGACAGTTTATTACTTAAGTAGCAGTTGATATACCAAGCGATGAAAGAGAGAAGAAGAGGAAGAAGAAGAAGAGAGTGTCATTCGTGGCACGTTTTTGTGTTTAGTAGTACTGAAAATATTTATGACTTATGTCCATGAGAGCTGGTTGGATCTAGTGAACCGAAGAACTCCAATCCATATTTTGCATGGTGCTGTGGCATAGACATTGCACGCCTTCCTGTCCCGTGAATGGCATTGCGGTCATGCTCTTCTTTGAAGATACTCTGACGCCGACCCAACATCAGATCCCCAATGGCCAGTCAACAACCCGAGTTTCCGGTGTTGATGGGCTTGACATGGTCATTGCAGGCGTACGTACGTCTTTGTTAAGCAATATGATGAGGCATGAGTACCTAAGCACAGTTACGATCAGCGTTGACTCAGGTCTTGACAATGCATTGAGGGAGGGAGGTATGAACTCAAAATTCATGAAATTTGCTGTCGGAGAACCAACCCAATGTGTAACATACCGAGATGTGGTTGCAACTGAACAGAAAGAGAGATGGTTACGAGGGCAGAAAGAATGATATCGTACATGTTGATGAGCCCAGATTTTGAAATTGCCATACAGAATAATCTATCTAACAAGAAATACGCTTGAAACAAATGAAATCCCTTACAACTTGGACTTGGTAGCGACAGCGTTCCCGTCCAAAACATCAAACTCCTTGCCCTTCTTCCAACCGAGCCACTGCTCCACGATAGACTCGCCTCCCTTTCCGGGCTTTAACGGGATGCCCACATACGCTTCCCCCTTAACGCCCGGCCCTTGCCCATGGCTAGCATCCTTCGCATCGTTCCTCACTGCCAGGCAGGGCGTCTCCCTAAGCGTGACCACCGGTCTCTGATCGCCCTCCAACCGCTCCCTCTCCCTCTCCATCTCCCCATACTCAAACACCGCCGTGCAGCACGCATCGGTCCCGTCAAAGATATCCTCCCACTCCCTCCTCGTTTTGGTCTTGAACTTGTGCTCCAACACCCTCCTCAACTCGGGCCAATTCTCCTTCTCCCCCCTTCTCTCCTCCCACCCTTGTCCCTCCAGCCCCAACCCTTTAACCAACTCCCTAAAAAACTGCGGCTCTAGCGCCCCGACAGCCATGTACTTCCCATCCCTAGTCTCATACGTATCATAATAAGGACATCCCGTATCCAGCAGGTTCTCCCCCCTCGGCGCGTTCCCCACGGCCGTTTTCAGCGCAAACCGGTTGAAAGTCGCCAAGTAACTCGCTCCGTCGACGATATTTGCCTCCACCACCTGCCCTTTGCCCGTCCTCTCCTTCGCGGCCAGCGCCAACAGAATACCCTGGAACAAAACCGCTCCGCCGCCGGCAAAGTCCCCCAGAATATTAATCGGCGGCGTCGGCTTCTCGCCCTTTCGGCCCAGCAGACTCAACACGCCCGACACAGCCAGGTAGTTGATATCGTGCCCGGCCATGTTGGCGAACCGGCCGTCTCGCCGGAAGCCGGTCAGGCGGGCGTAGATCAGGCGGGGGTTAATTTCGTCGCTGCACAAGACGGAGGGGCCCAGCCCGAGCTTCTCTAGCACGCCGGGGCGGTAGGGGTCAATGATTACGTCCGAGACGGCGGCGAGAGATTTGATGAGGGCGATTCCGGAGGGGGACTTGAGGTCGACCACCAAGGAGGATTTGTGACGGGTTAGTTGGTCGGGGACTTGGCGGGCGACGGGGCCGGAGACGGCGCGGTCGATGCGCAGTACGGAGGCGCCGGCGTCGGAGAGGAGGAGGCCGGCGAAGGGACCTGTTTTTGGAGAGAAGTTAGTCTTGTGACATTTTCTCAAGTGAGAGTGAAGTGTAAGTGGTGTAAGTGAGGTGTAAGTGAGATATGGAGATCGGCCGGGTTTCGGCCGAAAGTCCTCTGTGTAAGTCGGACGAAGGTGAGAGATGGATATGGGCTTACCTGGAGCTAGACCGGCAAACTCCAAGACCTTGAGGCCGGTAAGAGGCGGTTGGCCAACCATATTGATTCCTTTTTTTGGCCTTCCAACGGTTTCAATGTTCTCGAAGGTACCTCTCGAGTTACTTTCTCGAGTGGTGATGCCTTGGGAATATGAAACGGTTACACGGCAACGGACCCGATCTCCACACAGCACTCTATCCACTCAGCCGGTTCACGTTTCCAATTCCCACGTTTCTTCGAATGGCGTTGGGCCACTGTTTGGTCGGAAAAAGGGGACACCCAGTAGATGACGTATGGTCTCAGGGGTGAATGTAACCGGTGGTGGTTGTTGTTGTTGGACTGGTGATGATGGGTGGTTGCTGGCCGGCCTTGGTAGTGTCTGCAGTAGCAGCAAGCTCGCAAATGTCGACCAGAAAGGATGAAACGAGGAAGAGAGTGACCAACATATCCGACCACTTATAAAGCCGGTATTCGGAACTTGGAGTATGGGGAAGTTGAGAATGCTACGCTGGAGGTGTGGGGTAAATAGGATGAATGGGGATGGAGATGGTGCAATGGTGTTTTGACTCTTTCAGGTTGGTGTTTTTGATTGCTTGCAGCGAGGACAGCGCAACTGGGATATCCGACAAAGACTTGAGAGTGAAAATTTCAATTTCAACTGAGAGTCCTCAAAAGGACACGGCTCTTCAGGGCCATTTAACAGCTGAAGCCATCGTGATGTGCGATAAACATCACAAGACATCCTGGGACTCCATGATAGGCTTTTCCGTTTCTGAATCCAGAACATCTCAGCTTAATCTTGGAATATTGAGCACAAGAGCTGAACAGCAATCGAGACTCGGAAAACATCATTCGACAAAGTGGATTTAGGAGCAACATCATCACGCGACACGAATACCGCGACTACCGAGGCTCCCTTCTCCCGCTCACGTCGCTCCAGAGGCCTGTGAGGCGGGGGTGTGTGAGGGCTGTCACCAATTTGCACCCTGGGCGCACTCCCGTTTAGCGGCTGATCGTGGCCCGCCCTGTGGGGGAGTTGGGGAGCTGGGCAGGTGGAGAGAGCTGAGGGCTTGGTATGCGGGGTAAGAAGAGGAGGTTACGGATTGTCAACTTTGTACCTGATGCGCCAAAGCGACAACTCCCGAGGCATTGGATGGATGACAGGAACAGATCTGGGGAAAATCATGATGCGGTAGGTGATGGAAGATGCGATCGGTACCAAGTAAACAATATATGATGCAATCGATGCTTGAAGGGAGAGCTTCGGTGCATAGCAGTACCGAACCCACGATGTCGATGCGCAAGACAGCGTGGACAGCTACGTGGTAACTGAAAATAGGCATGTTGATCATTGACCATCAATACCAGGAGAGCTGACGAACATCAGCATGAAATCATGTTGGGGGAAGGTCACGGGAAGTGTATCGGATACCATGAATCTGGGTCCAACTCCGGGCGGAGGGCGAATGTGTCAGACTCTCTATATGTTCCCAATTGTGTCTCAACCGTCAAGAAAGGGTTGATAGCGCATCAGAAACAACAATGCCGTTATCATGAGATGGAGAAATATTGAAGTTGATGGGTGTTGAGTTGATATTGTAGATGCCGCCTCCGAGCTGACAAATGTTCAGACCAAAGTGTATAAAACACTATGTATAACCCTAACCCGCTTCCTGGAGTTATCGGAACCGCTAATGTTACATCATTACAGGGAAGCTCCAGTTAATCGCCGCTAAAAAGTCGTGATAACGGTTTCCACTGCCGCTGCCGCCGACATTCGCCATCCGTCCGCATTGCCGTGATCTTTTGTCTGTCTTTGCGCCGAACATCTTGTCGCTCTTTAGCAGCCAGTATCGTGCCCACCCCTTTCAAAATGTTGACCAGGTCCCTTTTCTCGAGGGTAAGCAAGACCCGTTGCGTGTCAGGTCCCATCGTCCCGCAAAGTTGTAACCGACACTAACATCCTCCTCCTGACAACAGCAACTCTTCGCCGCCGCCTCCCGGCCGGCCCTTGCGCCCAAGGCCGTCTCCTCCGCCTTCCGCCCCGTCCTCTTCTACCAGAACCGCTTCCTGTCCGATGCGACCCGTCAGGCCATCGACAAGGCCGTCGCCTCCGCCCCCGTCGTTCTCTTCATGAAGGGCACCCCCGAGACCCCCCAGTGCGGCTTCTCGCGCGCCAGCATCCAGGTTCTTGGTCTGCAGGGCGTTGATCCCAACAAGTTTGCTGCTTTCAACGTTTTGGAGGATGCCGAGTTGAGGCAGGGTATGTTACACAGCCGTGGAAAAGAAAAAGGGGGAAAATAAGAAGGACAGAAATGCTGACAGTGAGTGTGGCGCATCTACATGCATATAGGCATCAAAGAGTACAGCGACTGGCCCACCATTCCCCAGCTCTACATCGACAAGGAGTTCGTCGGCGGTTGCGACATCATTGTCTCGATGCACCAGAACGGCGAGCTTGCCAAGCTTCTCGAGGAGAAGGATGTTTTGGTTAAGGGCGAGGAGGGTGCTGCTGAGGAGCAGACCGAGAAGAAGGAGTGAAGAAAAAAAATGAAGGGGCGGATGCGGATATTAGCTATGCGTGGAGGAGATGAGTGATTCATGAAGCCCATTGTGCTTGTACTAATACCATTTGACAGACGATTTGGATCGCATGCGTAGACTGTACGATATGTGTTAACTCTTTACATTGCTGAAAAGAGACGTGATGTTTCGTTGAGGCTTCATCAGGGCGTTGGAAAACCAGATAACAGCAGATGAACGCCGGTTCATGTCATATATGGCATATACAGTACATATGAAACAGATTCTGTCAAAACTACCTAGATCTATACCCATCTATGCTATGATGTGTTGAAAACGCCATGTTAAATGCCGCCTGGGTATCATGTTAAAGCCCCCTTTTGTCATGCATACAAGAAAACTGGAAACAAAACCAACCACACAACCTTCCCCTCAGCCATGTTGAAACCTTTTCTCCTCCTCCTCCCCCTCCCTCTCTATCACTGCCCCCATCTCAGTTGCAGCCAGGCCCATCCGTAGCCTCCTTATTCGTCTTCGCCTCCAGTCCATACCCCCCAAGACCCGGGCTATTATAACTCAACCCCTCCGGCCCCCTCCTATCCTGACTCCTCGGCCCTCTCTCCCTCAAATCATCCCTCAACCACCTCAACACCAGCTCTCCCAGCCTACTATTCCCCGTCACGCCCTCGACGACATTCTTCCCATCCTCGACCTCCTTCAACATCTCCTCCGCCTTCCCCCACCCCTTCACAGCGCCCAAGTGCATATGCACTAGATGCGTCGGCCAACTGGCCAAATTATCCAGAATATGCGTCGCGTACACAACCGTGCACTCCCTCGTCTCCGTCTCCCGTCTCAGCCACCCCAGGAACTGCGCCCGGGACCAGACGTCGAGATCAACGGTGATTTCATCGAGCAACAGCACCGTCCAGGGCCGGATCAGTCCCATCGCCAGCTGCACCCTGCGGCGTTCTCCATCTGACACGGCGTGCATTCTCCAATTGGTGTCGATATCCAACACCGACACCAACTCATCTCTGCGTTCAGGGTAGTGATCACCGCCTACACTCCTCAGCAGTTCAACGACACCAATGTCCGTGCGCACAATCGCGTTGAGAACCCATTCCAGTCCCAAGTAGGTTACCCCCTCCAGACCGTCCTTGAACGGGTCAACGCCGGACACTTTGATGGTGTTGGCGGGCGCGAGACGCTTGCCGGCTAGCAGGCGAAGCAAGGTGGTTTTGCCGGCGCCGTTGGCGCCGATCAACAGGGTGCGCGAGCGAGGCGGGAGGGACAAGGTGATGTCGGAGACGCCGTTGGAGCGGTCGGGGAAGGTGTAGGTGAGGTGGAAGGTTTCGACTGTTGGGGGGGGTTGCTTGGGGGCTTCCTGGGAGGCGTCTTGGGAGGCCATTTTTTTGGTGGAGGGTTCGATGAACGGGTTGTTTGTTGGTTTGGGACGGGTTGTTGGTTGAAGGTTTGTTATGTTGGCTCTTTCGAGTGTGAGTGATTGTTGGTTTGTTGGTAATGCCACGTCCTCCCTTGAGTTTGTGTTGTTGACAATGTAAGGGATGTAGGTCTGTGATGTGGAAAGAAAAAAAAAGGTTTGGTTTGGGGAAGTGAGAAAAAAAAAGATGGGATGAGGGGGTGATATCGGCAAGCGGCAAGCGGCAAGCGGCAAATGTTATGTGATGCAAAACGCTCGGAACGCTTTGCAGGTACCTCGCCTGACAGCTTGGAGAGCTCGGCGATGTTGGGCCAGAAGTCTGTCGTTTCAATCGCCGCCCCCTGGAAGGTTTTGCGGGAGTGATAATAACGCAAGTACGCAACAGGGGCCGTTTTGAAGTTCAGGTTGCGATTCAGTTCTTCTCGGGCAACCGTTGTGGGAAAAGAAAAACGAAAACAACCTCCGAGGCCTGCTGTAGATATACTATATACACACAGCGGGAATATCTTCACGCACTTTTTTTTTTCGGTCTCCTCAATGCTACCTACCGGAACAGACATCGTTCAACATTCGGCATCTGTTCGCAAACCGATGCCTAGGAGTCCATGCAAAGTACTATACTGTAGTTGTACATAGCTGTAGCTGCCCTGTAGGTACGTAGACAGCTCCACTATGCCTCCGGAGTCCGTCCATGATTTGGCCAGACGAGTCCGTTGGACCGTTGGACGCCGTCACCACCCATCCATCGGAAGCCTCCGAGCCTCCCCGCCGTATTGCATCTTCAACATTTCTCGTCAACGTCGCTCGAAAGCAAGGTGAGTTGAAGTGAGTCAGCACTAACCCCGGAATGGCTTCAGTTTCCGTTTTGGGAAGGTGTTGGTGACCAAGTTTTTCCCGTTCGCATCGGATTCAATCACCAACCAACCGCTCCGGCCCTGGGAACCAACAAACGTAGTTGTAGCATCGATTACCATGGCAACAGATGGAGCAAATTTGGTGCTCTGAGAGTCTGCGACATGATCACGTAAGGCCGATAGCACATCATAGACTTTTGCACAACACATCATTGTTTTTGCCATTTGGCAGCTTGTAGACATACTCAACCCCCTTGCCAAGAAAAAACAAAGCGGAAGAGACGTAGCAATATGACTTGGCTGTACAGAATGTATTTTGACCCTTTCGACTAAATTTTACTACTACCACTACTCAGAGAGTAAAGGATGCAAATATGAATAGCATGTCATCTCGCAATCCCTTTTGTTCTTTCTGATCTTTTCCCTTCTTTGCTCCCTTGATTCAATCGGGGCAGTCCATAGAATAGTAGAAATTCATGTTGGTGATAAGTTCCCCAACTCGAGATGATCATCCATCCATCCATATAGTTCATCCATCCTACCGTCCCAACCAACCGCCCCCCATCTAACCTAACCGCCGCAGCCACCATCCATCCTCAAGTTCCAGAACCGGTTTCTCTCTCCCCCCTTCCCTTCGCAAACCCTGAATGATGTAAACAATTGGTATCCCTTGAATAGAAACAGAAAACAAACTCCCGCCAGTTGCGTAATAAGCAAGTGATAGGAAAGTGAAAATAGAATGAAGAAAAGGAATATGCCGTGCCGCAAAAAAGAATATGTGATGAGAAAAGCGTGACAGAAAAGTGAAAAAAAGCCCCTTTCCTTCTTCTCTCTCTTCCTCTCCTTTTTTGCTTGGCCACCGACCGATGCTGTGCAAAGAACATATATGATAAAATGCTGAATGACGCTCTCAGTCCGTCCGTCCGCCACAAATGAAGAAAAAAAAGAAAATAATGGTATCTTGACTCCCCTTCCTTGCTCTTCCCCTTTTTTTGTACCATGTATTAGTTGACTTTGCAATCACAATGGCCAGTCGTCGTTTCCGTTCGTCCCTTTCTTCCCCTTCTCTTCACTTCCCGACCAAGTCCCTTCATTAACCTCACTAAGATCCGGCAACAGCCCCCCACCGATGCTGCAACCCATCCGTCCACCTCGCATACAACAAATCCGACAACGCCTTGCAGTGCTCCATGCCCGCCATCGCCGGCTGGCCCGGGTACTTTGCCTCCAGCGCCGCCCGCTCGCGCAGCTCCCTGCTGCTGCTCTCCCTCACGCGCTCCTGCTTCTCGGGAGACCGGCTGCTGGCATGGGACGACTGCGACGACTCTCTTCGCTGATGGTGCTGGGGTG
Source organism: Neurospora sp. CHS-2018b (assembly GCA_009806015.1). Lineage (NCBI taxonomy): Eukaryota > Fungi > Ascomycota > Sordariomycetes > Sordariales > Sordariaceae > Neurospora > Neurospora sp. CHS-2018b. The sequence goes on along the minus strand of RAOV01000010.1, from coordinate 359,876 downwards.
GTGGAAGTTGATGAGAGGACGAGTTGGAAGATTCCTTTCGTCGGTGGGCGGCTTGCTGTAACTGGGCCTGCTGTTGCTGTTGTAATTGCTGGGCAAGTTGTTGCGAGCTGGCCTCTCTTCGTTGTTTCTCCTGCTGGAGGACCGGGTGGGAGAGTTGTTGCTGGAGGGGTGGTGGGTTTTCCTTCTTTTGAAGAGACGGGGCGGAATGTTGCTGCAAGAGCTGGGGCTCCTTCTTTTGAGGCGAGGGGGTTGGTTGTATTAGTTGAGGCTGCTGGATTTGGTGGATAGGGGTTCCTGGTGCTGTTGCCATCACGGAAGATGGCCTGCTGCTGCTCGTCCTCTCTGCGGCGGGCTTCGGTGTGGACATTGGCGCTGCTACGACACTCTCCCGTCTTGGTCTAGGGCTGGCCAAAGGCGTGTTCTGCTGGCTAATCATCAGTTTAGTCGGGCTGGCGGAAAGCACCGGCTTCTGTGGGGAGCGCGAAGGGGTCTGTGGGATGTTATGACTGTGAGTGACACCGGCTGATGTCGAGGGTCGTTGGTTCAGGTCGCGGTTCTTGCTCTGTGGTGTGCCGTCTACAGATTTCCTGTGAAGGTGTTGACCGGGCGAGATCTTGCTGGCGTTCAGTAGTGCTGCACTGAGCCTGTTATCTTGGGATATCGAGGAAAGGAGGTGTCGGAGGAGGTGATAGGCTCCTTCAGGGTCCACCAAGTCGAGGTGGGCGAAGGCATCGGACAGGTTGGCCAGGGCCTCACGCTTGCTTGATGGACCGGTTTGCGCATGAAGCTCTTCAAGCGCAGGCTCAATGGCCTTGTTATAAAGACGACGACCGAGGAGCGCTTCCTTGCTAGTGGGCTCGATAGGCACCTGCATCGCCGAAGGAGGTCGGTTCTCGTCGTTGACTATTTCCCGGGGGGTTTCCTGGTGAATTTTCGGACCCTCGTGCTCGGAAGGCACACGACGGAAAAGACGCATAGTAGAGCCCGAGTTGCCGAACGACATATCTGTCTGAAGGGGCCTCTTTGCTGCTGCGACAGGCGGCCGTGGTGAGCCAGTCGAGGTGGAAAGGCGCCGTTGCTGGTGAGCGGCCGCGGCCGACGGTTGTCGCCGTACCGTCGCTTTTCTCACCGTCTGAGGGGTAGAGGGCTGTAGGGGACCATCTCTGACATCCACTCTCCGCATGCCTTCTTCGTTCTCTCGGACCCTAGATGGGTCCCTGGACTTTGTAGGAGTAGTGTCGACGTTCATGGGGTTCTTGGGGAGCGCAACCGATTTGATGGTCTCGAACACCCACTCGTCATCATCGTCCTTGGGGCTCATGGTGTGAAGGGTTTCTTGGTAAAAGACGGGAAGCTTGACGCGGTCCTGCTTGGCGTCCCACATCTGCTTGCGCTCGATCAGTTCCTGCAGCGCCTCAACCCTTCCAGCTGTGCGGATAAATCGATGCCTGAGCAAATCTCTAGCCGTCGGCCGCTGCGCAGGGTCTTTGATCAAACAATGAGCGACGAAGTCCTTGAACTCTCTGCTGAACTTGCCCTCCAGTCGTGGTGGTGGGTTCTTGGGAATCTGAAAGAGAACCTTCATCGGGTGAATGTTCGCATATGGAGGCTCGCCAACAGCCAGTTCGATGGCAGTGATACCGAGGGACCAGATGTCGGCCTTGAAGTCGTAGCCAGCCTGCTGGATGACCTCGGGGGCCATCCAGAATGGGGTACCGACAAAGGTATTGCGTTGAGACTTCATATGTGTCAACTGCGCTGCAACGCCGAAATCAGCGAGCTTGACCTTTCCGGCTTCCGACAACAGGACATTGGCGGCTTTGATGTCGCGATGGATCTTTCCTTCGGAGTGTAGGTAATCGAGGCCGAGTAGGAGTTCGCGGCAGACGATGGCAATGTGTACTTCGCTAAAGTTTCCCGGTTTGAGCTGGCGCACAGAGTCTTGTTAGCAAGCAGGGAAGACAGATATAGGATGCGACAGCGACAGCGACGGGACCAGACTTACGAGGTCCAAACAGGAACCTCCCCCGAGATATTCCATCACGATCCATAGCTTGTGACCGCGCAAGAAGCTCGCCTTGTATTGAGTGACGTAGGAACTGGCGCATGTGCTGAGCACCGAGATCTCTTGTTGAATTTCCTGGATATCATCTTCGCTGGATTCGAGGTCAATCTGGAGGGGCGCAAAAGTTAGTTGCTGAAATTCTTCTTGGTTCTTCCTTGTCATGGAATGCGATGCGATGCGATGCAGCCCAATGCGACAACAACGTACATGCTTGATGGCCACTGTTTCGCCCGTGGTCTTGTCAATTCCCTTGTAAACGACGCCAAAACTGCCTCCTGTGGGTGTTGGCGCACCAAAAAGTCAGCGTTTCATTTTTCCCCTCCACAGCTCTACCGGTGGCTGGATGTGGAAGTGGGATGTGACTTACGGCCAAGTTCTTCCAGCACTTGGTAGTGGTTGGCGACTCCTTCGTCGGCCATCTTTTGAGTTACAGGAGGGTGATTGTCGCGAGTCGCGATGGAGGGCAGGTCAAGTGCGCGCGACTACCTACGCACCACTCGCTGGCGACCACTGGTGGTGGAGTAGTTCTTTTGGTGGTGGGTGTCCAGTCCGTGTCCAGCGAGATGTCCAGGGCGAGGCGTGGTGGAGTACTTTTTCGCTTTGGATCTGCCGCTGACCGCAAATCGACTGCAAATTAATGACTGGTGGGGTGGACTGAAAAGGGGGGCAACCCGGTTCGGCTGGGGTCCGTCCAAATAAATTGAAGAAAAGAGGGAAGAAAAAGACGGTGTCTGAGGTTTCTTGACTAGTAGAACACAACCGAGCGGAAGAGGCGCATCGGTTCGAGGTTTGAGGTTGAGCCAGGTGAGGGAGGACGAAGGGCAAGCTATAAGTCAAATATCAACTACCTAGTTGTTTGAGGAGCTGCAAGTCAACATCCAACTTGTGTGCGCGCTGCTGCAGGCGGGCTCAGCACAGGACCTTGAACTGGGCTGAATGGCCAGCGGGAGCGGGCGCTCAATGTTTAATCTAATCCTTGGTTTTTGGCTAACCAGGACCGGGACTGGTTGTCACTGTACACTGTGGTGTGCGAGCGGCTGTCGAATGGGACCGCAGGGCTGAAGTAACCTGGCACTTGTCAGATCTCGGAGATTGCTGCTGGCGATAGTCGCTGATGGTCGTCGACCCCGTTTGTTTCTCGTGTTGCGGCTATCGCAATAAGGGCATCTGGCGGTCGAAGTGTTTTCTGCCTCGTCTGCTGCGTGCTCCCTTTTGGTTCGACAATGGGCAATTGCGCAAAGCGGCTGAGCGAGGGATTTGGGTGGTACTTGGTGTATATGAAATACAGCTATGGGAAAAGGCTATGCCCTGCATTGCGTGTGTCTCTGGATCATTGGGTGTACCTTGGTAGCGCAATAGGGAGCGGATGGAGAGGGAATGCTCGCATGCCTGTCGAGTCGGTCTTCAAGTCTTGAAAGGGCCTGTCGAGGGCGCCGCCGCGCCGGGGCAGTCGCGAAGCAGCCAATCGAAGTACACGGTTGCGGGGGGCCATGCGTAATTTCTCCTTGAATCCAGATGGACGTTCCTAGTCGCCCTAGCAATGCAATGCCGATGCCGACAACGTCACCTCGCCAACATTGTCGTCTTTGCAACCTACTTCCTCTTGGACAAGACTTCTCGATTGGGTAGGTGGGGCTTCTTCAGTTTTTTCCCTTCAAGCTGAGTGAGCGACACCTGACTGACACTCTGACAGAACTGAACACTGGCCTCACTGCCCGCACACGCCTGTAACGTTGAGAATGCTGCGACGAATGCTGGCCGGGGTGGTTTCCCGTGGTTTCCCATGGCAACACTCTCAAACACTCAAGGTCCGCGCTTACAGCCAGTCAGCATCGAGCTTGGGCCTGCCGAAGCGCGTCTCGATCTTCCCAAGCAACGGGCGCGCACTGCAGCAGATGAGGTGAGACGAGACCACACTAGCGACGGGACTTGGCGACTGCATCAAGCCCCGACAGGCATCTGAGGCATCGAACATGGACGCCCCGAGCAGGCGGCTCTGTTTGTTGTGCATTGTGCGATGTGCAGCGGCAAGGGAACAAGGGCAGGGCATGGGCATGGGCGGTTTGCAGTTTGCAGTTGGACTTTTCTTTGGCCTTTGCAGCAGCCCAGTCTGCAAGTCACGAGCGAGTCTGCCTCCAACCCGCTCCGCATCGCGACTCTGCGCCGTCTGCTGCGCAAGTGCGCCGTTGTTGACTTTTTTGTTGCATATTCGAGCACGCATAGCTCGGACGGGTCCGGGCCTGAGCTCCAATTCGCATTTTCGCAATTCGAAACACAAGCTGCAACCCAATCGGTTCCTGTGTGCGCAGTGCAGTGTGCCTTTCTGCGGAGCCTGTCTCCAGCCTGTGTGCCTAGTCCCGTCTCCCTTGATGCAGAATTTCTGGGAAGCTAGTGTTCTTCCGGTGTTTGGTGTTTTGCATTGAACAATGGGCAGCCTACGGATAGAAGCTTGAACGGATAGAAGAAGAATAATGGAAGGCTAGACACTTTTCTATACCATCATATTCTTTCGACTCTATGGAGAGGTATTCCCTGTTTGTGTTGCGCGCTAATAAGGATAGCGGGATGGCTGGACGGATGTACGTATGTACCCTCACACAGAAAACTCATAACCACGGCGATTACTTGCAGTGACCTGACTGTACCTGACCTGGGTTTGAGGAAGCATCAGAGTACGGAGTAGGCCGAACAAATGTCAATCATCTCGGAGCATTGCTGCAGAGAGCAAATCAGCGACAGGCACGGGCGAGATTTGTTCTCGTTTTTCTATTTTCAAACTTGTTGTTACGGTTGATCGACCTCCACACGGAACCCACACGTTCGCTGACCTGCTTGACAGTCGGAGAGTCTCCGAGTCAACGGTCATTAACACCAGTCTCCCTAGAAAGTCAACCCTTGCTTGACACTTGGCCCTGGTTTTGTTAGTGACTGTGGTAGCAGTGGTGCCTACAAGGTCTCCAACCAACAAGGGCAACCTACCACAAGTCTACCTCTAGCCTCTTTTTCTGTTCCATTCGACATTGGCCGTTGCGTCAATCCTTTTGTTCCAAGAAATCCATTGATTTGCACCTTGCACCTGGCACTTCCCGATGCCATGGTTTCCATGTTTGCAGCTCTCAGCAAGTGGTGTGCATTGTTCCTTGATTGACATTGACCGGAAGCTTAACGGGAGTATACCTTTCCCTAGAAGTACACTTTTGCGGGGAATATCAAAAAAGGCTCCTGTCCAATCCCTTCAACCCTCTGCTTTGTTTGGAATTGGGTGGTTGGGGAGATCCCGCCCGCGTCCCGCGTCTCACAGACAACAAGGAGTCTCTCCATTTTCGACAAGAGCTGACTGAAGGGAGCCACCGAACGAGCCACGCACAAGGGAACACTGAACACTGCAACCTCAACCACAAGCCTCCCTGAGTCGACCTTTAGCAAGAGCCCGCCGCCCATAATCTCACCAAATCGCGCCGAACCGAACCTACCACAACCCTTGAACAGAAAGACGGCAACAGGTCAGACAGGCACGTCGACAGGGCTGCCTGGGCAATAGACAATAGCCTGTGTGAATCGAATAGCGAGATAGTCGTCGTCGTCGTCGTCGTCGGTCTCTCTGCCCGACCCGACTCCAGGTACTCCCGTCTCCAGCTCTCCCTCTGCACCCGAAGCGGATTCCCCATTTTTTGCAGCTCCACCCCGGATGCCTCATACAGGCTTATAGCTCCAATTCGGTCTGGTCTGGATCCATCCCATCTTCAGCTGCGCCAGGTCTGTCCGTCCAAAGGTTTGCTTGGGTCCTGGTCCTTTCTTGGGCTGTAAGCTTTTTGCTTTGCTGGTGCTTTGGTGTTTTCCGTCCGCTTGTTCGTCCGAACGCCTTGCTCCCAGGTTGCTTTTGCAAGTGGTGTGTGGCCGACCGACATTGTTGTTGACATAGCAACCAATCTGCACCGTCCGTCCGCCGCCGTGTGTACGTGCGGGTTCGAGTGCAGACGAGACTTGGACTCCCACCACTCAGTCCCACCGCCCCTGACCTGCAACCCGACTGACAGACACCTGCCCGCCGCGACTCGACAAAGATATGGTTCCCGCACCACCACCAGTCCCGACGCGGTTCCCTTGTTGGGTTCGGGCTGTCTACTCGTGGGGAGGAGAGGTGCGTGACTACTAGACAAGATACTGCAATTACCTTCCTGCGGTCCGTCCTGCCCAGCAATCGCGAGTGCCAATGCTGCTTTCCCATCCGATTCCAACCTCAACAAGCTCTGGTCCGACAGCCTGACTGACCGATCCTCGTGTGCTTGCAGAACAAACGCGACCTCGGTTTCATCGAAGGCGACCTAATAGAATGTCTCAACGCCGGCGACGGCTCGTGGTGGACGGGGAGGCTATGGCGCGACAAGAGGGCAATTGGCGTCTTCCCCTCCAACTTCGTCGAGCTGATGCCCGAAAACTTCAGGCCGACCAGCAGATCCGCGAGCCCAATGGCTTCCAGCAACTCTCCCAGTCCCAGCGGCTCCCCACAGAAGTCGAGGACCTTTCGAAAACCCTTCGAGGCCTACGCAAAGGCCCCCCATTATACGACAGCAAAAATCCCCGAGACCTACAAGGACGGCTCCGTAAGCCGACCCCCGCGCGCCGGCTCGATTCGACCACGATCACGAGGACCCATAGGGCACCCAGGAGGAAGAGAGGGCGGACATGACTACGGATATTCCCACGGCGGTCCCCATCCACCTAGCCATGGAGGGAGGGCACCGTCACCGGCACCATTCAGGGCTGCGTCGCCGAATCCCTACCGAGCACCCTCTCCAGCTCCGTATCCGGTACCGATACCGCCGCCTCTAGCCGGGTCACCAGCACCCACAGGACCCTTTCGGGCAGCATCACCGTCGCCTTACAGGGAAGCATCGCCAGCACCATACCGCCCCCGAGCTTCATCACCCGCCCCATACGTACCCTCCCCCGCGCCATACCACTCCCATTCGCACTCACCGTCACCGGCACCTCTCCGAAACGCATCGCCATCCAGGTCACGATCTCCTTACAAGCATCAGCTGGATTACAGGGGAACACCACCAATTAGAGATGCGTCGCCAGCTAGAGGGTATTCGCCAATGAGAGCTCACTCTCCCGCGCCGCCATCGCCAGCACCATCGTACAGGCCCTACCGACCTCCCCAGCTCCAGGATGGCCAATACCAAGAAGGAGGTCCCGGGGGAGGGGATTCACCGCCTCCACCGCCCCCTCCGCATCGCAACCTCGTTTCGCGGCATGGATCCAAAAATTCCTACAACGGGGACCAGCGGTCACAATCCCAGTCACAATACTATGAGGATATACCAAGACCGAATTCCACGGCTCCATACAATCAAAATTCCCATGGCTACCCCATGGCAAGGACACCTTCCCCATGCCCTCCTTCACCGGCGGCATCGGGGGCTATGACGCCGTCACCGTTGAGAGAGGCCATGGATGATGTGATGGAGCAGTTGGACGTGTTGAGCGGCGGCGGTAAACTTCCTCGTGATGGATCTCCGGAGCCCTTTGACCCGTGGGCGCCCGAGGCTTTTGAAGAAATTCACCAAAAATCGAGAAAAGCTCGGGATAAGCGACCCCAGAGCACCATGTTAATCGACGAGGGGTACGAAACATACAGTGGGACTGGCTCTAGCTTAGTAGGACCTGCCTCCAAAACTCCTCAACAACAAGATGAGCCATCACGCCTCCCACAGTTAAGTAACTACGTCGAGAGGATGGAATCCAGGTTGAGGACCATGCACCAGCACAGCGCCAGCATGAATAATATAACCGAAGGCCCCCCTCCTCCCCCTAAAAGTCCGTTCATGAACAGGCCAAAGTCATCAATCGAGTCCCGAGTGGCGGCAGACCCAAGGCTTAGGAAGAAGAAGTCATCATATGATATGGGCCGACAAACTCTTGATCGAAGTTCGACCACAAAGACCACCTCGACTAACGCATCCGATGCCCCAAGCAATGTTACCTTTTCCTCGGCAACAACTGACAGTACTAATCGGAGTCTGATGAGCGGTGTTTCAGCTGGAGGCATAAGCGCCACAAGTGCTGGAAGCTTGGCAAGGAAGAACCGAATCAGGGCTCACAGTGCGCTCAGCATCCGGGAGGAATCCGACCGCCCAGGAACTCCGTTCACAGGGGTAACGTACCATAGCAGCCATGCTTCGGAGAATCTGCATATGCGACCGAAGTCCCGTACCGACCTTGGACAGGAGGACTCGATGGGTAACCTGGGAGGCCTTGTGACCCCAAAGCCGAAGAAGCAGAACTTCATCAAGCGAATTCTCGAGTCTGCCAAGACCGGAGTTGCGAACAGCAGAAATAGCATCGCTTCTGCAGGGTCATCCTCACCGACTAAATCAGCGACAAATCCGCTTTCTGCTCTATCTGGAGGTCCGTCCCTGTTACCGGCGAAGAATATTGGGAGGGAAGGCATGGGCAGTGGTGTTGACTGGGTCCAGGTTCGGCGAGACGTCAACCGTTCCAACTCTTTGAGTCAGAACGAGCGTACGGAACGAAAGGAAAGATGTCAAATGCTGGACCATCCAGCTTTGAATCCCGTGGAGGAACTATACAACAGCATCGATGGCGATGAGGGTGCTGATGGAATGCCCGTCCAGGAGCCGTTTAACTATCTAACCATTAACTTGAGCCAGGTCGACAAGAACTCCCGCTTTGTGGCCAGCCTGCCCCCCACCATCACAGCTGCGTCCCTTGCGGCTACCTACGTTTGCCGACCATACCACAGCGATGTTCAACGCTTACGTGCCATCTTCACCTGGGTTTCTGAGAAGGTTTGCTGGGAGGAGGACTTTGAGGGGCCTATCGACACGCGACGAGTTATCCACTCGAAGCGTGGATGCTGCGAAGAGTTTGCGGTTCTCGTTGCAGAGATGTGCGAAGCTGTGGGCCTGCATTGTGAGGTCGTCCGCGGTTATCTCAAGTCGCCAGGCGAGATCCCTGATGCCAACATTGTTCCCCGTCCCAACCACTGGTGGAATGCGGTGGTTGTTGACAATGAGTGGAGGATGATGGATACCTGTTTGGCGAGTCCGTCCTTCCCACGCCGTGCTCTGTACTCGAGTTGGAACAGCTCTCAAGCGGACCCCTGGTGGTTCCTAGCACGCCCTACCGAGATCTGCTGGACGCATATCCCCGAACACCACGAACAACAACACATCTGCCCGCCTGTCGCTCACGAGATTCTGCTCAATCTTCCCTGTGCCTGCCCACCCTACTTCAAGAACGGCCTGGACATGTTTGACTACAACACCTCTCTGACCAGGATCGAGGACCTCGAAATGGTACACATCAAGTTCAACGTGCCAGCCGATGTCGAAATTGCCGCGGAGGTCGAGACTCGCGCCTTCACTAAGGATAACGACGGTGATGTCTTTGAGTCTGGCGAAGTAGTCAAGAAACGCGCCCTCGCACAAGCAGAGTGGTTCGGGGGCGTGAAGCGCTACACCGTCAAGGCCCTCCTGCCCGGCGACGAAGGCACCGGCACGCTCAAGATCTACGCCGGCAAGCGCGGCCTGATGCACAGCATCAAGGACATCCCGCACCCTCTCGCCTTCGCTCTTCCCATAATCCACACGGGCGAAAACCCGCCCTACGAGTTCGTCACGCGCCACCCCACCCCGCACGCCCAGCGCCACGACCTTTACATCGTCCAACCGCAATGCCAACGCCTCGCCCTCAACAACACCTTTGTCTTCATCATCCGCCAACACCCGAGCTCGAGCTCGACCTCCGACGGCCCCATGTCGCCCTCCATCACCTCCGGCAGCGCCTCCCCGATCCCTTTCCTCCGCCCTTCCAGCGCCATGAGCATGACCTCGAGCGCAGCCGGTGGTTCCCAACCCAGCACCACCGCCGGCGGCTCCAACAGCAGCAGCAGCAAGAAACCCGCCAAGCTCGCCATCCAGACACCGGGCGGTAAGATCCTCCGGCTGATGAGAAAAGAGGACCGCGGAAACGGCAGAGGAACAGGCATCGGGTTCGGCAGCCGGGCTGCCGCGCAAGCAGCGGCCGAGCCGGGTGAGGAAGGGGATGGAGGCACGTGGGAGACCATCATCAAGTGCAGCGAGCGCGGCACGTGGAGGGGACTGGTGTTGGCTGATAGGACGGCCAGGTGGTGCGTTTTCGCTGAATGGGTTTGTCAGTAAGAATGGCTGAGCCTGCCACTACATCTACACAGTTGTTGGCCTGGTGGGCTATAAGGATATCCACGATGAAAGTGGTGTCTTACAAGAAAGAGAAACCCAAAGGAGAAGAGCATCATGATACCTACCTCCCTCTCTCGGAGCACAAAGCACGAGAGGGTTTTTTTATTGGCTGGCCTTGTATTTAAGGGCCATGATCATGTTGGGTCTAAATGTACGGTTATATGGTTGTGGTTGCACGGCTTGGCTGTACGGTTCTACGGTTGGCTTGTTGGATGAGCGACACCTTTTTCAGTATTGTTTTTTTCTTCCTTCATATCATAACGCATTGTTCGATTCTTGGCAGGCAGGCGAGGCGTTTAAGGGCGGGGAAGAGAAGCGCGCATAGTACAGCAAGCGATGTTCCAAAAATTATTGCGGTTGTCGAGATATACTCACTCCAGATGTGTGCAAGATATACACTGGTTGTCATGAAGCAGTTTTAGTTTCACGTTGAGTAGGAGAGAAGAGAGAGAAGATTTGCGGAGGTTGTTTTTAAGTTAGCCCTAGCATCGGTTGGCTGGGCATATCTAAGGAGAGAGGGAGGAGAGAACAAGAAATTGATAACAATACCCCCCTGATTCTAATTTGAGTTGTAAACAATGACCTCTGACACTGCGCTGTTATCAATCTCGACAGAACTCGGATGCACGCACTATATAGACATGTCACAGCTAGGCAGGCATCTTGTACTGTCACTCGCAAGGTCTACCTAGTTAGTACACAAGCTGATGATGAGAGTAGTTCGGTGGGTGCTCCTGGGTTTCTGACTTGACCAGATTCTGCGCTTTGTTGGCTTACTTACGTGGTAAATTTGGGCTTGGAGCGCAATTGCCTACATGTCTTTTCATCTCGGTAACGCTTTTTGGAGGAAACCAAGAGTCCAGATATGATGCAGTCTGCATGCCGTGCGCCTTGCATGCAAACGCATCACCACCTTCTTTCTCTATGCGATTCCCCCAACGACCAAAGTCATATCCGGACGCGGGGCCCAAGGATCAATAAAAAATCTCCAAAAAAAAGAGAAGCCAACAGATAGCACAACCGGTTGCTTGGTTCAACTGGCGCAGTAGCCCGCCCTCGGTCAGTACACAAATCCCGCGGTGTACGACATGGATGGCACGCTGTCGGCCTTTTGTCTTTGTTGAAAAGAACCTCATGATCTGCCCCGTCCGAGAATCGAACTCGAAGTCGGACGGGGTGGGAGATGCAGAGCTGGGACGGCACTACTAACTGTGCTATCCGACCAGAATTGAACTGGTCGTTGGCTGGGGGTGTTGGAAGGAGGTATGAGATGGGAGCTTATAAGTGGAAGGTACAGGTCATGCCTGGCGGTAGGCCTTGAGGGGAGGAATGGGATCGGATGGAAGGAGCGGCTTGGTGGGAGAGGCAGCCAGGCAGGGGCAGACGCGGGCAGATGCCGTGACTGTGACTTTGTGGCATTCGGAAGGTGCTCTCCATACGAACCTTCTATCTATAGAGTGTTTAGCTCGGCCTGGCACGCCTTTTCCTCTTCAACCAAACAAGCCACCAATTATGCATTTCCCTTTCTCACGACCCAAGTTCACTTCGTCTCAGACTGGACGCCCGCGGTATCAAGTCAACTTACAGCTAGCCCTTACAACCAATTTTCACGAGCATCAAGTATCAAATTCTCCTCTGTTTGATCTTGAAATTCCATGAAAAATTACGTCTGGTGTGTAAGTTATCTGTTCCGAAATCGTTGTATGAAGTACAAGTGATGAGCGGGTTCGGTCAGCTTTGGAGATTACATCCGTGCAAGATCTGCAGTTTTCTCCGTGTTTCTCAATGAAGCAGTAATAACCTGTCAAGTGTTCATAAGTAGAAGCTTACAGTTTGACTTAAGTCTGCTGCCCCCCCCCCCAACAACGACAACATTCCCTTTGATATCCGTTTCTGTTGTGGACAAGCTGGTTATCTTCCCCGTCCTGATCGTCTCACAACGCCTACGATGCCCCAAATACCTCTCAGCGGCACATTGAAAGAATAATACAGCCAGACAAAAACTTCTCTTTTCGCTTTCTTTCCGAGTTAAATCGGGATAGACGAGTGTCTGCAGAGTTGACCGTCTCCAACACGTTCAACCCTGACATCCCCTTCCTCACCTAACCCTTGACCCTCAAAGCCGCTGAGCCCTGGTCAAGCCACGACGTGGCGTGGGTGGCTTGTGGCTGAGGCACGTTTTGTGTTGGCCTTCGGAGACAACGTCGGACATTGTTCCGGTCAGGGTGACACTCCTCACTACACAGTCCGGCAGACCGCAACTTGGAAGCCGAGACCGCATTTGAACCAGAATGATCGACCAAAGCTAAACACCAAATTTTTCGCCGAGATGGGGTTTAAAGTGAGACCTGCATCACTGATTCTGTGGGTTCGGGAGCAGAAGACTGCACTACCTCGACTCAGCTCGACTATTTCTTGCGCGATTGCTCGATGCGGCGACATGGACTGCGATGGATTTTCGGCTCTATCGGTGCATGCTGCGAACTATTTGACTAGCCAATCGCTCACGATTCCGTCGTTGGACAGACGTCTCTCGTGATTGATCAATGGCTGAATGAATGGTCGGCGAAATGCCTCAGCGACGTCAAGCTGTTCCACTTACCTTTTCTCCACGTATACCGGTACTTCCACGACACCACAGCACACGAACATGTTGGTTGGGGCCACTAAGGACCTTGCTGGGTGCTGATGCCGGAGAATCAGAGATGGAGTTTAAACACGACGGACCCCAGGTTAGATCACTTCACAATTCTCAACACTATCCCATCCACCCAAATCACTCAGTCTGGACTTGATCGTTCTTTGGCCGGAAACAAAACAAAATCCGCTGGTTTTCACCTTCTGCCACGCCACCTTGACCAAGGCACGCGCCTGATCCTCACAGGTCTCTGACACTCGGTGCGTCGGAACATCGCTCACGACTAAGACCGACCCCAGTCACCCCACCTCCGCGGAGTTTAAGCCGTCAGGCCGTCAAACCGTTCAACAGTGGTAAGTCGAAAGCCAGGGGATTCACTCTCAACCACTCATTGCTCCTCAACACTTGAACTCGAGACAATGGCATTCTAAAACTTCTCGGGCCATGAGGGATCGTTCGTTGCTTGATCGTCTTTGAAGGTTCGAGCATGGCTCAAGGAAGGATGTACAAGGAATTTCACTGCCCGTCCAAGCGGCGGCATGATGCAAGCTGCGGTGCGTCTTTGATAAGAATGCCATAGGTGTCGGGCGGGAGCTTTGAACCCTTTCCCACCGCTTTGGTTCCAAACTCTCTATCCTGAACGGCGATTATTCTTGGGTTTTTCTTGTCTGCCTGTCGGTCAAAGCTTCCAAGGCCCAACCCCATTCTTATTTCATGTGGCCTCGTGGGCAATCTCGTGTATCTTTGATTCACTCATTTCTTCCCACCTTATGATCGCCACACCAAGCGATATCGCATTACTTATCAGGGGGCACTCGACTCACTCGAGGCTCATAATTCGGGATCTACCGCCATCCCCATATTCACATTGTCTCCAAGTTGGAGATTTTCAATAATTGTTCCTGAAGCCAAGCACAAGTGGCGAAGGGACAGGACGATTACGCGTCGCTCGGCAGGACCCGGCAGGACTTACGACCGCACATAAAGATCACAAGACGCCCTGTTTACTAAATTCACCATGATGCGCAGTTTTACGCGCCATAGATCTCCACGCCAGCGGGTTAGCTGGTCATCGACCATCGACGACATGTCTAGCCTCCGACCGTGTTCGAGCACATCGTCAAGGGGACGGGACACTGGGTTCCCAGAGCCCTTCAATGGAGGTGCGTAAGCACGACATACATATGACTGCATCATGGACTTCATTAACACCACTATCAGCTCGAAACACAACATTACCACACCCAGAAGCCAATATCGGCCCCAACGCCACCCTCGGCGAGGAGGACGTCTCGACAGAAAGGGCACTCACGCGGGCCAGAAATTCGTTTCTAAAGGACCCGACTTCAAGTCCCAACAGCGCCGAAGGGTTCATGGACGGCATCAAGAACATCGAACGCATGGCTCGCGCGGCAAGAGGCGATATCAGCAAAAGACCTTCAGACAATGGCGCGGCATGGGTGACAACAGCAGCAACATCACCAACAAAGGACAGCGATAGTGTCATGTCCACATCATCAGGTGGCTCAGGCCCTCGACGACTGGAGACCCCGTTCGTGAGCCGTGCACAGCCGCTCTTTTCACCGGACTCGCCGGGGTCCAAGAAGAGCAAAAAGTCGACGGGGAAGAGGGCATGGTTTGCCAGGAACGTATTAGGCAGGTCGCCTTGAACGTCAACGTCTCGGCTTGCTTGACGAGGCTGGGCGGGCGGCTGATGTTGCGGCTTGGCCGAGCTTGGCACAAGTCATCCGGAGGACGATCGCGATATTATTCGTTTTCTTCGGCCAGGGCGGAGGGTGGAGTGGTTCACCAAGACGGCAGAGCAGTGCCGAGCGGGGCCGGGTGGGCCGAAAGCTTTCAGAGTCTTTCTTGCATATTTCTCTTCTTGTCTCTTTCAGCGCGGAGTTTTGTCCGGGGGTGCATAACATCAGGTTTTGGGTTGAAGGAGTGAGGGAAAAAAAGGCAGCATTGTACAACACATTACAACACATCACAAAACGACTGGAGACGAATTTCTTTTGTACTAAAGCATTCGAAATGGAGCAATATCATTCGGGTTTCTATCTTTTTGATTAATAGAGTGCTGAGGAACTGTGAGAGCATGGGCATGAAGCTGGCTTTATGGCGGACCAAGGTTGGAAGAGCAACTTGAGAGTTCTCAACTCAGCCCCTCTCAAGTCCAAAACAGGGGAGTCATTCAGAGTAATTATCACCTCCCATACACGGTGTTTACCTAGAAATCCCGGTCGTTCCCAGCCATAAAGCCCATTGGTTTCGCACCCGACAGCTGGGATCACGAAAGGCATCCGCTTCAACTCCACATAGTCACATGTCAAATCAGACAACCCAAGGTCAAAACCACACTACAGTAATGTCCCCTGCAGTTGCAAGCACCCCCATATGCTAGAACCCTACTTATTGCACAGCCAGTTGAGTGCAGTATTTACATACCCATATTAAGACTGCTAACTACTAGTTGCAACTGTAACGGCCCGAAATTTGCAAAAGCAGGGGGGTTAACAGGGGGTTTCTTGCATTGACAGGGGTGCCAGAAGGGTGTCAACAGGTGTTACGGGCCGTCAAAATAGAGGGTTAGGGTTGCAAAATTTTCCAGATTCGGTCAGATTCTATAGTACAACCCCCAGTCACCCAGCTAGCCAGCATAGCCTAGTTGTACCACCTCTTTGCACCACCTTTATTTGCCTACCTTTATACTTCTTTTTACCTATCTCTAACAGCGATTTATTGCCCAACGAGTTTACTAGAAACCTCTATCCTTATACGATTTATTAGTGCCTCTTTGTTACTTAGAAACTACCACTACTACGATGCTTGTTACCAAGTACGCTACTCTTAATTAGGATCAGCGCTTGAAGCTCTAGAAGTAGGCTGATAGCCAGCCGTCTCGCCCGTCCCTTAAGAGAGCTTCGGATTATATTATAAAGGAATAGAGTATCGTTATACCTTATTACTCTATTTCTCGATACTTCGATAAGAAGAGGAACCCTATAGCGTTTACTTACGTTAATAAGCGTTCTACGTAGACTAAGAGTAAGCGCTTACGTATTGGATAATAGCTTGTCCTTAAAAAGCTCTTTTATATTTGGTAGCTCGGCTTTGAAGCGCGGGGTCTAGGTACTTCTATTGAACTTTTATAATAAAAAGTAAGGGATATATAGATAGAGTACCCCGAAGCCCGTAATAATGAACTAATTGACGAGGAGGCGTACTTTGCCTTTGGAAGAAAGTGGTATATTTTATTTAAATAACGGTTTTATATCCGCGAGCAAAGCTTTTATAGCGAAGTTGCCGCCGCCCCCAAGAATAATAAATATATTTTGGAGAAAATGCGCAAAATTAGAGAGAGGGTATTGACGATACCTAAGGGGAACCGGTATAATATAAATAAGATAGGGTTATATTAGCGGCGTATTACTTTATTCGGTCTTATTATAAAAGTTCGCCTAGGTATTAAGAAAGATAAATTACAAATTTCACTAGCTCTTACAATTAATAATACCGGTAATAACCTATTTGAGATTTGGGCGATAGAGAGGTTTAAAAACCCTCTAGTATTAAGGGGATTGCTACGAACCAGGGAGAGCTGGGTCCGTAGTCACTATTCTACCTACTAACAAAGTCGTTAGGAGACGGATTCGTCTTGAGAGAAGAATCCGTCAGTGACGGATTTGTCAAAGGGATTAATGCGTAGCGGATTCGTCACTAAGGTAACGAATTCGTCTTGAGGAACCACGGTTAATCGCAACCTAGAACTCGTGTTAATAAATAGTTTCACTAAACAAGTACTTCTAGTTGTAGATAATAATTGATTGAACAAGAGAGGAATTCGTTTTAAAGGAGACAAATCCGTCCAAGACTATTATTACTGCCCGGAGCTATATCGGTAACTGACTATGCCGGATTCGGTATGGCCAGGCACTAGTGTGCTCCGGCCCAGTGCCTCCCGTACTGTAATAGGGATTTAACTTCAATAGCGCTAAAATCGTTTAGCGAAATAATAAGACCTTTTAAATAATAGGGCAAATTATATAGGAATAGTTCCGATCGTTTTATAAGTATATTGCCCGTACGAAACCCGGAGAAACGGTCCTTCTTTTACTCGACAATTTCTCTACGTATAAGCTGGCCGTTAAGTTTTCCCTTCTACCCGATAATATTATTATCTAATTCTTCCCTACCAACGTTACGTCCCTATATTAACTTATTGAAACGCCTATCCTTCTATTAGAGCTTCGTCGTCGGGCCTACCTCCCAAGTGCTACAATTGGATCCACACCAGAGGTCGTAGTCCGTAGGCCCACCACGAAGCGACGGAAGGAGCGGCGGTTCTATCTATACTGGGCTAAATACATTTAATTGCGGAGCCTATAGACCCACCCATTACCTAATCGGGAAATTCTAATATCGAATTAAAGTCGAGGCCCGTACGTTTAGCTAGAAATTTGTATTTAATATTGTATTTAAATTATTATAGCTCAACAATAATTACGTACATTTAAATGCAAAAACTACTATTGTATATAACGTAATTATTTTATTAAGAATCCTATTTTATACGTTAATATACGTTAAAATACGGTTATAGTAGTATTATAAACGTCGATTTATATACGACCGGGCGGACGGCCATTTATATACAACGCCGGTAATTTAACGGGTATTAGATACCCCTAGCAACTCTAATATTCCTAGTAACTCCTAGCAACCCTCTAATACTCCCGGTAATTCTAATATTCTTAGTAACCCTCTAGTACTCCTAGTAATTCTAATACTCCTAGTACGTCGGTATTATAGTACGGGAGGCACTAGGCCGGAATATACTAGTGCCTGGCTATACCGAATCCGGCATAGTCAATTACTAATATAGTTCCGGGTAATAATAATAGTCTAGGACGGATTTATCTCCCTTAAGACGAATTCCTCTCTTATTTAATCAATTATTATCTATAACTAAAAGTACTTATTTAATAAAACTATTTATTAATACAAATTCTAAGTTACAATTGACCGTAGTTCCTTAAGACAAATTCATTACCTTAATAACGAATCCGCTATAGCATTAATCCCTTTAATAAATCCGTTACTAACGGATTCTTCTTTTAAAACGAATCCGTCTCTTAACGACTTTATTAATAAGTAAAATAGTAATTACAAACCCAACTCTCCTTAATTTATAATAAATAATTTCTATAATATTAAAATCGAATTACTCTTTACCTCTATTATTATTACCTTTTCCCTATAAAACGTTTATACGTTATCTCTTCGTCCCCCCGGTGTTATGGCACGGCTGGATGGGTGCCCAGGGACATGGGCATGGCACTGCAGGGCCTACATAGGATGACATGAGTCTTATCTTATCTTCTTATCAATAGACAGGCTGGATTGGGAAGGCGGGAACGAGTGGCAGATCTGACTTATATAATCAGATTCGCGATACCCTCGTTCATTACCTTCCTTTTCCTTCCTTACACTTAATATTACTTTAATTTGTAGCTTCTAATCTTATTATCGAATCTCTCGTAGGATCACGCTTTCACATAATATTAAGTGTTATCCTTTTATTGACCGGAGACGGCGTTAAACATCCTACGACTTGAACCCCGAAATTCGGATTGATTATCGCGAGCGAACTTGAACGATATTCACTTATTGAGCGAATAATACGAATAATATTACGAAACTGAACGATACGAACTATTACGAATTAAACCCCCCTCCTTTCCCTTCCTAGTAAACTCTTATTATAGCGAAGGAAGTCTAGCCCGGAACCGCTGGAAGTAATAATACTAATACTATCTAGCCTACTACTTATACCCCTTCTTCGAAAATCCCCTATACTTCTATCTCGTCCCCGTTGGGTGACGACGACGACGAAATGAACGAATCCACCTAGTAATACGAGTAATCTTAGTCTTTATTCGAGCCCGCCGTCGATAACCTCGATTAAAACTAATAGTTCGATAAAGGGGAGCACTTCTAGCTCCCTAATACCTCTACCCCTACTACGGCTAGAAGACTACCCCTACCTTTCTCGCCTGTCACTAAATATAATACGTCTTCTCCTAATCGGCCTTTTACCCCTATTAAACCCTCTCCCTTGGGTAAAATACTACGTTAGATATAATTTAAAGAGTCGACCCGGGGTAAGTATCACGGCACTATATAACATAGTCCCGTTCCTTTGGCGTTCTAGCACCGCAATCCCGCAGGTCTCCAATCGTATTTCCACTTAATTTATATATATAATTTAGGAGTAGAGTTTTTACTACTCTCTTTTAATCTTCTCCTCTTCGTATAATATTACATCTTCTTTAAATCCCTTTTAATCGGTATTATAATAATATATTATACCTTTTTTATAATTAACGGCCCGACGATTTCTTTTTATCGTTTCGCCTTAATTAAATTATAAAATTAGTATCGACTTCTTCTAACCCTATTATATTATATACATAACCTAAATTAACTTCGCCAAAATATTCCCTTAAAAATATAACTTTTACGTTATTACTATATTCCGCCTCTTATATATTATTAATTAAAACGAATAAAAAACAATTTTCGCTACCTGCGCAATTTTCCTACGGAACCTTAAATTACTTCCTCCTAATTATATATTACTACCGTTTTTATATAATAACCCCCTCGCCAAATTATAAATTAAGCCCTAAGTACGCTAGGCGTAACTATACCTAATTTTAATTCTAATATTATTCCGTCCCGTAAAGTAATTACCCGAGCCTTCTTCCGCTAAAATACCCTTCCTTTTATTTATAAAATAATTAAAGGGTTATAGGAGGACTTTTCTAACCTCGTTTCTACTTTAGAAGTAAACCCCGAAATCCTCGCCTAATTCAACTTCTACCTTACGGCTATTAAAAAATATTTCAGCTAAATTTATAGCGAACTTTATACTACTTAATAGGAAGCCCTAAACGCCTAACAGACAATTATTTAAATTTAATTCGCCGCTACCTAAAACCTTAATACTATATTATAAATATAATAAGACCTCACTAGGGTTATAGCTAAAGTAATTACTATAACCGTATAAATTTAATAAATATAATAATATATTATTAAAATCGAAAATTATATTTAATAGTAGATCGCTAGCATAATAATATAAGCCTAATAAATTTAATAGCCTAATATATAAATTACGCCTACTACCACTACTATTACCGCCCGCCCTCGCAACGCCGAGCCCCCTATATTTAGTAGCGCCGAAATATCCTTATTTAAACGCTAAGAAAAATATATTAATTAATAATTACAATTTATTATTAAATTTATATTTAATTTTACCGCTTACCCGACCCTAATTAATCGTATCCTTTATATTTCTTAATACTTTTTAAACGATACTTATACCTATATTTAAATTAAAGTCGACGCCGTCGCCCTTAATTTTAATAATATTTTAATTTAATTAATTAGCCTTTCCGACTTTTAAAATATCTTCGCTTACTTCGACCCTTATTATATTACCCTTAATATTTACGCTAAAGCGGTATAGGAAATAGACTATTTTAAATAAGGTAATTCACTTTTCGCTAATTTTATTTCTACCTTTATTAAATTCGCTAATTAATACGAATTCGACGGACGGCGCTATATCGATATACTTAAATCCAAAATAAATAACGCCCTTTAAGACGTTCTAATTAATATTATTAAACGTTTAATTACTAATAATTTCGCCGAATAGGTTAAATTCCTCTAAATTTTTACTAATAATATTATTAATTACTATTATTAAAATAGCGGCTCTTCTACCTTATTATAATCCTCGCCCGCTAACGCCGACGCTAATAACCCTATAATCTTTAATAAAATTAATACCCTTTAGAAGGGCCCTATCTTTTAAACCGAAAAGGAATATTATTAGAAATTTAATTTATATATATATTATAGCGGCTCCGGCTATTACGCAATAATTTATATAATTAAGGGGAAATTAAAGCCTATTAACCTCGCTGTTGTTTCAGCCCCTTCGTTAAATATAGGAAAAGCTTAACTTCTAATATAAATCGCCGCTAGAAGCGTAATTCGAAGGAATCGGAGGATTTATATTTATATTCTATAAAATTAAATATTAATTTCTCTTTTTTAAATTTATTCCATTTCGGTATTAACTCGCTAATCTCTTATTCTATAATAATCGACTCCGGCTATTCTCTAATAAATTTTATTAATTCCTCTTTCGTATACTATTATAATATCCTTTTAACGCCCCTCTCCCAACTATATATACTCCGGCTTACCGACAGTCGAAAGGGCAGCGAAATTTCGTATATTTATATCCTCTTTTATTTTATTAATTCGTTTATAAACCGTCTTACCCTCTTTATCTAATTATTTAGCGGCCCTAATATAATTTTTAGCCTTCTTTAATTAAAGAAATATAATCTTACCGTCGATTAATCTAATAGAATTATATAATTTCTAAACTTTACCGCTACCGAAATCCTACTATACCCGAACTATCCCCTATTACTTATAAAGGATATTATTAATAACCCTAAACCCCCTAAGATTAATCTCCCTACAATTATTCTAATTATTAAACCCGCCCTTAAAAATAAATCGAAGCCCACCGCTAAATTACGGAAATCCCACCGCCGTCTCTATACTATACAAAAACTATTACCCGTAGCAAACCCCTATTTAAACAGCCGCCCCTAGCCTAAAAACGCCTCTATCCGCTTACTATTTATATTTAATTTTATCTTCGTATATAAAGAGCCCGGTATCGAAATTTACTAATATATACCAGACTAATTCTACCGGCTTACTAAAATAATAATACTAGACCTCCCCGGCTCTATAGATAATACCCTAATATAAGCTACTATATTACTTAATAACCTTACTAACCCCAATTAATTACTTTCTAATTTTAACGACGTTACCCTTTATATAGTCCTTTAAAATTAACCAACTATATAACTTCTCTCGTAGCCTATTATTAATTATAAAAATTAGGTAGTAAAAAAGCTATAGCTCCGAACGGTCTTAGCCGAAGATATTTAGAAATATATCGACGGTAAACCGCTACCGACTTACTAAAAAATATTTATTACTCTACCTAATTACCTTTACTAAAAATAAAAAACTTTCGATCTTAATACTATTAAAATTATACCGCTTTACCGCCTTTTCAATTATAAAATCGATTTAATTCCAAGCTAAAACCCTTCCTACTATCGCCTACGCCCTATATCCTAGGAAGAATTCCAGGCTATTTATAAATATTTAAATAATTACTTTACTATTAACTTTATCCGCCTTAATTCCTTGCCCGCTACTGCTTTTATTTTACTTATTAAAAAGTCGGGTAGTAGCGTCCGAATTTATATTAATTACCGAAGGTTAAATAATATTACTATTAAAAATAAATACCCGATCCCTCTTATTCGTAAAATTATCAATGCCCTCTATAAAGCGAAGTAATTTAGTAAATTCAATATTATAACGGCCTTTAACCGGCTCCGGATCGCCCCTAAAGATAAATAAAAAATAGCCTTTATTATTAAATTTAACCTATTTAAATATTTAATCGTAAATTTCGGAATAACGGGTACCCTTACCTCTTTCTAATATTATATTAACTATATCCTATTCAACGTTTTAAATAAATACGCTACAATTTACCTAAATAATATCCTTATTTATAGCGAAATTAAAACGGAATATAAACGTTATTTCGAAAATATTATTTCCCATCTTTATAAAGTAAGCTTTATTATTAATATCCATAAATATAAATTCTATAAGTACGAAATTAAATACCTTAATTTAATTATTTCCCGGGACGGCCTCTATATAAATCCGGAAAAGGTTAACGCTATATTTAACTAAGGCGTCCCCGAAACGCTAAAGGATTTATAATATTTTATAAATTTTATAAATTTTTACCGCCGCTTTATTAAAGGTTTCTCTAAAATCGCCCAACCCCTAATTATATTAATATCCAAAGATAAATAGATCTCGCCTATACCCGCCGGTATAATAACCGTATTTAAACGGCTTAAAATTACCTTCACTTCGGCACTAATCCTAACTTATTACGACCCTAACCGAAAAATAATCGTCGAAGTAAATATTTTAAATTAAGCCTCGGGAAATATTCTATTTTAAATCGACGAAGAAAAAAAATACTATTTTATCGCTTTCTTTTCATTTAAATATTCCCTAGCCGAATATAATTATAAAATTTACAATAAGGAATTATTTATTATTATTAAAATATTCGAAAAATAACGCCCCGAATTCTAAAGCGTAAAGGAACCGGTTAAAATTATTATTAATTATAAAAGCCTATAATACTTTACTTCTACGAAGCTCTTAAACTAATAGTAAATTAGGTAATCCAAATTCCTTAGCGACTTCTACTTCTAAATTACTTACTACCTAAGGGCTTACGCCGCTATTTTAAATACGTTCTCCTACCTCCCTAGTAATATTCTAATAAATAAATATAATATTAATAATAACCGGGTCGCTAACTATATACGTACGTTCTTACTTAAAGAGAATTAAATTACCGAATTAAACCCCGACGAAACGCTAATAAAATTATTTGTCTTCAACGCTAAATCCCCTATTAATAATTATATTAACGTTATATATTTAGCCTCCCCGGAATTTATAATAGCCTTCGCAGCCCTCTAAAACCCTAATTACAAAACTTTCCCAAAACGGTTAAAAAAAATTATCGGCGCAATTATAACTAATTATAAGGTAATAAATAGTAGGATCCTAATTAATAATAGGACCTTTATCCCCCCCTACTCTAAGACCCGGCTATAAATCTTATAATATATATATAATTCTATTCTAAACGGTTACCCCGGACGTTTTAAAACTTATAACTTCGTTAAGAGATTTTACATTTAACCGAACCTTTCCTGTAACGTTATAATTTTTATTTAGAGTTACTACCTCTATATTTAAATAAAGAATTCCCGCCTCGTATTATTAAGCCTCTTCGAATTAATATTGGTCTTATTTTATAATTAATTTAATATTACTATAAATTTTATAAGCCCCCTCTCTAAAATTAAATTTAGGGGCCGTATTTATATTTATATTATAATCGTTATTAATTAACTAATAAAAATACGCTATTATATCGGCGTTTATAACCTAATTACTAAAGAGACGGC
Source organism: Neurospora sp. CHS-2018b (assembly GCA_009806015.1). Taxonomy (NCBI): domain Eukaryota; kingdom Fungi; phylum Ascomycota; class Sordariomycetes; order Sordariales; family Sordariaceae; genus Neurospora; species Neurospora sp. CHS-2018b. Next base: position 335,729 of record RAOV01000010.1, on the reverse strand, counting down.
TACCGCCTTCTTCCGTAAAGTCTACCGCTTTTATAATATATTAAATTCTATTATTTTTAATTATAGTACTTAATTCGTCGCCGCTTTTTAATAAGAGTTTTACTATTTACTTAATATTAAATAAAAACTATTATCTTCTATTTATCCTAAAACCGACGGGTAGATAAAGATTATTAATATTTATATTAAATAGTATTTACGCGCCTTCTACTCTTACTATTAGGATAATTAATTATAGTAACTTCCCTTTACGGAATTTACAATTAATAATTATATTTCTAAAACTACCGGCCTTTCCTTATTTTTCGCTAATTATAAATAATACTTTAAAATAAATATTGAACCGCTATCCTATAGGAACGGCCCTATATTATTAATATAATATTAGGAATTATTCGACGTATGTAATATTAAAGAATAAATAAACCAGGTTACTACTAGGGCCTAACTATTTATAAAAGAAATTTAGGAGTATTACTACTATTACGCTAATATTTATTAGTCGGACGCCCCCCGCTATACTATCGGTAATAAAATTTAAATTAGTATTAAATATTAAAATTAAAGCCGGCCTATCCCCAAACTCTTAAATAAATAAATAAGCCCCTTTGTTATCGAAAAAGTATACCGCCAAGCCGTTACTGTTATTATAAACGCTTTATATAAGGTTTTCCCTATTTTCTATATATTCTTTATACGCCTTTACTAGGAGGGCTTCCCTAATTAGGAAACTATTAATAATAGTTTCGATTAACGGGCCCGTAGCGCCGTAACCTCTTTTACTAACCCTAAAGAAGAAGAATAATACTTCGAATATATCTTAAACTCCTAGTAAAATAAGGATAAGAACTTTTAATATAAAATTAAATAGCCGAAACTCTATTATCCCGATTAGCGTCCGGCTATAAATTTCTAAATAAATATTAATAATATTAAAGACTTCTATTTAAAGAACTTAGGGAAATTTAGACTATAATTATATAAGGACGGCTTACTAACGGAAAACCGCTTAAGTAACGTTTCGCTAACGGAAAACCGCTTTAATAATAATTCGCTAACGGAAAACCGCTTTAGCGGCAATTTACTAACGGAAAATTATTCTAGTAGTAATTTATTAGTAAAAAATAATTTAAACGGTTATTAGAAGCCTTTAAGGCTACCGAACCGCCAAAGCCCCCGGTTAGTAACCGGTATATTACCGGCTATAATTCCCGTAGCGGTAATATAATAATTTAAAACCGATTACCCGCTACTAACTAAATTAAACGGTTAAAGCAATTAAATTTAATTTCTAAAATCCAATAATCTCTTTTCGGTTATTTCTTTACGGTTTTTACAATTTATAAAAGTAAGGGACTATTATATTAATATATTTAATAGCGAACTATAATAATTATACTACATTTTTATTTAAATTATTAAAGTATCTTAATCGCGTTCCTCCAACTATATTAAAAGATTCTTATATTTACTTCCGTTATACTATAATTCTAAAACCGATATTAGGAAATATTAAGGGTAAAATAATAGAATTAAATTTTAATGTAATAAGGGAAATTTAATATAATATAATTAAATTCCTCCTCGATCGCTTCAAAATCGGTATCCTCGGCGGTATTAAAGAATAAAGCTACTTCTACCTTAATAACGGAACGGAAATAGGATTTAGTAAACGACTAATTCTTAAAGCCGATGTTACCTAGTATTAGGCAGGGCTTTACGTCTTCGGCCTAAATATAGTACTCCTTTATTAATATATTATAAGTAGGACGCGGGCTATTAATAATTGTAAATAAATTATAATGGATATTGGTAATTAAATAAATATTAGAACGTTAGGAAAACGTTAATACTCCTATTTAATAATAGTATAAATACGTAATTAAAATAATATTATTTATAATAAATAAAGTTGCCTTTTTAATACTAATTAGATTATAATTATTATAAATATCCTTTTTAAAAATTATAAAAATTTCGAATAATTTCTTAATTTCGAAGGCGATATTAGTATAAAAACCCTCTTCCTAAATAAATTCGTCGCCCTCCTTCTTTTAAAAGGAGGCTACCTAAATAATTAGGGTAACGGCGTTAAAAATGTCTCCTATTATAAATATAACGGCTTTATTACATTAGTATTATACTAATTAAAATTAGAAAAAACAATTTTAAAATTTATATTCTTATAATTATCCTTAAATTTATAGTACTGGATATACTTCTTCTTCTTTCCTAAAGGAAGAAAGTAACGAATCTTTACCGGGACACTACTATTTAGAATAATATATTTAGTATTATAGCAGATATAAATTATATATCCTAAACTACGGGCGAAAGAAGTATTAACCTCTTCGGTAAGAATATAGGGAGTATAGGGTATTTTAATAATAAAATATATAATTAAAATTTGGGTTTTTAATAATTAAAAAAACGGTATAGAAATAATTATATTATTAATATAATAAACGAAAGAGTTAGTAATATTATACTAAGTAATAAAAATAATAGTAATATTATTAATAGAAAGGAAAAAGAAAGAGCGAAGGGAGGAAGGAAGTATAAGGGAAGGAAGTAGGAGGAACGCGTAGGGGCGCAATTAATATATTACTAATCTAAAACGGGACTAGCGCAATACTATCCTACTATTATTAAATAATTACTACCGTTACTATAAATAACAGACCGCGGCAGGTAACGTACGGGCTATACTACGGCTTAACAATATAACTACGCCGCTCTACGGTTATAATATAGGAATTTAGGGTTTATAATATATTTATCTTATTTATAATTAAAATTAATTACGTTTTAAAGCCGGGGATACTATTATAATACTATATAATATAATCCCGTTCCCTTAACGTTCTAATACCGTAATCCCGTAGGTTTCCAATCGTATCTCTACTTAATTTATATATATAGTCTAGGAGCAGAGTTTTCACTACTCTCTTCTAATCTTCTCCTCTTCGTACAATATTACGTCTTCTCCAAGTCCCTTCTAGTCGGCATCGTAACAGTAAGAGACCCGATCGCCGGGTAAGCTTTACTCCCCTTACCTTTCGTTATACGGCCCCTAATACTAAGATTAAGCGGAGGTCGCTATCGGGCAACTACTTCCCTAAACCTTCTAACGAATAAGCGATAGATCCCTATACTATCTTTATAGAGGATATCCACCCTATAGCCTCCAACCTAGGGTACGTTCACGCTTTACAGGACCTAGAGTTAGATTTTAACGAACGTTTCGAAGCTTTGAACCGCCACTACTAATAGATAGGGAGGTCTACGCTCCCCTTCCAAATTATTACCTAGGATAGGTATAAATTAGTTATCCTCTCTTCTGTTAACGGAGAAATTAACGCTATTCGGTTTAATACGCTATATAATAAGGACCCCGCCGGCATCTAATAGGAAATTCGGTCTCAATTCCTCCTTATTAACGTATACGACGACCTAGTTAGAAATTTCGTTAATATATTCAAATAGGCCGATACCGATATTAAATGTATAGACTCTTAGGCGGCCTTCTTTATGCAATAAGCTAGGGATGCCGGAGAACTAAGTATTAAGAATAATAATAATGACCGATAATTATTTACCGAAATCGCTCTATTAAAAGAGTAGAATACTTTATTACAAAATACTATCGCGTTATTAATATATACTAACGGCGTAATAGCGGCCTAACATTAGGAGGAGCCGCGCGGAGCCGAAATATTAAACGATAAAGACGGTTACCGCCTTACTTAATTAATATTATAAGCCGGTTCCCATCTTAATTAAAACGATTATCCCTATCCAACCCCTTACAGCTAATAGAATAGATCCGGATCCCTATAATAACCCCTCCTCCTCCTTTAAGGATAATAACTACCCGGATCCCGATAAGAGACCATATTCCCAACAGGACCGAAGTCCGATATATTACGTTAACAACCTCGCCTACCGTAGAAGTACCACTCCGACCTTAACGTCCGGTACGGTATATTCCCGATCTAAAAAGTTAATTAAAGTTCCCGACATACCCCTATTTAGTAACGACTCGTTAAATAAAGTATCCTTTAAAGCTTAGTACTACCAAATGAAGAATAAACTACGTATCAACTAGGACTATTTCGTCGATGAGGATATTAAAATAAGTAAAATTATAATTCGCTTAAGCGGAAAGGTCATTAATAGCATCCTACCCTACTTAGAAGACAACTACCCAGATCCTATTAATAATATTAATAATTTATTGGCCTACCTATAGTATAATTATTATAATTATAATACTTTAGAGAAGTTTATTTAGGAATTCGATAAATTTAGAATACGTCTATACGACCGTTTCTAAGACTTCAAAGTTACTTTCATCCGGCTGGCGGGCTAATATAGATTTCCTCGCGAATTTTAGAAGCGTGACCTTTATTGGAAAATCTTAAAGGAGCTCCGTATAGCTACGGAAATAATTTACCTCAACCTACGAAAGATATTCGAATTATATTGCCGTTTAATTCAATTTTTTAATAAGAGTAATAAATTAGAAGAGGCTAATAAGAAGTTTAGACCGTCTCGCTATATCCTAGCCGGAAGAATTGCTAATAAGGGCGGCAAACTATATTAATTAACGACCCCGAAATATTAACGTCCCTCCCTAGAGGAGATAAAGAAATTGAAGGTAAAGGGTCGCTATTTTTCTTATTAGAAACTTAATTATATATTTAATGCTTATCCGGACAAATCTAAGATCGAGAAGGCTATCGAAGCCTAACTCACCGCTATTGCTAATAAGACTTGGGGCCCCCAATTTACTTACTCTTATAATACCGGAGACGAGGTTAATAATTCGGCATCTAAATAGGAGGAGACGGAGGGTTCGGAAAAAGAAGCGTTTAGTAGCTCCAATTTAGAAAATTAAATACCTTAAGATATAAAGCCTCCTTCCTAAGGGAAATATTAATTAGTAATATTAATATAGACGAATAGGTTAGCCAGTCCTACCCGGATTTTAGATTGTTAAATTATTTAGGGGGAGGGAAGTCCTTTCTAATCACTTGTATTATAATAAATAATAAATTATTTATTATAATGAGACGTATGCTAGTTAATATTGGAGTAGATGTATATTTGATTGTAAACAAATCATTTACTAGTAAACTAAAGAAGCACTTGAGTTTGGAGATTTGCAAAGATTTTACGCTTAGCCTAGTGACCCTATATAAAAAAGCGGCCCTAAACGCGATTAAAGTGGCTATAAGAGGTTATATGAAGCTTAATAGCTTTATATTCCCCAAATAATAGTTAATCGTATTACCGAATTTGAAAAGGGATATAATTATTAGAAGAATGTGGTTGGAGAAAAACGATATCTTATTTAATTATTAATAAAACCGTCTAATATACCGGTCTTATATAATTCTAGTACTTAGGTTGAAAGATATTGAAATTAATAAAGTAAAACCTCTTAAGGAAGATCTAGTATATTAAGAAGATATAAAGAGGCGGGAGTAAATAATAGATAAGGAGGATAAGAGGAGACGAGTAGGAAGGATAATTCACTTAAAAGCAATATACGCTCGGATATAGTAATTAGAAATAATATTTAAGATTAAGGAGAATAATATCCAACCGGCTAATTTCGCCGATTGGAGACCGTCGAAGATCCTATAGCCCCGACCCCCCAAAGCCTAAACGTCCGACCGCCGAGCGAAAGAATTAAATTTAATAGAAAGGGTATTATATAGGGACGCTACTCCTACGTCTATTCCCGTCTCTCTTCGAATTTAACGCAAGAAGGAGGACGCCTTCCCTTCGAAAGACGGATAAGGTCCTTATTAGTTAAAGAAGGCCTGGGTATAGACTAAGGAGAGACCTATGGATTTAGCTGTTATAAATACGGTAGTATTTAAATATTATTTTAAGAAGTAAATAAAAGCCGAATTTACGAGCCTATATAAGATTAATAGATTTATCGATAAACGCCGGCAAAAATTGGAAAACCCTTTCGATAACGATTCTAAAGAGGATAAATAAATAATATTAGAGAAGGTGCCCGAATATTACTATAACGAATTAGAAGTCTTTAATAAGGCTAAATCGGATACCCTTCCCGAATATAAGGAAGTTATTAATTATTAAATTAATTTCGAGGAAGGGAAACGATTAGAGGACTTCAAATTTAACCCCCTATATAGGATAACCTTAGAAGAGTTCGAAGAGTATAAGAAATATATTACTAATAATTTAGAAAAAGGGTTTATCGAAGTAAGCTCTGCCCTATAGGTTATATTAGTATTATTTATACCGAAGGTTAATAGAGGCCTAAGATTTTGTATCGATTATTGTAAATTAAATTTATTATTAAAGAAAGACCAGTATCTATTATTATTAATTGATGAAACGCTGGTTAGAATTAATAAAGCGAAGATCTTTATTAAGATCGATATCCGTTAAGCGTTTTACCAAATCCGAATATACCTAGGATATAAAGACTATACGACCTTTAGGACTAGTTTTAGAATATACTAGTATAAAGTATTACTATTTAGATTGTATAGCGGTCCCTCCTTATTCTAACGGTTAATTAATAATACCTTGATAGGATATTAAGATTTTTGTAGCGCCTATATCGACAATATTTTAATTTTCTCTAAAACCGAAGTAGAATACCGTATTTATATAAAATAAGTATTAGCCAGACTGAGGAAAGCCGGGTTATAAGCAAATATTAAAAAATACGAATTTTATATAATAAAGACGAAATTCCTAGGGTTCATTATTAGTACCGACGGTATATCGATTAACCCGGTAAAGGTAAACGCCGTTAGGGACTGGAAGATACCCTAAAATCTAAAGGTAGTATAAGTATTCATCGGCTTCTATAACTTCTATAGGAAGTTTATACGTAATTTTAGCCGCATTACTAAATTATTAACCCGGCTAACCTGTAAAGATAAAACCTTCGAGTGGGATAAAGAATGTTAAGAGGCTTTCGAAAAGTTAAAAGAAAGCCTACTTAATACGCCGGTATTAATATATTTCTCCTTCGATAAAGAAATACATATAAAAACGGACGCTTCTAATAGGGTTTATAGAGGAGTCCTTTCTTAAAAGTAAAAAGAAGATAACGAGTAGCACCCTATTGCATTCTTCTCCGAAATTATGACTCTAGCCGAGCTAAACTACCCTATTTATAATAAGGAACTTTTAGCCGTAATGAAGGTAATCGGGTTATAGAGACTAGAATTAAAGGGTAGACTATTTTCGGTTCTAATAGACTACTAAGCGCTCGAATATTTCTCTATAAAAAGGCTATTAAATATATAGTAAGCGGGGTGGTTAAAGAAGCTCTCCGAGTTCGATTTTAGGATAAGTTATTGCCCGGGTAAGGATAATATTGCGGCCGACGCCCTCTTATAGAAATCCGAGGTTTTTAAAATAGTACTAGAGAAATACGACGATTAGAAAACCCTTTAGATACTTAAGCCCGATAATAGATACTTCGTCTTCGCTAGTAATAAATATAAGACTGCTAAAGCGGATATTAATACTATCCTTTATCCGATCGAAGCTACGAATTTAGGAGATAATACCTCCAATAAGGAGGCTACGATACCTAATATTAATTTATTCGATTAACTCTTAAAATCTAATAGAACGGCGGACGCTCTATCCTCATATTGCGCTAAAGTAATTAAAGAACCGGGTAAACTATTTATATTAAGGAGAGGATTATTATTTTATAGCGAAGACCGATTAGTCGTCCTTAAGATTAATAATTTGCGTACTAAAGTGATTTAAATTGTCTATAGTAATTTACTTACGGCCTACCCGGGAAGAAATAAAACCCGCCGGCTGACCGCTAGATATTACTAGTAGCTAAGCATTATAATAAATGTGGATAGATTCGTCAATAATTATTAGTCCTATCGTTCGTTAAAAGTCCTTAGAAATAAGACCTTAGGTTTACTCTATCCGTTTATAATCGAATAGGAGAACCGCTTATAGTAGTTATTAATAATTAATTTTAAAAATATACCAATAGATTAATACGGGTATAATAATATATTAGTAATCGTAGACCGCTTATCGAAGACTTCTTAATATATCTTATATAAAGATACGGTTATAAGAAAGTAAGCGGCGCACCTATATTTCGAAGGACTATACCGGGTATTCAAATTACCAAAATAAGTAACTAATGACCGTAGACCCTAATTTATCTTAGCATTTACCTAAAAGCTAGTAAGACTATTAAGAATTGAATAGAAATTGAACAGCGCGGGCTACTCCCAAATAGCTAGACAAGTAGAAATTATAAACCAATACATCGACCAAAAGCTACGTCCGTACTTCTCATACTACTAAGATAACTAGTCCGAGCTATTACCAACCTTGGATATAATTTAAAACGTACTGCCCTACGATAGTCTGGAAGGGCTATACCCTTATAAAGTAGTATTTAATTAGTCGCCGAAAATACTATTCGACTGGTCGTAGAGGGTTAAGGAGGACGAACCCAGTAGCCCTTGAAATAAACTCTCAAAGGAATAAACATTCAAAATAGCCAATTACCTCAAGGCTATATATAACGAAGCCCGATAGGCAATTAAGAAGGCCTAAGCCAAATAGACTAAGGCCGCGAATTAATATCGCCGCGAGCCAGACTTCTATGTGGGTAATAAAGTATTTATTATTAAAAAGAATTAAGCGACGGATAGACCTAGTAATAAATTAAACTTCCCGTTAATTCGCACCCCGTATACCATTATACGGATAGTAAGATACTTATACGAATTAGAGGTACCACCGATATAGCGGGGAAGCCGAATATACTACGCCAATCGTTTAAGGAAGGACCCGGGCAACCTACTACCGGGGCAAAGAAATAAAAATTTAGCGGGGGAAATGATTAATAACGAGGAGGAATGGGAGGTAGAGAAAGTATTAAATAGTAAACTAATAAACGGAAAATTAAAATATTAAGTGGATTAGAAAGGGTAGGATCCGGACCTAGAATAGTATTTAGCGGAAGGCTTTAAGAATATAATAAAGAAGTTAAAAGATTACTATAACAACGGGAATAATCGGGATAAACCGGGACCGCCGAAACGGCTAGGTATTTAATTGCAGGCGGCGGAGAATAATACGACTATAAAGGACTATAAAAACGATAACCTTCCTTTAGAGGGTACGTCGAAGGGAAAGAAGATACGTAAGCGTAAATAAAGTTAATAAGTAAAACGGTAGAAGAGGATAAATGTAAGTCGTAGCCTAGTTACGTGGTGTAGCGGCGTAGAGTAATAACCTACAATTCTAATAAGAGTGCGCTAAGTCCGAAGATATTTATCTTCTATCGGGGAAGCGGCTTGTTTAAGTCTATTTGGGGGGAATTTTTTTTATGCTTTTATACAATTGGTGTAGCGATAACCAGACTGAACCTTAGTCGCGATGCTTGGCGTAGTATTCTTATATTTCGTTTCTTTATTTCTTTCATTTTATAGAATTATCGCGACACGATAGATTGGACCAACCGTCGCGATAGGTTCACATATTCAATATCTCCTATCATCTTATTTCTTTTCTTTCGGCTTTGGGGCTGAGCCTTCCTTTTACGGGGGGGGTGATGTTATGGTACGGCTGGATGGGTGCCTAAGGATATGGGTATGGCATTGTAGGGCCTATATGGGATAATATAAATCTTATTTTATCTTCTTATCGATAGATAGGCTAGATTGGGAAGGCGGGAACGAGTGGCAGATCTGACTTATATGATCAGATTCGCGATGCCCTCGTTCATTACCTTCCTTTTCCTTCCTTACACTTAATATTACTTTGATTTGTGGCTTCTAATCTTGTTGTCGAATCTCTCGTAGGATCACGCTTTCACACCCGGAGTTGCGTCCCGTATTACTAAATCGCTAAAATATCGGCTATTTAGACCGAAGCTAATAGTAAGAAAGCCGATAATTTATATAAATTCTATAAAAGATATCCCGAACATCCCCTATAGGAAAGTATCGATATCTATAATTTAACGGTTCTCGATTACTATAGAAGAATTTAGCCTAAGCCCAGCGATAATAATCTCTATATTACTAATAATAAGATTTTCGACGATAGTAATCCGTCCTTCCGTTTTTTATATTAATCTTTCGATTAAAATATCCTTCGGAAATATTTTATTTCCTTCCTCGCTAAGTTTAATAAATTCGTTAAAAATAATTAAATTAATTAAACCTTTACAATTTAAAATATAAGAGAAAAGATAAGTGGAATAAAGGTCGGGGATATAGCTTTAACCCTATATTATACTAAATTATCTTCTTTAACCGCCCTAATTACTTATTGCACCAATAATCCGTCTTCCTTAACTATAGTTCGATACTATAGAAGTAAAACCGACCCTAAAAATAAAAGAAAGACGGTTAATAAGGGTAAGGAAATTAACCGAACTTAATTTAGAATTAATTTCCTTCCTAATATAGGCCCGGTCTACCTTACTACCAAAGAATAATTTCATTTTAACCTTATATATATTAGAAAACTATTAGGTTTACGTATATTAAATATAATATATACCTATAGTTATTTTAGTATTATAAGGGCTATTCGAAGAAGTTTTCTTAATAATACTTCCCTAGAAAGGGATATACCGGTTATATTAAGGCTCCTTTTATTTATATTATCTCCGGTTTTACTAATCGCTTTACTATTACCTTTATTAACGTTAATATTAGCTTCCTATTCTATTATTAACATTATATCCGGGGTAGTAAACCTTTTACGTAGATTAATAGTTTAATTAATTCTTAAAGTCCGTTTTTACGCTCGGAATATAAATAAGGACCGCTAAATAGTAGAAAAAATTAAAGCTTAATCTACTATTTCAATTTCTTTATTTCCTTTTAAACACTATAATTATAAAATATTATTATCCTTAATAATATTAAATATATTCGAAATCTATATACCAAAATCTATTATTAATTACCGTCGTCTAATTATTAAAGCCCTCCCGTAGGAAGTTAAAATATAACTTAAAGCCGACTCTAATACTTCTATACCTAATATAAAGAAAAGTAATTCTAATTTAACTATAAAAAATTATACTTTTAGCGACTCTACTATTCCCGGCCAACTACTCAATATTTTTAATAAAATAAATTTTAGAATAAAAACCCTAAACGGCCCTTCGACCGATCCGGCTATTATTAAAACCGAAGCTAGCAATACTATTAATTCTAATATTTACTATATAAAATCCAATGCTCCTATTTTCCCTACTTATAATAGTACTACTATTCCCCCCAGAGCAGCCCTTACTAATATAATTCCTCTATCCGTTATACCCAATATATTTATATTATTTAGACCGGTTTAAAGAATAATATCGCCCCGAATTCCTCTAAATTTCCCGCTTATTAAATTTTATCTTAATTTCCCGCCTAATTTTCCGCCCTAAGCCGATATTAATATTTATACTAATTATTTTTATATATATAAAATTATTCCGCCGCCGTCTAAATATTTTAAGTACTTTAGTCCTAAATAGGGTATATTTCCTTATAAATATTACGACGCTCCTATTTATTTAATTAATTTCCCTTCGGGTCCCGCTATTCTAATTACTAATATAAATAATAATAGTAGTAATAATATTCCTATTTACTAAAAGGTTATTAATATTCCCGGTAATTTTAACGGCCTTAGTAACCTTAGAAGTCCTAATAATAATAAACGTCCTCTACTTCTACCTTTTTAGGGCCCTAATTTCCTTAGAGGAAGCCCGCTAAATAGCCCCCCGGGTTTACCGTTTTTTAATCTAGGTTATTATAATATAAATCCTCCGAATAACTTCCGTTCTATTAATAATAATTAAAAAATATAGGAAGTAAATATATTTTAGCCTAATACTCCTTATAATAAATATTAAAGATATATAATCTTCTATATTAGCAAAATCCTTTACTACCGAAATTTCTTCAATTAAGAAATTAGCGTATAGTAAAGTACCGAAAATAATCCTAATAGATTTTAAAAATTCCTATTTTACTTCCTAAACTTATTAAAAAGTAAGGCTATAATATAATAAACTTCTAAATTCTTTACCGTTAATTAAAAAGCCTATATTAAATCTTTAAATATATTATTATAATTTATAAATATCCATTTTAATATTAAATTAGCCAATACCGCCGAATAGCTATAGAAGAATAAATTTACAGAGGCCTATAACGCCCGCGAAATATTTATTTATATTTTTATAGAATAATTATTTTATTATTTTCGTCGATAGGGTAATACTACTACGTATTAATAATTTAATTAACTATATATTAATCTCTATCCTAACCTTTAAAAGTTAATAAATAAACCTACTACTAAAAATATTAAAAAAACGTACCTCCGACGTCTAAATATTAAGGCTAAAACTTAATAGAAAAAGTTGAAGGATCGTCGTTCTAAACCTTCCGCTTATTATAAAAAAGAAGACGAAGAGATTAATTATAATATTAGGGAGGAAAAGACTAATTAAGGAGAATTATTATCCTTTTATAGAAATAGCTAACGTAGCCATTTTTCCTTTCAAAATCGTAATAAAAATTACCGTAATTAAAACTCTAATAATCATTACCGTTAAAATAATAGAGCTAATAATAATAATCGTCGAAATAACTCTAACTACTAAGGCCGCTATTATAAATATTTCTATTAATAGAAGACCGATAATAAAAGTAATCTATATTATAAAGATTACTTTTATTTTTACGATAATTCACTTAATACTAAGAAGAAAATAAAGGAATTAAAAGAATTAAAATATATTATTATTAGCGAAAGTAAAGACGATAAATTTAATAAAATAATTAACTTTATAATTTATATCGAAAACGTCCTTAAAGATATTAAAGAGGCCGTTCCGACTATTACCGAATCCGTTATTTTATAAGAGGAATTTAATAATTAAGTAAATTACTATTAAATTTTAATAATTTAAAAATTAGAAAACGAAGACATTTATTCTAGTAATTTCGAATAAAATAAATCCTTAGAGTAATATATTCCGTTTATTTCTAATAATAAATCTATTAATAAGAGCGAAGAAGCTAACTTCGCCTTTTAAAATAATTAAATTATAAAGGCGAATCCCGCTTTAATTACTAAATTTATAAGGATTCCCTAAAAGACTACGTATTTTATAGTATTAATTAATTAAGATCCCGATAGCCCTAAAATAAACGTATATTTAAATTTAGGCGCCTCTAATATTTTTATAAATAAAATTTTCGTTTACGAATTCGCTAAGAATCCTCGTTTCTTTCTTATTTTAGGTTTCCGAATTAATAAAATTTCAAATAGCGAAGAAATTATAGAGTAGGTAGAATTTAATTTCTATATCCGAGGTAAGATTTATAAGATATAAATTAATAGGTATTTCTTTATATAGGTTAATATAGTCCTAAAATTAGCGCCCAAATTTCTATTAAATATTTATTTTCTTATTAATTATAGTATAACCCTTAATTTTACTTCGGGGGAGGTTCGCTTTTACTCTATATATAATATAAAGGTAAAAGGTTAAATTTTTTATAAAATTAAATCCGAAAAGTAGGCCTAATTCTATAATAAATTTAATTATATTAGCATTAAAATTTATTAAATCGCTTTACACAAAGTAACTTCTATAAGGAAAGTAGTCGTCCCGGCCTTTATAAAGATTTAAATTCCAGTTTATTATATTAATTTCCCGAAAGATCCCCGGAAATTAAATCCGAAGGTATATTATTTTCGGTTAAAATATAATAGTATCTTTAATTATACTATTACTTATAAAACTATTAAATTCGTTATTATAATAAACCAAGCCGTTTAATTACTAATTGTTAAAGCCTATAAAATAGTCGGCTATATCTATAAATACGTTAGAAACGAATTTAATATATTAGTTAATAGTTGCGATTTAAACTACTTTATACCCGTTATTTAAATTAGCCTTACTCCCGAGCAATACATTATATTCTTTAACGAAGAAGACCGTTAATCCGCTTTTATAATATAGGAAATTAATCCTAATATTTTAACGCCGCTAAAGAAGCCGGATATATTTAAATTATTAATTTAAGGATTTAATAAATTTAATAATATCTTTAAAACTATATCTATAAAAAGGGTTAACATTTATTATAATAAATCTAAATTCGTTAAAAGGCTTACTAAATTAATAAATAATTATAACGTTTTCCGTAATCGAGGGGTAATTCTAATAATTAAAAATAAAAAAATAAAAATTAATTTAGTAGAAAATTAGTAAAATTAGCGGAAATAGGTGCGCGTTTACCTATTAGGCTATAAAAACCGTACTTTTTTTAATAAAATTTACAACTAACTTTATATATAAAGGCGTATAAATTTTATAAATTAACCGGCTCCTTTTATTTATTTTATATTTATTATTTAATATAAAGGTAAAGGCTACGTAGTCTCTAATCTTCGCCCTCTAAACGAAGTTACTATCCTTAATATTTATCCTCTCCCGGATTAATAAAATATTATAAACAATATAGTCGGATATATTATTTTCTCTATCTTTAACGCTTCCGGTTTCTTCTATTAATTATCTATTTATTTAAAGTATAAGGACCGAATAATAATTATTAACCTACGCAATCTCGAATAATCTAATATTATATTAATAAATTTTAAAAATACTCTTACTTTTACTTAACGCTTTATAAATCGCTGTTTCTTCGAATATTAATACTTTATTTATACTTATATTAATAATATTATTATATTTAATAAAACGGAGGAAGAATATTTTATTTATCTACAAATCGTTTTAAATATTATTAACGAATACCGTATTTATATTAATATTAATAAATTATTTATAGAGTACCCGTTTATAAAATTATTCGGTTATATAATAGATAGCGAAGGTATTAACCGTATTAATAATTATATTACCGCTTTTAAGTAAATTAAATTCCCGGAAACGTTAAGGGATTTAGAGATTTATATCGGTATAGCCGGTTAATTACGTATTAGAATACTATAATTCTAAATTAAGAATACTCTTTTCGAATAGCGTAAGACCGAACTCTTCCGGTAAAGTAGAAAGTCCGGGGAATTCCCTATAAACGCTTTTAAAAACGTACGCAAAATATATATTATACAAACTAAATTTATATTAATTAAAGAGGAGCGTAAATCTTTCTAAATTATATAGAATAATTTATATAATTAAATTAAATTTTAATATTACGACTATTTTCGGGCTCTATTCTTTAAAATTAATATTTATAAATAAGGCTTCAGCGTAATAGCCTTTTAATTTATAAACTTATAGAACAGTAAGGATATCCTAAACTAAGATATCCTTATAGAGCGGATCCGGCTTATTACCTTTATTTTTAAAGAGATAATTCCTACCGAAAAATATTATAATTCTACCGAAGCCGAAATTATTACTATTATTTAAACTTTAAAAAAATAGTACAAAATAATTTAATTTAATAAATTCCCTATTATTATCCTAACCAATTATTCACTAATTAAAAGAATTTTAAAATATACGTCTTTAATTATTATAAATTTAATAAAAACGAATTTTAAATTCACTAACGTTATAAATTAGGCCTCCTAATTCTATTTAAATATTTTCTATATCCCGGGCCTATTAAACATCGTCTTAAATACCTTATTTAGGCTTCCTATAGAATTCGACTAATATACCGACCGTAACAACGTAAATTAATTAAAAAATATTTAGGCTAATTAGACAGATTTAATAGCCCTAAATTTTTATTTAATAATACCAATATTAATTCTAAAATTTAAAATTAAAATTATAAAAGGCTATAAAACTAATTCGCGCTATTAAAAAATTATTAATATATTCTATATTACAATTTAAACGGAGATAAATTCGGTTCCTAAAGCAAATTCGGCACCCCGACGTACGGACCGCCGCCGCTAATTACCAGCCGGCCTATTTAAATTCCGAAATAATATTCTCTTCTATATTAATTATAATAATAAGAAGAGGATTTATTTACCCTCTAATTACATTCTTAAAATCCTTAATTTAATATATAATAAATATTAATATACCGGGGTTAACCATATAATAGCCGAATTTAATTATATTTATTTTTATTATAAAATTTAGAAGGTCCGTTTCTATATTAACTATTACCAAATATATTAAAAATATTAAACCAATCGTTAATTTACTCTTAATAAATTTTAACTTATTTATCCTTTACTATAACTTTTTTATATAATAATTATTAATTTCGTAACCGATATACCTTCGGTTGAAATTAAAGGGACTTTTTAGGCCTTACCTAACTATAATACGTTAAATACTTTAAATATTAATATTTATAAATTTAATAAGAAAATCCTACTAATAACTAGTTATTCTATTTATATAGCGAAGGATTAAATTATTATAAAATTATAAATTTAAAGTTTCGCCGATTAGGGTATTCTATAATAAATTATTAATAATTGTAACGTAAAATTTATTTCCGAAATATAAAAAGAGATTTTTATTATTTATAGTATTAAATTATTATATTTTACAGCGTATTATCCTTAGATTAACAGGTAATCCAAACGTACTAATTAGACCGTCGAAACCGCCGTCCACTTTTACTATATTACTTCCGACGCCCCTTAAATAAATATTCTACTAATTATCTAATATTAATTTAATAACTCCTTATATATTATTTTAAATATAAACCCTAACGAAGTAATATATAATTTTAAGCCCCGTTCTATATTAAATATCCTTACGTACGTCGTTAAGGATAAACCTAATATAAATATAAATACTTTATAAATCCTAAAGTTAGGGTATTAATTAGAAACTATTAAATTAATTAATAAAGCGGGTATAGTAATAAAGAAATATTATAATACAAAGTATATTCCGATTAATTTTAAGGTCGGGGATATAATATACGTACAGTTCGGGAATAGGTATAAATTACTTAAGAAATTAAAAAAGAAATAATTAATATTAAAATCGGGTCCCTATTATATTATTAAGAGGATTAATTACTTAATTTACAAATTAGACTTCCTTAAGGACTCGTAATTATATTATATTATATTTATAGCCTAATTATATAAAATAATTAAGGGGCCGGATCCTTTCGAATAGTAGGAGGACCCTTTAATAAAAATAAAATTAAATAATTAAACGCTTTTCGTCCTTAAGAAAATCGTTAACCGTTACGTACGAATATATAAACGTAAGAGTAAAATAATAGAATTCCTAATCATTAGGAAAAACGCCCTAAATATAAATACTAAATAATTAAAATATTCTATCCTATTAAACTTAAACGAAAAAATAATAAGGGATTATAAAAAGAAATTCCCTATCGATTAATAAAAGGAACGCAAATATTCTAAATATATTCCCCTTAAATTTATACTAATTAAAAAGGTATTAAAGTCTAACGTTATTATAGAGCTACCAGTATAAAGAAAGGAATAGAAGGAGTAGGAACTATTTAGGTCGCTATTAATATAACCGGTAGGTATATTAAATCTATTACCCGTCTAACATTAAATAAATAGGATTCGTTATTTACTATATAATTAATAAAAATAATAATAAGGAGTACGGGCCGTTTTTTCTTTTATCGTTTTTATATTATATTTTTAAATTTCGTACGTACAATTTTCCTTATTTCCTATTTTTTCCTCCTTTAATAATAATAATACCGTAACCGTTATACCCTTTCGTACCTTATTTTACTTTATATACTCAAATATTATTTTAAAAAAACCCCGAGAATATATCTTATTATCATTTCATTCCTTTTTCCTTACCGAATTATATAAACGTATTTATTTACATTTCGCATTTATTATTAATAGAATTTATCGTTAATAAAACCTAATCGGCTATTACCGTTCGTTTTCTTTATTTCTCCTTTCTTAATTACGAATCTTATTATTTTAAAATAATTTAATACTCTTATTCAATACTCAATAAAATAGCCAATCTTATAATTAATCCTTACAAATAGCGTAATCGCTGCATCGTAGCTACTAATACCCTCGACTTCGCCAACAATATCGGCAAGAATTTTATAGCGGACTTAACCTAATAAAATAAAGAATTATTCGAAGTAGCTTATTATAAAATACCTAATACCGTTTATAACAAAGCGAACTAGATTATCTTCAACTATAATATTCGTATAGAATATATAGCGAATAAATATTTATTAATTATATTCAATAATAACCTAATCTTATAAATATTTTATTAAATTACTAACTTCGTACTAGCCTTTATAATACTTTACCGGAAATAAATTAAACGTTTCTATCGTTTCGTCCGCTACTAGGCCTAAATATAGGTCGAATATTCTTTAGGCTATTAAGTTTAATAATAAAATTTATCGCAGATTAACCGCTTTTATAAACCGGTCTTATAACTTTGCAACTAAAAATTAAACGAAGCTTTATAAATAGTCCGATACTCCTTTATTTACTATTATTAAACGCTTTATATAAAGACCGCCTTAAAATTTATTTTAAAAAAAGACAAGGATATAATAAAGGTTAATACCGTCCTCTTCTTATTAATCGTTAGAATTAATATTACTATCGATTTATTACCAGTAATTACGTTTCGAAACGTTAATTTTACTCTAATTATAATATATAAATTTAAATATAATATAATATTTAACTTAAAGGACGTTAATTATATTTAATAAATTTAATATAGTAACGGTTAAAGGATTAAAACCTTTAATAGCCCTTAGACAATTTTATATAACTATAATATCGATATTATATAAGCGGATCCGTTTATTAATTTATACTAACCTATCCCTTACAATCCATTTAAATACTTACGCAAAAATATAAAAATAATTACGTTAAAAGGTCGTTAAAACGGATTTATTTATCGCTTAACCTTCGTCCTACTCTTCGGAATAATTATTATTATATATAATAACTAGCTTACCTTCGCTAATAATAATTAGGAGGCTATTTAAATTCTTATTACTATATATAATAATAATAATATTTAATATAAGCTCCTATATTAAGAACCGGGCTATATTAATAACGCAGATATAAATAAATTAAAGGAGGAGGATATTAAACGGGTAATCAAAATATACGTTAGTAATATTGAAAGTAATAATATTATTTACTACTATATTACTAAAAAACGGCTTTACGCCGAATTAGGCGTCCTAGCTCACTGTTATAAAGGAGCGGTTTAAAATCTATTCGAAGAAATCGAACGCGAATTTACTATATTTTATAACGAAGTTAATTATATTAAAACTACCTATTATAGTAATAAGGTTTTTTATTCCGAACTTCCGGTAATTAAAAAAATAAAATTTATTAATACAAAATACCTCCGCCTATTCTACTTCGAAGGTAAATAAGGCGATTAGGAGCGTTACTTACCCCTTTACACTTAAATTTTAGTATATAAAATAATAAACGCCTCTAATACTCTTCTAAAATAATTCTCTAACGTTTTAAATCGTTTATATTATTTATATTTAAGGGAAGTTAACCTAATTAATTATAATAAATCCGTCGTAAAATTATAAGAAGAATAGGAATATATTTAGGAACGTAAATTCCGCTAGGAAATAAAAAATTTAAAAGAAAAGATAATTAATTAATAGATTCGCGTATTCGAATATATTAATAATTATTTTTATTACCTTAAGGGCCTAATCGGTAACTCCAATATCGAAATTCTAGAAGAATATATTCGTAATTTAACTATCGCTATTAAAGGCCTAGAATTTTAACCGGCTCCCGCCACCGTACTTCCTATAATTAATTTAATTCGTAAAATCTACTTTAATATTCTACCCTCTTCTATTAATATAATAAACTATCTTCGTAATCCGACTATTCGGGATATTACTACCCCTAATATTAAAGGAAGTTACCGTATAATTTATATTATAAAAATAATAAGCCCCGATTCGGATAACGATATAAAGTAGGAAGCTACTTCCCCGGCTACCAACTTTCCCTCAATATAATAAAAGAAGAGACGTCGTTTAAATTCGGGATTTATAAACCCTTTTATTACTCCCTATTACAATAGAGGCGGAGGTAATTTATTTAATTCCGTCGGTAGCGGCCAAAGCGGCGGATCCAACGCCGGCCGTCCTAAATAGGGTTTAAATTATAATTAGCGCAGTATTTAAACGCCTAATTAATTAATAAAAGGTATTTTAAATCGCCTCTTAAAGTAATTTGGCCTCTATAAAACATTCTTACCTTAATATAAATTTAAAATATTTAATTATAATAATTTCAACTCGACATAAACTTATATTATTTAGGTTAACAATTTCGGCTAAATATAAATATATAATATACAGCTAACGAATATAGTAAAATACTTATTAATAAGAAGAATAATAAGGATTCTAATATAAGGCCGAAGATATTTTCAAACGTATATATAAAATAATTAAATAATTAAACCAACCGTCCTATAACTATCTCCCAATACCCCGGGAAATATTATAATACAGGAAGTACTAGGCCGGAGTATATTAGTACCTAATTATACCGAATCCGGTATAATTAATCACCGATATAATTCCGAATAATAATAATAATCTAGGACGGATTCGTCTCCCTTAAAACGAATTCCTCTCTTATTCAATTAATTATTATCTATAACCAGAAGTACTTATTTAATAAAACTATTTATTAATACAAATTCTAGGTTACGATTAACCGTAATTCCTCAAGACGAATTCATTACTTTAATAACGAATCCGCCACGGTATTAATCCCTTTAACAAATCCGTTACTAACGGATTCTTCTCTCAAAACGAATCCGTCTCCTAACGACTTTGTTAGTAGGTAGAATAGTAACTACGAACCCAGCTCTCCCTGGTTCGTAGCAGTCGGCGTACCGGCTACCACCTTTTACGTTATCGCCTTCAACCCTACTACTTTTAATTAATAATAATACTTTTAATTAATAATATTACCTCTTTTATTACTATAATTATCGTATAATACTAAGAATTATTTAGAATTTTTAATATCTTTTGATTTTAAACCTTTAAACGATTGCGACGACTATTTGTACGACTTTAGTAGGGTGTATTTAATCGTATATTACTTTCAATCCTATATTACTTTCGGTCTTGTACTAAATAAATTAACGGGGTAAGTATAAACCCTACTTTATTACCCTTCACTTTAATACTAATTAATAATTACCTTTTTTATTGCTATAACTATCGTACAATATTAAAAAAATATTAAAATCGTTAATATTAAGCCTTTAAACGATTACGACGACTATTTATACGACTTTTAATAAAATCTATTTATTTGTATATTACTTTTATAATTGTAAGGAACGACCGTTATTCTAAATTATCCTACTACTACCTTCTATTTCTTAATATTAATAAAAGCAATCGTAATACTATTTACCCGCTACCCTTTTTATCTCAATATACTTTTTACCGCCAAACTAAATAGTCGCGACGATAATAAACGGTTAGTAATAAAATTTCTAACGACTAATGGAAATTTCTAGTACTTATTAGCTCCTTCCTAGAAGGGTATAAGAATCTAGTTCCCTCCACCTCTCTTCGACCCTCGAACTCTCTCCTCTTTAATATATATTAGAGAAAGATTAATCTTAATATTTAATTTCAATTTTTTAATAGAAAAGCGTATTAGAATTTTTTATAGCGCTGAATTAAAATATATCGGTTATTTACTACCGGCGTAAATCCTCCTTCTATCCCTACTTTACTCCCTATTTAATTATTCAATTTTATTAATATTTTTTTAATTTATATAAATTTACTTACGTTTTCAATTTTATTAACGTAGTATTTATATTTAATATTTATATTTAATATCTATATTATTTTAAATTCTTAAATAATATCTAATAGGACGTTAATTATAAAAACAATTAGTATTAGAGTAATAAGATTGTTATTTAGCTTAGTTAGTTCCCCTCCCTATTCCCTATTCCCTACTATCTACCTATTCCTCTATTAACGTCTTTATTATCTTTATTATTTAGATTTCGGTCCCCTTTATAGAACGTATATTAACGATAACGATTAATAATTCGATAAAGACGAACTAATTTCGATTTATATTACTTCTAGTATTGTATTTAATATTATGCTCTATTACCTTAAACGTTTTATTAATATATTAATAATATTCTACTTATTCGCGCAATTTTTAAGGTTATTAAAACGTTAATCATATCGGCCCTTTAAATATAATAATAATTAAAATAATTATTATTTAATTTAGTTGGTTCCCCTCCTTACTCCCTACTATCCGTATATTCTTCTACTAACGATTATCTTTATTTAAAAACCTTGGTTCGCTTTATAAAATATACGTTAATTATTTCTCTTTCTTTTTTTAAATAATTTATTCTAATATTAACCCGTTAGTATAAAGTATTTAATCGGCGGTATTATCTAAACGAAACTAAAAGGGCGAAGTAATTATCGGCTCTAGCTTTATCTTTTTAACTTTTTAATTTTTATTCTTTCTATTTATTAGCTAATACGATTCAATCCTATATTCAATTAGATAATTATTCAATTAATTAAGATAAATTCTAATCAAAAATAGTCGCCGCCGCCGCCTAATAACTAAGAGTAGTATAATTAAAGTCGGAAATATAGTATATATAAAAAGGTTAAGCTAATATAAGTATTTGTCGGTAAAAGAAATCCTAATAATTATACGGTTATATACGATACCTATTATAATAAAGTAGTAAATTAATATTTTATCTTTTACATCCAATTTACCCTTCCCTTTAATTAATTAGCCGGCTAATTAACTAATATTGCCTACTTAACGGTAAATCCTTCAAAATACGTAAATCCTACTATAAACCCAATATATCGTATCGATCTACCACCTACGGGTAAATAGTACCCTCGAGGGTTAAAATCCGAGCCGCGGGGGGTTACGGGTACGATTCAAACAATATTAGCTAACTAGTTAACTACTATTTTAAATAACTAATATTTCCTTTATTTTTTTAGAACGAAATTTATAAATAAAAATCTCTTAAGTAAAAAGGATAATCTTTAATTCGAATATTTATTTTTAATACCTTATCTACCCTTATTAATAATAAAAGGCTTCCTACTAATACCCTACTATCTTTACTAGAAAATGCCCGCGTCCGCCCCCCTAAGCGTAATCCCCGTTTATTAATCCCGTAAAAGTTTCGTAATACTGTTTAACCTCCTCAACCTCTTTAACCCCTTCAAATTCCAATATTCTAACTTCGAATTCCGTTATTTCGGGCTCTATTATTTCAAACCCCGGCATTCCAACCTCTAATAATTTAACGTCTAGCATTTTAAATATTTTAACGTTTCGATCCCCGTTAACGTTTTAATAGTGAAGAAATTAATATTTCCACTTAAAGATTATTATAAATTGAATAGGATCCGTAAGAAGAGAGAATATTTAGAGCTCTTATAATAATATAAAAAGAATTTGAAGTAAGAAGGCGATAATAATAATAAATTAGTTAATTATAGTAACTAGCTTAGTAACTAATTTAAATATAAGGATAACGAAGATTATAATTTCTTAATCGATAACGACGGAATTAATTGTAGCATTCCTAATTCTAATATTAAAACCGATAGGCCGAATAGAATCTACAATAATAAAACTTAATAGAAAGCGAATTTTAAAAAGACCGTAATACTATTAAATATATTTAGAAGTAAGTAAAATAACGTATTAATAAACAGGCTCCCCGATTACCAACTATACACCTTATTTAGGAATTTCGATAACGCCTAGTTTAATAACCTTTAAATTAATAATCTTTAAATTAATAACCCCCAGCCGCTTAATAACCTAAATCTTACCGGTTTAAAATATATAAGCCTAAGTTCTAATAAATTAAGGAAAAGGTTAAATAGACTATATTAAATATTCCTAAGTTTTTATTTAGTAGTAAATATTTATAGGTATACTTTTACTTATAATGCTTTTCGTTATAATATTTAATAACTAATATTATTTATTATAGGATAATAAAGAAACCGCCCGAGTATATATAGAATAGAAAGAAATTGAGTGTAATTATCGTTATCGAAAACGTAGAAAAGAAGAAGGCATTTTACTAGTACTTTCTTTAATAATTTTAATTGTATAATAATATCTTAATTTATAGGAGATAAATACTAATTTATTATAATTTTAAGAATTATTTCGATACTAAATATACGGCCTTCCCCGTTATCTTCGAAATTGCCGCCTAGATAATTCACTATATTATATTATCTATATTCCTCTCCCCTATACTAATATCTAATTTTAAATAAAAGTTTATATTTATTGTAATAAAGAATAGCCTCGTAAGGAATTCCTCAATCCCTTCTATAAGGAAGTAAATATATACCCTAATTATTAGTAATTTAGAAGTAACCCCCCTAGCTAAGGTAATATTAACCCTTTTAATAATATCGCCTAATCGGATCCCGATCCTAACGACGAAACACTTTATTTTATTTACCTAATATATTACTAACCCCGCCGGCTAATTAACTATAACTCTACTACTAAATTCTACGTTATATATATGTACGATACTCCTAATTACGATATTCGTAATAAATCGAAAATCTATATTTATTATAAGTAGGAATATACTAAGCGGAATTTCTTTAATAAGTATAACGTTAAATATAATTATTACTAGTTATATTAGGATTAAATTAACGAAGAGGACTTTAACTAAAATAAAGACGATAATTAATATATTTACAATTTTAATAATAAAAATAATAATTTCTTCAATATTAGAGATCTTGCCCGTCTTCTTCGAATAAAGAACCTGTTACGATGCACCAGCTCACGTAGTTCCGTATCGCGTAGTTGGGTATAAATATATGAAATAACTAAAGCTAAAGAAGGAAAGAGGGAGAGGTTGAGATCTGGGCCCTGGAGTTGCATCCTTATATGGGATGGCCCAGATTCTGCCAGCCTCGACCGCCTTCCTTATCTAATCTAACAATGTACGTAAATGCGAACGCGGTACTAATTGAAGGGTCGTGCATATTAATACCGCCCGTACCACTAGTATAGCCAATTAGGGTACGTATATCAATAGCACCGGTAAGTCCTATAGGTATTACTAATAAGACGAATAGGGTTTAGTCTATAGTATTGGATCCTAATCGTTATATTACCCCCCCCCCCGGGTTGAGGCTTAACTTTAGAACTTTAAGAATAAAAAGAAAAATTTTAATATAAATATAATTCGAATACTTCTTCTAACGTCTTCCTATTTCTTCCTTACTATTATTCTTCTCTTTAAATTAATTCGTAATCTTTCCGCTAATATATTATTATTATTATAATCTAACTTATTACCCTTTAACTATTAATTTAATCGTTTAGGGGGTCCCGGTATTATAGGGTTCGCGTTGTAATACTCCTTCAAAAGTTCTACTGAATTAACGAAGTTGCCTATTAATTAGAATTCCGGGTCGGGGTCCTAGCCTTTCCATTCTACTTAATATTCCAACTTTCCCTTAATTACCTTTAACGAAATTACTTTTAAGACCTCCTATTCCTCTTAATTACCGACTAATTTACTAGTTAAATTATTATTACTTTAGCCCGGCATCGAATTATTAGTATACTTCCTTAAACGGTTAGTATAATAAATAGTAATTCCTCTCTATTTTTTAAGAACTTCTAATTCGTACGAATATCCTTTTATAGCCTTAATCCGGTAAGGGATACGTATTTATTATTAATCAAATTTATTATTAGGTCGATCCGTAATCTATCCTTTTTTAATAATAAAAACGCGGTCTCTAACGCCAAAGTTTAATTCCCTTCTATATTTATTCGTTTAAATAATTTATTATTATTGGGCTTTATTAATAGTATAACGGGCCGTAGCGTAGAAAGTCTTTAACCGGCTTACTAGTTAGTAAACTTTTTAGCGATTAATTTCGGTCTTGGGAGGCTTTAGTTCGATGCGGTCTTCCTAATCTAATATATTAGGTATAGGGAATCCTATAATAATCTTTCGAGGGGATAAGCCGTCTAGGCTATTATAGGGTAAATTTATTTGAATTATATTTAGTATTAGGATGAATTTTGACTAATTATTTTAATTATAGTTAATATATAATTTTAACTATTAATCGATATATTAATATAGATTTTCGACCTATTTAGCAATTTATAAATACTTTAATATAATTAGCTTCTATTTAATATTTAATAAGAAGGCTACTTCTTATATTATTTAGGATACGAATTGCGGTCCTCTATTATTAATAACTTCGTCGGGTAGTTTAAAGAAATAATAAAGGCCTCGGTAATATAGGACGGCGGTTTCTCTCGTAGTAATTATATCTTTATAAAGTATATTCTAGCTTACCTTCGTAAATCGATTTATAATAACTATTAATATATTATAACCGTACCAGTTTATAGGTATTAATTTGAAATTGATTACTAATAATTTCTACGGTTTATAATCCTCTTTTAAGGGGATTAAATATATTAAGCCGGGGGTCTTATCTCTAAGAGCTTTTAATACCTTATAAGTCTAGTAATTACCGATATATCGATCTACATTAACGACTAGTCCTACCTACTAATATCGTTTATATACCGTCCGCTTAGTTTTATTCTTACTTAAGTATACTAATATTACCGGGTAGTAAGCTACTTCAATAAGTCAGGTCCGTAAATTACCGTCTTTAAGAACTACTAACTTATAGTTTTTAGTTAGTAAACCATCTTTAATAATAAAAGGCGAGCCGTCTTCTTTCGCCTTTTTTTTATAGATCGATAGCGATTCTAAAAAATAATTAACCTAAATAAATTCGTTAATCAAATTATAACTAACCTCTAATTCGGCAATTTTAATCGTTTTAACTACTTTATCTTCCCCCTCCAAATTAGCTAAGGGTTTTAGGTCTATAAGTTTATCGTTAGCGAAGGTAAAAAAACTATTATCGGTAGGTTTAAATATTCGCAAGGTAAAT
Source organism: Neurospora sp. CHS-2018b (assembly GCA_009806015.1). Taxonomy (NCBI): domain Eukaryota; kingdom Fungi; phylum Ascomycota; class Sordariomycetes; order Sordariales; family Sordariaceae; genus Neurospora; species Neurospora sp. CHS-2018b. The sequence continues at coordinate 308,667 of RAOV01000010.1, read as the reverse complement.
TAATCCTCCTTCTTATCCTTTATTATTTTTAAATCTTTTAATTTGCGTAATAGTGTATTAGCGGCTACGTTTTCCTTTCCGGGGCGGTAGGTTATTTTGAATTGGTATTCCAATAGGATTTTTAACCACTATACCTATCTTCTATTTAATACCCTCTTTTCGCTAAAGTATTCGAGCGTTTAGTAATCTATATATATTGTAAATAGCGTAGTACCCTTAAATTCGGGACGCTATTAACCGATACCTTTTATAACCGCCAAAAATTCTTTATTATAGATTAGGTAATTAAACTCTACCGAATTTATAATTTTAGAATAAAAGGCCACCGGGTACTACTCATTATTTTTAGATTAAAGTTAATTTATTATTCTAATACAAATTCTATTATTAGCGTCTATTTCGATCCGAATCTCTTTTTCGTAATTAAAATATAATAATATAGGGGCGCTAAGTAAGCTCTTTTTCAAAGAGTTAAATACTTCTTCATAATAATTGTCCTACTTAAAGGTTAAATCCTTTTTCGTTAAATTAATAAGTGGTTTTACTATTTTACTAAAGTTTCGGATAAACTTCCGGTAAAAATTATAAAAACTTAGGAAGGCTTATACGCCTTTTATTATAGTAGGGGTTTTCTAATCCTTTACGACCGCTATTTTCTCCGGGTCTATAGAGATACCGTTAATGCCGATAATAAATCCTAAGAATTTGGTCTTAGTAATATTAAACTCGCATTTTTTAATATCGATTTGGAGCCCCGCTTCTTCGAATCTCTATAATACTATATCAACGTATTTATTATAATCTTCCTAATTATTAGAATAAATTAGGATATTGTCGATATAGGCGTTATAGAAGAGATTTAGGTACTTTATTAAAATTTCGTTAATAAATCGTTAGAAAGAGGAGGGGCCTCCTATAAGTCCGAAAAGTAATACTTTATACTTATATACCCTATATTGAGTCCTAAACGTCGTAAGGTTTTTATAATCCGGGTATATCCGTATTTAATAAAATATTTAACGAATATCTATTTTAATAAAGATCTTTACTTAATTAATACGAATTAAAATTTCATTAATAAATAGTAAAGGGTAATAATCCTTTTTAAATAGAATATTAATTTTGCAATAATTTATATAGAATTATAATCCGCTATTTACCTTAAGTACGAATAATATAAATACCGCTTATAGTACCGAATTAACTTCGATAAATCCCTTTTAAAAGTTATTAGTAATATACTATCTACATTCCTCCAATTCTTTAAAAGTTATCTTATATAACGAATTATAATTAAAGTCTTAAGGGGATTTGCCTTCTTCGAATTCGATTTTATAATTAATTTTGTCTTTTAATTCGGGTAAAGTATTAGACTCCTTTTTACTAAATATATTAATACAATTCCAATATTTTTTAGGGAATTTATTTATAACGAGCTATTAGTATTCTTCGTTATCCTCTAAAAGTAGGATACTAATTTTTATAAATTCAATTAACCCATTAATCTTATATAAATTAATTTCTTTAATAACCTTACCGTATTTAGCGTAAAAATCTATTATAATCACGCTAATTATTATATAATTATAAAGTCTCCTCTTCGTCTAACCGAATTCGCATTCTATACAATAGGGACTTTACTTATCGCAATATAAATATAAGTCCTTACTTTAATAATAGGTATCTTTTATTAACTATTCCATTTCCGCGATCTTAACAACCGAAGCGTATTTATATTTAATACTATCGAAGAATTACTATTCTATTTAGTTAACGTCGGATATTAAATCGCTAACAATATAGTATATAGCGGTATAAATACTTTTAAGCTACCAATCGGACAGTAGTTTACCTTTTAGGGTCTTACTAGGAATCTTCTATTCTTCCTTTAAATCCTTTTTAATTAATAACTATATCGTAAATACCTTCTATTTTTCCAGCTCCTCAATCCTCCTCTTAATAGCCTTCTCCTCCGCTACCCTAATATTCTCCTTCCTTACTTCCTCCGTCCTACCCTAAAATTCCATAATAATAATATCTATTTCCTTCGCCGCTTCCTCGGTTACTACCTCCTTTAAACATCTAATTTATAATAGGGCGTTATCTATCCGGCGCTTATCCTCGGTAATTATTAACCGTTCCTTCCTCTTTATATCCTCTTTAAAGGCCGGGTCTAATAGTAGAGGTCTTCGTTTGCCGACGTCAATATTTTTAATATCGGGATTCTTATCTATATCCTCCGGGAATTATAATTAGTTACTTCAACAATCAGGGAATACGTTATATTCAACTAGCTATATACGGCCAATAATTATATCCCTTTTTATACTAAGGAATACAATTATTTATTAATCTTTGAATTTGAATCTTTAGATTTTAATATAGCCTTTAAGGGCTTAAAAGATAATATCGGGCTAGGATACTTTATAGGGTTAGACGTATCCTAAATTGAAATTGTTATGTAATTTAAATTAAAAATATTTATATAATTTTTAAATAAATCTCTCGTTTATAATAAAATATACGTCTACTCCCGTATTTATAAGCGCTTTATAAATTAAAATTAATAATTTATTATTTATTATAATATATTTAACGAGAAAGGAAGATCCTCCTCCCAAGTAATTTCGTAAAATAAATTTATCTTTATTATTATACTTATTTAGTCCGTCCTTTGGATCAATCCGCAAATTATTAACCGATACTTTACCTAAGAAGGAGACCTCTTTTTTTAGGCTTATTCGTTTTTTAATTTCTTAGAATCCTCCTCTTATTCGACTATAGTATTAGAACCTTCTCCCTCGAATTCGATCTCGTCGTCGGGGAGCTCAACCTATATAGCGTTAAATTTAATTTCTATAGCCTTATAAAACTAGTCTCGACGGGGATATAAGGTCAATATATAATTAGGCTTTTAATAAATAAAATACTTACCTTCCGCTTATAGAGTACGAATTTCTTCTTTAGAAGGCTTTTTATATATAAAGGATAAACTAGGAAGACAATTGCGAAGAGGATTAAACGTTACATCCTTAAAGGGCTTCTTATAGCTAAAGGGTTTAACTATCGAAACTTTCTTATTTTTTTCTTCCGTTTAATTTTAACTTATATAGAAGTTTTTATTAAAGTTTTACAATATTTCAGTATATTCGTCGTAAATATTCTTCGAATAGTAAATTAATTTTACGTAATTATAGAAGCGTATAATAATTTTATATCGAAATTCAACCTTCTATTAATCCTCGGGAATATTATAGTAATTTACTAGGCGAATAAAAATAATTTTAAAATTTTTAAAACAATTATTAAATTATATAAATAACTTCTTATAATCTTTACGTACCTTTTCGTCGGCGTTAAAATTATAATAATTAGCCTATAAGTGAGCTATTAATTATTCTACGGTCTCTAGACGTACCGACTTAATATTTAGGCAAATAAAAGGAAAGAAATATTTTAACGCTTATTTAAATAATTTAGAAATAATATTACCGAAGGCCGCTTTATTATTAGCGAAATAGTCGGCGTTAACTTTCAATCGGTAGTATATTTAAAAATACTATATATCGAAGTCGAACTTATTACTTTCCTTTCTTAAGAAGGTAAGTACATTAACCTTAATAGTCTTACCCTTACGGTAGCTTCTATTAAACGAATATAAACTAGTATTATAATCGCGGGGTTCCGAATTATTAAAACGAAGGAGGCTACAGGGAGGGCGATAAAAGGGATCGCCGGCATTATTACCATTATTATTATCGTTATTAAAATCGTTATTAAAATCGTTATTACTAGTACCGAAACGGTACAACGGGGTCTTCGAAGGTCGACGGTCGAATTCAAAGGTTTTTAAAGGACGTCTACCATTACCGGGGGGTTTACCGTACTTACAATAAATAATATTAATTAAAAGGATAATATTAAGGTCGTACTTAATAAATTTATAAAAAGTAACCCTTTCTTTAACTTTATTTAATTTAATTAAATTAATTATTTCCAACTCTTCTTCCGTTATACCTATTAAAGTAACGACGCGCTTTAAATTATTAATTTAAGCTTCGAAGTAAAATATTTTAAAGGCGTATTGAATTTGTACGTAATTAAATTCTTCAACGTAATCCTTCTTAAATCCTTTAATTTAATTTTAAGCGCGTTCTTCGTAAATTAGAATAATATTTTTAATCGCCTTTATAATAGTATTAATAGATTTCTCGGATAATTTACTTTATTTATTATAATTTTAATAGAACTTATAGTATTTATCCTTTACCCGTTGGACTTCATTTACTAAATCTACTTTATTTTAATCTATTACCTTCAATTATTGTTCGAAGTTAATTATTTCCTTTATTTAAGCGAATTTATTAAGGCTATTAGCTCTAGAACGGTTATTAACGTTAATTTAATATTCCTTTGCCTTCTAGGCGAAATATATAATTTATTTATCTATTTTAATTATAGTTTTATAAATATAGTAAAGAGTTTGAGCTACTTCTTTAACGATACTAATAAAGGCTTTTAAAGCGTAGGCTCTAATATTAAATTTATATTATATAGCGTTAGGGTCTTAGCCTAATAGGTTAAGAAATTCCTAGAAAGTAAGGGGGCCATTCTAATTTCTAATAATATATAAACGATATCTATCTTAAATAATAATATAAAAATTAATAACGTAATTTCCTTTATTATCTTTATTATTATTACTAAATAGGTCGATACGGGCCGTACTATTTACAATAATCTTATTTACTTTTAAAGTATAGTAACGTATTTTAATTAACGGGTGAAATTTATTTATATAAATAATTAAATTGCTAATTAAGTCTTATTATAATTAACCTCCTATAAAATAAGCTATTAAGGGCGAGGGGGGCTTAGTTAATAAATCTACTATCTAGTTATTAAATTCCTTAATATTAATAAAAATACGGTAGACTTAGGAATTTTGAATAATAATATTATTGCGTCGTACATTTAAAATACTATCGAAACCTCCTTAATTGAATCGGATATAATAATAGGGAATCTCTTTAATAGTTTATTACTTATAAGGGGGTACGTACTTACGTACGGTTATTAGGTTTAATTCACTTAGGGTACGATAAGGGTTGAGCGGGGAATTTATTTTAAGGACGTACTTAATACTACGTTTAAATCGTACTACGAATTCAATAGGTATTTCCTTCTTAGGGTTGTAAAGAGTAAAAGCATTTTAAGGTAGTTGTTTATTAAAAATATATTACTTTTTAATGGGGGTAAATATTACGACCGATTCGTTGTTAAATAATTTATTGTCGGCTTTAATACGAAAGGAAGCCTCGTTATTTTCGTCTTCCTAATTAGGATCTCCCTTAATATCGTCTTATTAAAAGGTATTAATATTATAGTAATTATTTTTTCCGTAATTAGCGGGAGGGGATTATTCGTTATTTTGTTATTTATCGGGGACGAGAGGGCGGCCTAAAGGCGCGTCTTAAGCGTAATTAGCTATAAAAATTAGCTTTCGTCGTAATTAGTAGGGGGAGTCGGGTTTAATAGAAATTGGGTTTAATAACGGGTTCGCGATATCGGCGAGGCGACAAAAGTTCGGGGTTATAAATCGACGAAGCGATTTATCGGGTTCTTAAGTTCAATTAGGGATATTATAATACCTTCCTAAACAGACGTAGTAAATTTTAATTAAGTATTACAATATACTAACTCATATAGTTCCGTATCGTATAGTTAGGTATAAATATATAAAATAATTAAAGTTAAAGAAGGAAAGAGGGAGAGGTTAAGATTTAAGCCCTAAAATTGTATCCTTATATAGGATAGCCCAAATTCTACCAGCCTCGACCGCCTTCCTTATTTAATCTAATAATATACGTAAATACGAATGCGGTACCAATTAAAGGGTCGTATATATTAATACCGCCTGTACCGCTAATATAACCAATTAGGGTACGCGTATTAATAGCACCGGTGGGTCCTATAGGTATTGCTAATGAGACGAATGGGGTCTGGTCCATAGCACTGGATCCCAGTCGTCACAGAACCCGTTCGCTACCCTTCAAAATACTATATTTAATATCGATAATTATATTAAAGACTATAGCACCTTCGAAACCCTAAAACTATTACTACGATTATAACTACCGAAAAGAAGTCGATTACCCGGTATAAAACCTTTATGAGAACGAACCTTTAATATTTAATTTCCCGGTATAGGAAGTATTAAATTTGATTATAATCCTACTTTTAACGGCGATATAATTGCCAAAGCTATCCTAAAATCGGATTATCAACGGAATCTTACTTTTTATTAAAAGCTAAATAAAGTAGTTTAATAGTATTACGAAAGGTATAAAGAAAAGTAGTTCGAAATAACGGTTAATTAAGAGGGTATTTATAATCGATACCGTCGTATAAATGCCAACCTATAATCTAATAATCCGTTCCTATATAATACTAAAAACGATATAGACTTTAGTACTTTCAATAAAAATAATCCGGTATTTCAACTACTAAAGCTTAACCCTATTAAAGAGATATTTATTTCTAAGGTTTATATCTTTATTAATATTTATACTTTTAGGGATATTTAATAGAAATATAAAGGTTATTATATTAACTTTCTTCGGGATATTAATTATATTTACCGTTAATTCCCCAAATTACCTTAAGAAATCGATATAGTATTAGTTAAACTACGAAACGTTTGTAATTAAATATATATCGTTGACCGGGTTCGAAGGGATTTCAAAGTCAATTATTATAATATCGAGATATAGCTTCGATTCTTCAAAAATAACTACCCTAGCTATACTAATATCGAAATCGACTAGGCCCGTTTCGATTAATTACTAGAAAATAGAAATATCTTCAATAATATCGCTATTATACCGGCCGATAAAATCGATATTAAGGAATTCGAATTCGATAAAAAAAATTAATAATAATTAGTAGAAATTCTCAAAAAAATTAATAAATTTGAAGTCGCTATGGCGCTAAATTTTATAGGTAGGTTAATAAACGATATTAACTAATTGAAAGTATAACTTTAAAGAAACTAGCTAAGGGCAAATCCCTACTTTACCCCGGTACGAATTATAAATTTACCGGATAATTAATAATTTAGTAATTAAATACCAATTTTCGGCCCGGAACCGCCTCCAAATCCCGGCAATCAAGCCAGAGCTAATAATTAAGCCGGTAATTAAGCCGGTAGTTAATATTAGGTTCAAATTCCAGCCCCTGTCCCCGGCCAACCTATACCAACGCCTCGTATTTATATTGAGTAAGGCCCCCTTCGAAGCCAGCCTATTAACGAATTCCGCTATAATTAGCCTATCCTATTTTAAGTATTCCTAATATTATTTCCTTATAGTAAGGCTAAATTTCTTAATCTTCGTTTAAGAGTAGTAAAGTTTGATAAATGGGTTCGATATGTAATGAGGTAGTATAATAGCTAATTTATTCAATATAAAAGATTTCGTTACGTCGCCTTCAATTTTATTATACGTAGCCAAGTCAACGGTAAGAGTATATACTATATTAATTATCTTAAATTCGATATTAAAACCTTTACTAATTAAGATAGGTTTTAAAAATACTTCGATGAGCGTAGTGAAGAAGCTATTACTTTAACGAATTCTATTATTCAATTTACCAAATCCCTTTAGGGTACCCGGTTATTTTAAATCTAAAAATCTAAGGATCTTTCATTACACATTAATTTCTTAAGCATACCGGCTATATTCATAATATTTAATACTATTGATTATTATTAAAATAATTTAATAAAGTATATACCTAATTATAATTAATAATTAGCTTCTAATAACGTTAACCGCCCTACAATTTTTCGAAGGAATATTCTTAATAACCTCTATATTACTATATATTACTTCTAAAAGAGATTTAAACTCTTCAAAGAATATATTTTGATCCTAAAGTTCAAATTTAACGATTATTAGTAGAGGTTAGAGTTCTAAGCTCGAAGAATTAGGTATACTTATAGTATTTATTAAGTAGATAATATTAATACCTTTAATTTACGTAATTTAGTAGTTCGTGTTATAGGGCTAGCCTATATCGTACGTGATTATTTACGTGCCTTGTGCTAGCGTATAACAACTTCTAAGACTACTATCGCTATTAAACGACTAGCTAATAGCGGCCCGCCGTAGACCTATATAAGCCTACAATTGGACCGTTTTTATAAAGCCAATTTTCTAAGCATTCGTTTATACTCTCTTTCTTTCTCCTTCGTATAATTACGTATATTTATATTTATACCCAACCTTTACTTATAATAGTTAATTACACCTTTTAATTACTATATTTATAACGCAAACCCTAAAATTTGTAAAATTGCGCGTATTCGTTAAATTAGCTGCGTAATTTATACGTATAAAAATCGCCTCGTCGCCGAATTGTAGAATTTAGTACCGCTATCGAACTAAATTATTAAATCGATAATCTAATTCGCGCTTTTTTATTTAATAAATAAAGAGTTGCTCCCTTTATCTAATAGATAAGAGATTTCTTTGTTTCGATACGATAATAAATTATTATTATACTCTTTATATTATTTATTTCCTTTAACGGCGATAACGATAGTTTTAATATTAGTAACTACCCCTTTTTCTTTACCGGTAGTAACGACGCCAGTTTACTTAATTTCGCTATAATCTCGGAGTCCGATAGCGATAACGAATTTTATAATCCTTTTAATTTTAACGACTTCTTCGACGCCCTTATAAAAGACTATATTTCCAATACCAACGTTAATTACGTTATTTTAATCGAAATTAACTTTACCCGTAGGATTAAGAATCTCTTTAATAGATTTATTAATAACGATAAATTTAGGTTTATCCTTCGTAATTACTTTATAACCGTTATTAAATTCGTTAACGAATCCGTTTTTTAATCGATCGTCGAACCTTTCAGTCGTATTTTTCTCTCTATTTTCTAAAATAACGATAACGTCGCCGCCGACCTTTATTATTCTAAATACGAATTTAGCGTCGTACGTTAAATTATAAACGATAATTAAATTACTTTTAATACTTTTAATTTCGAATATATTTAGTTAAAGTAAGAGTATACCCTACTTTAGTAAGAACGCATTATATTTTAATAAGAATTTAAAGATTTTTAAATAGAAATAACGTTTTCCGGTATATTCTTTAGGCGCTTTATCGAAAACCCCTCCGTTTTTAACGGTAAAAAGAAGGACCCCATCTGGTTCCCGCCTTGGCATTGCATATAAGAACCTCCTGTCTTCCATCCGATGTATCTAGCTTCTTCTTCTTTCCTCATCTTTAATATTTTATTACATTCGTCAGATTATTCGTGTCTTGCACTCGAGATCTACGTGCCGTGACATTATATTAAAGATCCTTCCTACGGGTCGTATTTTATCCCATCCCTTTTTCCCTACCGATGGATTCCGGAATATCGGACTATTTCGATATTTGCGGTACTCAATACCGAAGGCGCGCATTGCTAGAACCGTCCTCTCTTGGGATGATAGATCATTAGATCCCTTTCTTTTGGCGCTACGGCCCTCTAGATCGGTAGATTATTAGATGACGTTGGCTTTATTACTAATTGACCGGCTGGTCTACGGTTAAAGTATGTAGTATTATAGCGACTTTTATTCTTGGGACTTTAGCCGCGATTTGAACGTGGCCCCCCCTCTTTTATCTTTTTTTACTAGATTCTAATATCTACCCTATTGGTATTTGGCCGCCGTTTCTCTTCTTCTCCTGGTTCTGATAGTCTAGTTCAAAGCTGTTACTCTCCCCTAGATCTCATTTGGTCTCTCTCTCTCTCCTGGCCTCGTTTGGTTTTGTCTCTCCCCGCCTTTTTAATAGGCAAATAGAGCTCCCATTTGGCAATCGAATAGATTACTAGACCGCCGGTATTTTGCTGGTGCAGCCTTCCGTCGTCTGGACCTATTTTTAAGATATTCGGTTTCTTCCCGTGTTACTGGCGCCGATTCCCGTTATTTGGACTCATCCTTCCGCTTGCGTGGTTACCTGTTGAGCCTCAATTTAATGATTTATTAATTTAATGACGCCTTTATTTAATTTGTTTCCGTTGGTTGAGCTTCATTTTATTTTGTCTCTGTTGTTGAGCTTTAAATTCTGGACCTACCTTGGTAATATCTTTAGTAATATTGCTAGGCAGACACTCTCCTCCTTCTCGTTTAATACTACGACCTTTCCCTTTATAGCTATTCAATTAGCCATTCAGTAATTTATTATATTAGTAAGCACCTCTACGGTTCTTATATGCTTTTAGCCTCCTTCCCGATAATTAGGTTCCCGCTGTTAGCTTAAGTCTGCTGTTTCATTTGATTAGCTGCTTCTCCCATTTCTATGGTTCTGACGCCCTATGCATCTCAAAGGCTGTTATCAATATTCTTTGGTCGTTTCTTTTCTGGATTAAAACGCCTACTTTCGTCTTTTGAGATTAGACGTTAAGTAGATTTTATTATTATTCACGTTGTCTTCTTTCATTTCGTCTCCTCTTGTAGATTTAGATATTTTGGCGCTTCGGTATATAATGGACCTATGGTAGTTCTGTTATATGTTGGTCTTCGTCTTATATTATGCTGAGTTGAGCCTTACGGTCCCGATAATCCGTCTCCTCTTTTAAGATCGATATTGCACCCATGGCGCTTCGGCATATGTAATCCAGTCTCTCGTCTTGTTTTTGAGTTGAGCTTCATTACTAATATTCTGGGATTTAATGTATGCGTCACTCGATCACTCGCGCCGCGTTTCGTCTCAAATCTTTGGATGAGCACCTTGAGAGTATTTGATGGATGATGACGTTGAATGACCCTTTTCCTTTCATCCCTTTTCTTTATTCACTTCGTTGATGGATTAGACAGCTCCGCTGTTATGGCACTGGTTTATCTCTTCTTTCTTTACTTCATCTTACACTTCTTTTCCTTTTAATGGGGACTTTGAGAACCTTGTTGGATATGGTATTTTCATATGGCCATCTGGTTCCCGCCTTGGCATTGCATATAAGAACCTCCTGTCTTCCATCCGATGTATCTAGCTTCTTCTTCTTTCCTCATCTTTAATATTTTATTACATTCGTCAGATTATTCGTGTCTTGCACTCGAGATCTACGTGCCGTGACAATAGCGAATTAATAAAATTCATTTCGCTACCGAGGATATTAAAATCTTTAAAACTATAATATTATTAAATTTAGAGTTCTTATTTAATATTTAGGCCGACTTCGATTTTATATTATTAGAAATTAATAACGCGAAGTAGCGTTAGAAGGACGGCGCTACTTTTATAAAGTATTTTAATAACCGCTTCGATAATATTAATTTAAAGTTCGACGCTAACCGCCGCTTTACCGATCTATATTAAAAGAATACGCCCTTTTTTAAATTCGAAATCGAATTTACTACCTTTATATTGTATTATAACTTTAATAACGCTATAAAAATTTATTATTTATATAATAAAATTAATAAGCGTTTCTATAATACTTTAGTTTATTATAACCCCTTTATTGAGAACGATTTTATTAAATAGTTCGACTTTTACTATTTTATTATTCGTAACTTTAATAATATAGATTATTATAATAAATTGGCCGGCTACTTTTATAAGGCAACGGATCCTAATATTAGTAATAAGGGTAATATTAATAATAGTAGCGGTAGTAATAGTAGCAGCCCTAACGACCGTACTATTAATTAAAGTAGTAATAAAATAGATTTTAATACCGTCGACCTCGCTATTTTTATTTATAAAGACGTCTTTAATTAACGTACTTATAACGGTAAGTATTGCCGTTATAATAGAGACGGTTATATTATTCGCGGCTATTTCGCTTTTATTAATTATAGTAGTAAGGGCTTTTAATACGAGAAGGGTAAAAATAAAAGTAAGAATAAGGGTAAGAACCGTCGTAATTATAGTAATTAAGAGGAAGTTTACGCCGTTAATATTATACCCGCCGCCGCCGCTACTATAGCCGCTCCCGCGGAACCCCTTATTAGTAACGAGTATTATAACAATCCGGAAAACGAATAGCCTCTATACCTAATCGTATATAGAGGCCTTATTAGTTATTTTTATTATAGAAACGAATTTTAAACTCTTCTAAATTAAAGGTTTTAGAAGAGATTAGGATTTAATCTTTAAATAGTTTTACTTTTGTCACAGGCATTACTGCCCTGTTCCCGTATATAGATGTATATGTACGTATACTGCATTTAGTGCAGCTAGTTAGGTGCAGCTATCTAGCTGCAGTACACTCGCCTAGTCTAGATTAGCTAGACTGGCCGTTATATAACATGCCGTTGTGGGCCTATATTCTGGGACCTACAGCCCTATGCCCTATATAGTTCTCGTATACGTATAGGATTCTCTTCCTATTCCTCGCACAACAATCAAAGTCTTACCTTAGTACTTGCTCGCGCCCTATAATACTTTGTTATATTTAACCTTCGCGTTAAAGCGTAATAAGTAATTTCGGTCGAATTAAATTTAGTAGAGGTTAATGTAGTAATTTAATTCTCGCGAATTTTATTTTTCGGCGAATTATATAATCGCTAATATTGAATTAAGGATTCTAGCGATATTAACGTCGATATTAAGTAAGCACTTAGAATAACGAGGGTATAATCGTCGCAAAGTGCGATACGGTAAAATATCTCTCTTTTTATTTTAATTATTTAATTATTCGGATTAAATAAAATATTTACCGATTAGAACCCCTAGAATCCCCCCGGCGGCGAGGTTTAAATCGATTTCGTTGAGGTCTTCCTATAATTATTAAAAGGCTTTAATTACCTATAGATAATTTACGGCGGCGATACTTATATAGGCCTTATAGTATCCCTTATATTTACGGCTTTAATTAAGGCCTATAAAATAGTAATAAAATTACTTTATTACTTTAATAAAAAGATTAGTGAATTCGACGAATAAATTATAAGTAACTATAAAAAGGTAGTAGCCTTCTAGAAGGATATTATAAAATACGTTACTAAAGTAGAGGAGGCGGCGGCCAAGTAAATTAAGTATATTAAAGCTTTCGAGGCTATTAAGAAGTAATTTATAAAGTAAATTAACGTTTTATAAATTTAATATAGCTAGATTACTAAGGATAATACCTTTCTATAGGCTAAAGTAGCTATATTCGAATACGAAACGACCTCCTTTAATAATTAAATAGAGGTATTAGAATCGAATAAGGAAGAGGATTATTAAAGCCTCTTTAATTTATTAGCTATAGCTAATTAAATTTCGTTGGACTACTGTATTAAATTTAATAAAATATTAATCGACGCTAATAATATTAGGATTATAATAAAAATTATTAGCGAAGAGTTTATTAAAGTATAGGAGGAGATTAAAAACCTTTAAATTAGTCTTCGTTTCGCCGAGGAGGATAGGATTATTACTTAGATTAATTTGGTTAATATAGTTAAATTTATAGTTTAAGAGAAGGGTAAGTTTAATATTATAGTTGAAGATAATAATATAGAAGAAATTTTTAAAGATTGGGGTATTAATAGCTTTAGTACTTAGGGCGCTAGGTTTTTTAATAAAAGTAGCTTTAGTAAATCGGGTAAAGGAACCGGCTTCGGTTCTAGTAATATAGGCGGCGGTCCTAGCGATAGTGGCTTTAATAGATTAGGTAAGGGTAGTTTCGGCGATATAAATAACGGTCCTAGCGATAGCGGCCCTAAAGGATTAAGTACGGGCGGCTTCGGTATAAACGGCGGTCCTAGCGGTAGAGGTTTCCCTAGTAGTCCCAGTAGTAGTAGAGGTTTCCTTAACGGACTTAATAATCCCGGTAGTAGTAGTAACGGCCCTAGTGGTCCTGGAGGTCCTAGTAATTTTAGTAGCGGCGGTGGAAATCTCCTTCCTCCCCTTCCCTCTCTTTTTACCCCCCTAATTATAGTTCCTTAATTTAATTATTTCTATAAGGCTCTTTATAAAGACTTAGAGTATTTTAATAGTAAGGAGATAAATATTATTAAACGCTATAATACGTATAGCGTTTAAAATTCAATTATTTATAGCCGTTAATTAATAAATAGGTATAAATTCTCCGACGAATTATTTAAATTCTTTTATACTATAGCCTACTTAAGCGGTAAAATTAAAATTAATATTAGCGAATATTATTAGAAGATTTTAGACAACCTTTACTATTTAGTTTATTAGAAGTAGAAAATAGGTAAAAAATTCCTAATTTACTTAAATAAACGCTATAAATAGGGCGACTTTATAATTATCGCCGAACGTAAATTATTAAACTTTAAATAAGCCGGCAAATATATTAATTATAAAGATTTCGAAATTCGGTTCGTTTTTTTAATAAATAAGTATAATTATAATATAATTATTAAAATTTATTTCCTATATTAGAAAATATTTAAATTTCTAATAAATTTAATCTTTTACAACCTTATTTAGCTAGGTTATAACGATTAAAAGAATTAATCAGCCCTATTTTGTAATATAATTTAGGTTTATATTAAATTAGCTCTCCGTAATAATACTATTTAGGCTATTTCGAATAATAATAGCGGTAGTAGCGGCGGTAGGAATAATAATAATAATTAAAAGGACTTAGACGTTATAGATTTCGATTGCGTTAAGTTTACTAAAATTTATAGGGACGTTTTGTAAGAACGTTATAATAAGGGTAATTATATAAATTACGGTAAGGGTAAATATTTAGTTTGCGAATATAAAAGTTAGATTAATTATAGTAAATAGGGCAAGTAAATTAACCGTTCTAATTTAAGTATTACTATGCGTAAGAACATTAAAAATATTAGTATTCCAATCTTTAACCGCGCTATAATAGTTATAGCTAACCCGGCGCCGGCTTTAATTACCCCGGCGGCCCCGGCTGCCCTAACCGCCCCGGCCTAATAGGGAAATAATAAACTTTAAGGCTAAATTATATTCCGGGGTATTTAAAGATACGGAGGAGGAGGTTAGGGATAAATAAATTCGATATTTATACTTTTAATTATTAGAGGATAAAATTATTTAAATTAAATAGTTTAGAATTCTATAAATAAAATATAACCTTATTATTTACTTACTTTTAATATCCTTAATATAATAATAAAGCGGAATATATATTATTAATCGATTTAAGCTATTTAAATAAAATATTTATTAATTGAACGTTTATTAAGAAAGCTTATTTAGAATTTAAACCCTTAGAGAAGCCGAGACTATTATATTTAGTAGACGGTGCCTTTAAAGAATAGGTAGACCAATATATTAAAATAATAATACGTATTAATAATTATAAAGAAGTCGTATAATTCTTTATAGCCAACCTAGTAGTAAATTACCTAATTATTTTAGGGTAGTTATAATTATAATTTTACAATTTAAATATCGATTAGGTAATTAATAAAGTTACTTAGAACGTCGGATATATAGGAATATATATAAATTTACCGTTGGAGGTGGTAGCGGCCTACGAGACGCCTACGATATTAGTATTAACTTTTAAAAACGAGGACGATAAGGTTGGGTTTAAAGAAGAGGATAATGGGGAGTTTGAATTTAAAGACGAATTCGAAAACGAGAACCTCCTTACTTAGGCGGCCAATATAATAGAGGCCCCTAAAGGAAGTTAAACTATAATAATGGAATTACTAACCCCCTTTACGTATATAAACGAATTTAAGGAATTATTCGGACTAATAAGGAAGTTAATATTAGAAAAGATCAAAGTATAAATAAGGATTATCGGTAGAAAGAAGATTTAAATATTATTACGATTAGAAAGAATTAAGCGTACCTTCTTTTAACTATTTAAACCGATTATTAATATAGTAGCGTTAGACTTATCTAATTTCAAATTTATTAATATTAGAACTTTTATATTTAATATACGGATAAAGGGAATTAAAATTAATTCGATTACGTAGGCGGAATTTTAAGAGGTTTAAAAGGAGAGAAAGGCGGCTATTTCGATGCCGGTACTTTCCGAGAACGCTTAGAAGGATATTATATAAGGTAGGGGCGAACTGTATAAGCCCTATTTCAAAAATTAAAAAATTTACAAATTTATTAATATTTATAAGGCTAAAGTAATTAACGGGGGCTTTGAATACTCTTTACAATTAAGAGAAACGGGACGGGCTTTCGTTAATTGTATTTATAAGTTAAACTTCGATAAGGAAGAATTTAAGCCGGAACCCGAAGAACGTAAGCTAACCCCCCTTACCGAAATTAATAGGATTTATAATATTATAAAGGAGGATATATAAAAGTTTATAGAGAAATTTATGCGGCCGAAATATACCCCTAAGGAAATAAAGGCTCGTTTTCTAAATAAATATAAGGATTTATCCTACGTCGCTAACCTTAAAGACGTGGATATAATTCCTAATTACCGTTCGTATAATTATAAAATTAAATTAAAATTAAGTGTAAAATCTCTACCTTACTTTAAGGCTAGATTAATATTACCTTAAGAACTTAAGGTTATTAAATAGTAATTAGATAATAATTTAGCTAAAGGTTTTATACAACCCTTAACTTTAAACGTCGCTTCCCTAATCCTATTAATAAAGAAGCCGGGTAGTAGCGTAAAAATCTATATTAATTATAGAAATATTAATAATATCTCTTTAAAAAATAGGTACCCTTTACCGCTAATTAAAGAAACGTTAGACGCTATTTATAGGGCTAAATAATTTACGAAGGTTAATATTATTATAGCCTTTAATAGACTATGTATAATAGAGGGCTACGAATAATTAATAGCTTTTATTACGAGGTTCGGACTCTACGAATTACTAATATATCCGTTCGGATTATTAAGAGTATTAACCTCTTTTTAGAACTTTATTAACGATATATTGTATAATATCCTTAATATTTATATAATAACCTACTTCGATAACGTTTTAATCTTCTTAGAGACCTATAAAGACTATATTAAATACGTCCGGGAAGTACTCTAGCGCTTAATTAATACGGGCCTATAAATTGATATTAATAAGTACGAATTCTATATATAGAGGACTAAATATTTAGGCCTTATTATTACTCTTAGCGGTATCGAGATAAATCCTAAGAAAGTAGAAGCGGTTACTAAATAGGAAGCGTTAATAAATAGGCGCTAACTATAATAATTCTTAGGCTTTACTAACTTTTATAGGAGGTTTATTACCGGCTTTTCCTATATAGGTAAGCCTTTGTACGAATTAATAAAGAAGACAATCGATTAAAAATAGGATAAAGAATACGATAATGCCTTTAAAGCTTTAAAAACTATATTTACGTCCGCCCCGGTATTAAAGATTTATAATTAAGAGAAGCCGATAATTATTAAAATTAATATTTCAAATTGATTAATAGGAGGTACGCTATCCTAAATATACGATAGCGAACTTTACCTAGTCGCCTACTTTTCCGCTAAATACTTAGCGGCCGAATATAATTATAATATATACGATAAGGAGCTATTGGCTGTAATTAAGGCCTTAGAAAAGTAGAGGCCTAAGTTAGAGGGCGTTGCTCAACCCTTCGAAATTATTATAGACTATAAGAATTTAAAAATATTCGGTACTATAAAGAAGCTTATTCCTAAATATATAAAATAATCTAAATTCTTATTAAAATTCAACTTCATAATCAAATACCGACCGGGCTCAACCAACGTTAGGCCTAACGCCCTCAGTAAGAAATTAGAATATATCCTTAGGGACAAGGTAAATAATAGGCTAAAGGTTAGGAAAAAGCTATTAATTGATTTAAATTATTTTAATAAAGAGTCTTTTAGTAATGGGGAAGAATTAATAAATACCGATAGCGAAGGGTTTATAATAAATATTATATCGGACGACGGCGCCCCCTTCGTTATTTATACCCTAGAAGATAGCTTCGAGGAGGATAATAAAAACGGGCTAAGCATCTATATAAATAATTTAATAAATCGTATTTATATTAACTCCCTAGTGATAGCGGATATTTGTAAGGCTATTCGGTCTAGGGACCGTTGGCTAAAGTATTTAAAAAAGAAATTAAAAATCCCGTTCGTTAAATACTATATAGTAAATGATAGGGTAATATTTCGAAATAGGCTAATAATACCCCCGGATAATAAGAAAATCTAATTAGAGCTAATTTACCGTACCCACTTATTAGTACAAAGCGGCCACCCGGGTAGAAACAAAATAGTAGCGATAATATACTATTACTATTAGCCAAGGATAGTCACGGCCGTAAATACGTATTATAAAGCCTATATACCGTATAATAAGACTAAGGCCACTAGGATATTATAAATAAATTTCCTAAAACCGCTACCAATCCCTTACGCCCTATAGAGAAATATCTCTATCGATTACGTAATACCATTCCCCAAATCACAGCGAGTAGGTAGGGGTATCGAATACTAATATATATTAATCGTAGTAGATAGGCTAACGAAAATAAGGTATTTTATTCCAATGGAGGGATTAATAACGGAAGAACTAATAGAAAAGTTTATTAATTATATTTATACCCTCTATAGCCTTCTAGATATTATTATATTGGATAAGGGTATTTAGTTCGTATTAGCCTTCTAGAGATAGCTATTTCAACGGTTAAGTATTAAATTAAAACTCTTAACCCCCTACTATAAAGAGACGAACGGTCAAACCGAAAGGATTAATACCGAAATAGAGTAATATTTATATACGTTTATTAATTAGGCTTAAAATAATTGGGTAAATTAACTTCCTCTAACTAAGTTCTAAAGGAATAACCTTAAATCGGCGTTAATAAGAATTACCCCCTTCTTCGTAAATTATAGTTTCTACCCTCGTATAGGCATAGAGCCGACTATACCTCTTCCCCCTAATATAATAGATATATAAAAGAAATAGATATTCGGTACTAACTAATTAATTACTTGTTTTAAAGAAATTTAGGACTTTATTAAAACCTCCTCCCTATAAATATAAAAATAGTATAAGGCTATAACTAACGTTTATTATATAAATGCCCCTAAATATAAAGTAAATAACAAAGTAATATTCAATATAGCTAATTATATAATAGGGCAATTATATAATAAGCTAACTCTATAATTTGAAGGCCCTTTTCGTATTATAAAAGCTAATTTATATATAATAGAATTAATTCTACTAAAGAATATAAAGGTCACTTACGTCGTTAATATATCCCGCATTAAACCTTATATCGAGGGACTCCTAGGCCAAAAGGAATTAATAACGGATATAAAGGCAAATGAAGGTATAGTCGTTACTAAAACGGATAATTTCGAAGAGGATAGGCGCTAGGAGTTTTAAGAGTTATTAAATTACTAGAAGAAGGATAGTACTTAGAAATATCTTATAAAATAGGCTTACCACCCTCCCGACTAATAACTAGCCAATAATTTAGATAGCTATTAAGAGATAGTTTAGCAATTTTACAATAAGTACCCAAAATTCGGCGCTTTATACCCAGATTTTAAAAAGGGGTAGAAGAAATAGCAAAAAATAAAAATAATATTATAGGACAAAAATAAAGACGAAGTCCCGTCTCTAATCCCCGCTACGGCGGTTTTAATAGTAAATAACCGTTAACTTCGACGAAATATATAATTAAATAATAAGTAAGAAAGAAATTAATAAAAAAGAGGAATTTAGTTCGATTTAGCCGCGTACCTTAGTCGAAGCTTTATAATATACCCTTTTTCAAAATAGCCGTCCTAAGCCCGAGAGATAGTATATCTTACTACGGTCTTACATTTCCTATTCCCCTAACAATAGACAGCCTACTAGTTAAGATTGGAAAGCTAGAATTAATACGGTCTTTAAAAGAGATTAAAAAACTAGAATTAATATAAAAACGCAATTATAAATAGGAATCGAATAGAGGGTCTCTACGTTATCTATACTAATAGCGGCTATATACGTCTATATAAACCGCTATATTACGAACGTCCCTATAGCACCCCCGAAGGGGCTAATAATAGTAAAGGTAATAAGAGGAGGTTATATAATATAATTAGAGGGATTTATAACGTATAGAGGGATTATTAAATATAATAATAAATATTTCGGTAGAAGGGTTATATTTAATAATATTTTAGCTAGTGTTTAATTCTTAAATAGGAGTTTAAGCACTAAACAACCTCCCGTCTTAGTATACGGGTTCGTAGCCTCTAATTGGGCGTACCCGCGGGAAGCTCGGAGGAAACCCGTTTTAGTATTAAAAATAGTTTCTTAACGGATTTGACAGAATTTTAAGCAGAGGGGCTCGTTTTGAAAGGGGGTAGTGTTATAAGTATTATTACCCTATTCCCGTATATAGATACATATATACGTATATTATATTTAGTATAGCCAGCTGGGTGCAGCTATCTGGCTATAGTATACTCGCCCAATCTAGACTAGCTAGATTGGCTGTTATATAATATGCCGTTGTGGGCCCATACTCTGGGACCTATAGCCCTATGCCCTATATAATTCTCGTGTGCGCACAGGATTCTCTTCCTATTCCTCGCACAATAATTAAAGTCTTACCTTAGTGCTTGCTCGCGCCCCGTAACAACTTTATTAAATTTAATATTCTTATTTTCTTATATTATAACCGGTTCGCGTAAAGATTATTATATTTCCTTTATTAATATTAATTATTCCGCTTTCGCTTTTATTAATCGTTCGTTTATTATTAAAAATAATTTTCCCCGCTTCCGCTTCCTTCGTATAAAAAAGCTAATTCTCGCTAATAAAATAATTAAAAATATTATTTTTAAAGGGGTAATAATTAAACTCTATATCGGCTACTATAAGGAAATAGTTACCTTCTTCATTTATAATATTTTTAAAAACTATTTAATAATTTTAAACTTCCTATAAATATAATACTATAAGCCTGAGATCGATTATAAATAATATAGGGTATATTTTAATAACCCTATTTATTACGGCTACTATTTATTTTTAAATCTTTCTAAAGAATAGATTATAACCCCTAGGGCTCTTATTAATAGAGTTTCTATAGCTTTTATTCGAAAGAAGGCTACCCCCCAACCGGCGCCCGCTCTAAAGCCCGTTACCGAACCCGTTCTAAAGCCCGTCGTTACCGAGTCCGTTTTAGAGCCTTCGGTTGCGGAGTCGTTTTTAATTGCGGAATTGCTTTTAATTACGAAGACCCCTAAGGTCGACCCTAAAACCGGTTACCGAACTGTCCTTGCCTCCGTTAAGGTATTAATAATTAAGAGAATAAAGTCGAAGATTAATATTATTAATATAATTGTTCTCTTTATTAAAATTAAGAGCCCTGTACTCTATAAACTTTACGTCCGCTTTAATAGCCGCTATATATTTGTAAGTACAAAATGCTCCTATATCCGAGGTTACTGCGACTCCGATTATAATTTCGACCCCACCGATATTCGGGAATTTAATACGGCTACCTTTAATTACGTCTATAAATCGTAAAGATTATAACTATATATTACGAACTATATTTAAATTGAGAAATTAGCAATTATAATAGAGATTTAGGATATAAATTTAATTGAAGAGATAATTAACTATATTATAGAGGGAAATAGTTAATAATATAAGGAAAGTCTTCTCTTTATTCTTTATAATTTTATTAATAAAATAGTTAGTATTTATTTATTAGAGGACTCCTACGAAGCTACAATTTTCGTTAAAACTATTTATTTTATTAAAGACTTCGACGAAAACGTATTACTCTACGAAGAAATAATCCAACGAATATATTTAACTAAAATTTCTAAGGAAAATATAAAGAAATTTCTTAATAAAGTGGATCGTCCTATAAAGATTAAGGCCGAAATTTTCGAAATTTTAAGGAAATTGGAAGGCCGTTACTATATCGATAAAGTAGTAGTTTTTCTCCCCTCTTTAGTAAATAAAATCCCTCTATACCGTTCGTACAATTATAAAATCGAATTTAAGCCGGGCGAGACGCCCCCTAATATATAATTACAACGAATATTATTTATCGAAACTATTGTAATTAAGAAGTAAATCGACGATAATTTAAGGAAGAAGTTTATCTACTTATTATAATCCGTAGCCGCTTCGCCTATTTTATTAATTAAGAAGCCGGGTAGCGGTATCCGTATTTATGTAAATTATTACAATATTAATAATATAATAATAAAAATTCGGTACCCGTTATTATTAATTAAGGAAACCTTTAATACTATTTATAAGGCTAAGATTTTTATTAAATTCGATATTATTACCGCCTTTAATAAGATTTGTATTAAAGAAGGGTATAAATAGTTTACTATTTTTATTACCTATTTTGGCCTTTACGAATTTATTATATATCCTTTTAGCTTATAGGGCGCTTTAAGAACCTTTTAAAATTATATTAACGACGTATTGTATAATATATTTAATATTTATATTATTGCTTATTTCGATAATATTCTAATTTATTCGGATAATAAGGAAGAGTACGAAAAGTACGTTAAGGAGGTTCTATAACGGATAATTAAGGCGGGGCTTTAGATCGATATTAATAAATATAAATTCTACGTTATACGTACGAAGTATTTGGGTTTTATTATTATTTTAGGAAGTTTCAAAATAGATCCGGAAAAGGTTTTTATAATTATGTTTTAGGAAGCCCTAAATTCTAAAAGGGCGCTATAATGTTTTTTAAGCTTCGCGAATTTTTATTATCGTTTTATTAAATACTTTTTAATTATTACCGGCCCGCTATACGAATTAATTAAAAAAACGGTCGTAAATTAGTATTAGACGGAATAATATTAAAAATCTTTTGAAGCCCTTAAGAAAACTTTTAGTAACGGATTAATATTTTGTATTTACGATTAATTTAAATAAATTATTATAAAGACGGACGCTTCGAATTAGGTTTACGGTAGTACTTTATTATAATATAATAAGGAGGGCGTTCTTCGTCTTGTTGTTTACTTTAATTAATGATATTCCTTAGCCGAATATAATTATAATATTTATAATAAAGAATTGCTAGTAATTATTAAGGCTTTAGAGGAGTAGCGCTCCGAATTGGAGGGAGTATAAGAGCTGTTCGTAGTTCTTATAGATTATAAAATTCTAAAGACCTTTATTATTAATAAGCAGCTTACCCCCTATTATATATAATAGTCCTAATTCCTTTCTCGATTTAACTTTATAATTAAATACCGGCCGGGCTTACTATAAATATATCCTGACGCCCTAAGTAGGAAGCTAAAGGATTTACCTAAAAATAATACCGATAAGTAATTATTAGTTAAGAATAAGGTTTTATTTAATTATAATATTTTTATTAATAGAACGTTCGTTCTAGAAGATAAGGAAGAGGAGGAGGTTAATATTGGTACTAAATATATTTACGAATTAAAAATTATAGACGAGAAGTTTACTAATAATTTAATTATAAAAGGTTACGAAAAGTTAATCTTTTTATAAAATATTATAATTTATTTATTAGACCCTAACCGGAAGGTATAGTTTAAAAAAATTAAAGATTAAATAAAAAAAATATCCTTCGCCGAATATAAGGTAATCTAAAGACGGGTATACTATTATAGCGCTATTTTCGTCGACCTTACAAATACCAAATTTTAATTGTAATTCCTTCGTTACGTTTATAATTCGCTTTTAACCGGATACCCGGGCCGCGAAAAGACCTATTCATTACTTTCGGAATCTTTCTTTTAGCTAGGAATATATATTATTGTTAAGGTTTACTATAAAGCTTATTTAATATATACTAAATTTAAATTATTACGATACGCTCCCTATAGTTTTTTAAAGCTATTAATAGTACTATTCGTACCCTAGAAAGATATTTCGGTAAATTATATTACCCCGTTAACGCCCTATATATATTGCGGGCAAGAATTTAAATATATTACCGTTATTATTAATTATTTAATTAAAATACAATATTTTATCCTTATTATTGGCCTTACGGCCGAGGAATTAGCGGATCGTTTTATCGAGAAAGTTTATAGTATTTATAGATTGCTAGATTCTATTATCTCTAATCGTGGCTTCTAATTCGTTTTACGGTTTTAAAGGGTATTATTTTCGCGTTTAGAGGTAATTCTAAAGCCCTCTTCCGCGTTCTACCTAACTACTAACGGCCAGACCGAGCGTATTAATATAAAAATAGAAAAATACTTCTATTTTTATATTAATTAAGTATAAAACGATTGGGTAAATTAATTACTAATTATAGAATTCGCTAATAATAATTTAATTTCTAAATTTATAAGAGTATCCTCCTTCTTCGCTAATTATAGTTTCTACCCGCGTATAAACGTTAAATTAGTAAAACCCTACCCTCTAAATATATTGGTATAATAATAAGTAGAATACTTTAAAGTTAATAAAATCGCTAACCGTTTTAAAGAAGTTTTAAACTATATTATAAATTAAATTAAACGAATTCAATAATAGTACGAGGATAATATTAATATTCGACGATCGGATATTCCGAAATATAAAATAGGGGATAAAGTCTTATTTAATATAAAGAATCTCAAAACCGGCCGACCGTACGCCAAATTTACACCCCTATTTAAAAGTCCCTTCGAAATCCTTAAAGCGGATAGTTATAAAGTTACGTTCAAATTCCCAATTAATATAAAGTATAGCCCAACCTTCTATATTAATAAAGTAAAGCTATAGGACGAAGTCGGCGTTCCGGGGTAAGTGCCCGTAAAAGAATGGAACGTTCGTATTAATTATAAACGGGTTATAAGGAAAATTAACGATAGGGAAGATTTGGTCGAATATAATTTCGAAAAATTTAACGATTGCCGGAAAAATAAGAAAGGCTATTAGGAATATTATATTATTTAAGGACCCCCTTATAACCCTTTATAATAATTATACGTTAATATAGTTATAGCCCCCGATGAGATATAGAGGTTTTACGAAGTATATTTAAATAAATTATATCCCTTAGATTGGGTAACGGCGGAGAAGAGGCGGAAGTAATTGCTAGAGAAGGCTAGGAAGCCGGCCGTAGGAGTGGAGGCCCTAATAGGAGGATATAGGAAAGACGGAGCTCCGGAACGGAGGAGGTCGCCGCGGTAT
Source organism: Neurospora sp. CHS-2018b (assembly GCA_009806015.1). Classification (NCBI taxonomy): domain Eukaryota; kingdom Fungi; phylum Ascomycota; class Sordariomycetes; order Sordariales; family Sordariaceae; genus Neurospora; species Neurospora sp. CHS-2018b. The sequence goes on along the minus strand of RAOV01000010.1, from coordinate 283,583 downwards.
ATAATAATAGCGGTTATAGAAGTATTTCGAAGGTAGACTACTCGTTTAATAGGGATTTCTATTATTTTATATAATTTTAATTAACTATATAGTTTCTTTTAATCCGGGGAAGTATCATAAGGCTAGCCTATGTCGTACGTAATTATTTACGTGCCTTATACTAGCGCATAACAGCTTCTAAGACTATTATCGCTATTAAACGACTAGCTAATAGCGGCCCGCTATAGATTTATATAAGCCTATAGCTAGACCGTCCTTATAAAGCTAGTCTTCTAAGCACTCGTCTATACTCTCCTTCTTTCTCCTTCGTACAATTACGCATATTTACATCTATACCCAACCTTTGCCCGTAATAGTTCGACGGGAATTTACCGAACTATAGGGTTACTATATTACAATATATAACCTAGTACTTTACCGTATTAAATAGTTATAGGAAGTATACTTCGGCCTAAATAAGGACTTAAAAGGATTACCTCCCGGTATTTGTCCCTAAAATATAATTTAGAATTCTAAAAATTAGAATGCCGGAAATTATCCTAGAAATTAGAATATTAGAAGTTAAAATACTAATACTCTAAATCCTAATAATATTTAAGTTTAAGCCCAGAATTCCCAAGCTTAAGTCGACAATATTTAAGCTCAATATTACCGGATATATACGATTAGCTATAGAGTAGGGCGCTAGATTAGCATATAGCTCAATTGAGCTATGCCGGCCCAATACCGTAACTAGAGCACGCCTAATACTATAATTAATTACGTATAGACGCGGCTACTATTAACAACCGGCTAACGGGAAGTAGGCCCGCCCTATAAGTTAGGGTAGAACCTACGCGCTATTAAGATCCCTTAAAGGATTCTTAGCGCGCGCAGCCATTCTAGCCGCTTCCTTTCCTTCTATATCTCACTTTCTTACTTTAATATTATTAATTATAATTAAAGATATTTAAAATTCTAAATAAACCCAGCGAACCGTAACATCTAGTAGCTATAATTAAAAGATCCAATTAACCAAACCATCTCTTAATTAATCGATCCCTTAATTAGGAAATCGCTTAATCGCTTTAAGTAAGTAAATTCAATTCGCTAAATTTGCGCTTCCGATCGTCAAATCCTATATCTCTCTTTGGCGAACATCGACCCCGCAATTACCTCCCCCCTTACGGCTATCGCCGCTTCGGTTACTTTAATTATTTACCCTCTCGTTCGATCGTACTTCGGCCCTTCAATAGGAACCCCTCTCTCCCTCTTATCTAATCGTACTTCGGCCCCTCAATAAAATCTTCGTATACTTTCTATTACCGCGGTTATTATTAATACTTACGCAACTAATTACACTACCCTAATCTAAGCTATTGCGTAAACGGACTTTAATACGCGCATAATCCTTTAACGTTACGGGTATCCTTTACTCCGACGACCTTACTTCGGTATTTTCGTCCTAATAATCTCTCCCCTACTCTATATCCTATTTATATTATTTTACAATCGCGGCGTTAATATCCTTCGGTAAAATATAATTAACCCCCTATTTTTTAATTATAGTAAGTCCAATACCTAGCTCCTTCGATAACGAAGATCCGCCTACTATTCCTAAACCGGCGCCTCTTCCTCCTAATTTTATTAAACCTCCTACTTAATACCGGGAAATATCCGAAAATCCTATTTCCCAACCCAAGTACGTTACTCTATACTTTAATTACGAATTACGTACTATAAGTGCTAGCCTAAACATTCCCCCTCTTACGGATAGCCCTAATAAGATCGACTCCCCTATTAAATTTATAGTTAATAAAAATAAAGGTAAGACTAATTACCTTCCTACTATCGCTTTAAATAATAAAATTCTTATACTATCTAATATTATAGTACCGTAGTTACTCCTATAATTCGGCGCTACTCTAACTACCTCGCTTAAACTTTATACTTTATTTCTCGAATAGCCAAACTAACCTTTCGAATTGCCGAAATCTTTCGAGCTACTAAACATTTACATAAATATCGATCGGAGTAAATAAAATACCCCTCTTAACTTCGAATACCCGCGTATAAATACCCCCCCCACTTTATTAGCGAATAAGAATACTAACTAATTTATATACAATTATATAAAGTATTATAATTAGCGTATTAATAAAGAGCTCGATAGTATTTATAATGAGTTTAATACTATTTCCGCTAATATTAACCTAATCGATATCCGTATAAATAACCTCGAAACGCGATTCGATATTAAATTTATTCGGGTTAACGGCGAAATCGATAATACTATTAATAATATCGAATATAATTAGAAATATATCGATTAAATTAACAGAATTATAAATAAAATAGGCGGAAATTTCTATATAGCTAATAATAATATTAAAAAGATCGGTATAAAGTTTAATATAATTAATAACGATATTAGATACTACCGTTCTAACTTTAAAAAGGAATAGAAGTTAATTGACGAACGCTTCGAAAGTATTATAAAGTCGTTCGATATTAATAATGCCTAATTTAAAAAGATAAACGAAATTATTAAAGTAATTAAATAATAGCTATTTTCTATCTAAACTATTTATAAATCTAATTATTATTCGCCTATTATTAATTAGGCTCTTAATAACGCTAAGTTGGCTACTATTACCAAATTGGCCGAAATATATACGCGCGTTAATAAGATTCAAATCCTTACTATTCTAATTATTAAACTTTATTCTATTAAATAGCCGCCCTACGCTATTTTATATAATTATAACTACCCTAAAATTAAGCCTACTATAGGTTATCCGACTAATACTTTCTACGCTATAATTATAAACAATATTAATAATCCCGATCCCTAGCGCTTTTATTATATTAAATCTGTCGCTTTTCCCCCCAATTTATTCGACCCCCTTATTAAGGCTATAACCGCTCTTCCTATAACGAATACTCTTAATACTTCGAATACGCCGCTTATTTCGAAGGTCGTTACCCCTCTTTTACGCCCTCGCATCGAGCCGGTTTAATTTAATTTCTTATTAGAGCGCGAATTTACGTATAGCCTTACCCCCCCGCTATATAATTTTATTCGCTAAATTGCATTATAATTTAATCTTCGCCTATAAACCTTCTCCGCGCGCTTCGAAGCGGCTACCCGATTCTAGAAATAATTCGCTACCGAATATTGCACTTATAAAAATAAGAAGGAGGTTTAGAAAGATAATAGGGTTTATATCCGCTAGCCTAGGAGTAATAATAAGGGTAGTAGTAGTAAGAATAGTAGTAGTAGTAAGCCCCCTAAGAAATTTAAGTATAGGGACGACCTATTGTTTAATAATTCGAATTTTAATAAATTTAATTCTAGCGATTCCGAAGATTACTATTATTATAAGAAAAAAAAGTTTAAATCTAAAAAGACTCGGCGTAAGAAACGTTATAAGGCTATACGCCTTTATTATTATTATAATAATCCCGACCCTAATAATTCGGACTCCGAGGACAGAGATAATTCTTTTCCACGCCCCCCTCCCGATAGTAGCGGCCCCTTTAATAGTAGTCCCCCTAGTAGTAACCCCCGTAGTAGCGGCCCCCCTAATAGTATTCCCCCTAATAGTAACCCCCCGGGTCCCCTTAAAAACAATCCGATTCCCCCTCCCCCGGAGGATAATTACTGTTTAAATACGGCCGATACTTACAGTACGTCCTCTACTTACAAATCCGAATTTAAATTTAAACGCAAAAAGATTAGTTAATTCGTTCCTTTCTATAATAATTCTAACGATATTAGTATTATTACTAATAGTAAAACTTTAATTTATACCGACGCCTTCCTCTTTTATAAAAGACTCCTATCCTTCTTAAAGGATAATAAAATTATAATTAAAGCCGAGAAATAAATTATATAATATTTCTCTACCCTACTAGGAAAAGTAATTATATTTTAATAGAATAACGAAATTAACCCTATAAAACGTCGTTCCCTTCGTTAATATAGCTTTAAAGAATTATTCGATATCTTCGTTGAACGCTTTATACCTAATTCCGCTACGGCCATTAGGAAATTTACTAAGTACCGTTTCGAATTTAAAAATATCGCCCGCGATAAAAACGCCCTTACTTAATTCGTTTAGTGTAAACTCCGTTATATTCGTACTATAAATATTTTCCATTGTATAAGTAAGAATTAATATAGCGTTATAATATAAATTTAGATTAATATAGATCTTAAAATTAAATAATATTTTAACGCTCCCCCTAAGAAAGGTAACCTCGTTAATTACCTTACCGAAATCGAAAGTACTAAAATAATCCTCCTCGCTACTACTCGGGAAAAATACCCTTATATTTACCAAAAGGTTACGGGCGCCTCCGTTAAAGTAAAGGCCGTTATTACGGCTACCCCCGCTACTCTAATTAAAAGTAACCGTCGTAACTAGCGTAGTAATAGAAGGAACCGCGACCGCCGTAACAACTACGACCGCCGTAATAACTACGATAACTACGACAACCGCAATAGCAGCCGCCGTAATAGCCGTAATAATTATAATAGTATTCGTCGCGACGACCGCTATAATAACTGTAATAGAATTTACTACGTAAACGAGGAAAATAGAAAATTTAATTCCAAATCGGCTACGGAAATAGCCTATACTAGCGATACTTTAATTATTTCTTCTAGAAGCTTAAATAATAGTGGCGGTATCTTTCATATATCCGAGGTAATTAATTCTAATACTAAATTAAAGTATATTAATTATTATAAGGAATTCCCTTCGATAAAATTAAAACGATAATATATAAAGAAGTATCCTTCCTATTAATAGCCTCGTACGCCGTCTTTAGTCGTACTATTATACCGCACTTATATTTACTACTTCGAAGTATTCCCTTCTAAAAACGCTCTATTTTAATACGTAAACTTCTATGAAAACGCTAAAATCGGGTACAAAAGGGCTACGCTTATTCGAAACGTTCTAATAACAAGTACTTTACTATTCTTCGAGGCCCCTATCTACGAAAATAAAGAGATTTTAAAGGGACCCCTATTTAACTACACTTACTTATATATTATAATTTAGTCTTCCCCTATAGCCAACAAAATTAAAATCTACGTCGACCCGGGTACTACGAAGATAATTATCGGCCGAAATTTCCTATCTACCCTCGAATACTCTATTTCTATTAAATATATTACCAAAATTCGCGGAATAAACGGTAGATCCCTCAAATTAACCGAATAAACTACTTTTACACTCTATTTCGAAGGAACTATTAATAGTAAATTAAATTTAATTAAAGTTATAACGGCTAAATAGGTAATAAATAAATTATAACCCAACCTATTCCTAACGAATTCGTTCCTATACCCTTAATAAACTGACATCGATTACAATACCGAATATATTACCTTCCCTAATATAAGCCTGCTAATCGTACCTTTTAACGTTTAAAAATACTCTACGAAATATATTAAGTACATAATTATCCTAAAAAAGACTACCCTCTAACTTAGTAAAAAAATAATAATACCTATCTACTATAAACCTCTACCTAAGGGCCGAAGTTTTATATTCAATTTAAAGAATGGAGGCGCTATTAATATAATTATTAACTATAAGTCCCTTAAAATAATCCTATTTAAAAATTCTACCCGTAGCGTTAGGGTAATTCCTAAGAAGTAGTATATTAATTATATCGAAGAATACAAAGATAGCGGTTATTTCGCTAGTAATTAGAATAATATTAAAATAACAACCTTCTTAATTAAAATCTTTAATACTCTCGATAATAACCCTACGCTTACTATCGACGAGGTTATTATATAAACTACCGAGATTTATATTCCCCCAATTAATATCGAAATAAACTTCACCCTCGCTATCGAAGCAACCGTACGTAGACAACGCCCCAATTCAGCAATTAATGCGCCCGAAACGTTTAATAACGCGACTAAAATACCTACTATTCCTAAAAAGTATTCAACCCTTAGCATTCGCATAGACGGCTCCAAAGTCGTAACCAAAAAGGGAATTTACATTTACGTAGCGGATAAGGAGCACATAATAAAACTCGAAAAATTCGTCGGCTTATATCCTTCCTTATAGGTAGAAGGAGGATTAATAGATATATTAGAAGAGGATTATATATATATCCTATTAGTCGAAGAATAGTAGAATTAAAAGGTAATTATAAAGATATACCCGTTAAGTAGAAAGGAGTAAGCGGTTATTAACGAAATTTTTAATACCCTCTATAAATAAGGAAAAATATAATAGATTATAAGAGCGACGCTATTTATATACCCTATTTTTATTATTTAGAAGGAAATTAGGGACGGTAAGTAAAAGGGATGCCCTATTGTAGATATAAAGGTTATTAATAATCTAACGGTTCCCGATAATTACCCTCTCCCCTTATAAGAAGAGGTTATCGCCTTTATAAGAGGGAAATATTTTATCGCTGCGATTAATATAGTCGCCTTCTTTTATTAATTCGGCGTCTAGCTTAATTATTAAGACCGGCTTACTTTAATTATATATAAAGGATTAGAGGCGCCTACCGTTACTTAAATAGGATTCTATAATACCCTAATATATATTTAAAGATTTATAAACTATTTTCTTAGCGAATATAAATCCTATTATTAGGTTTATATCGACGATATTATTATTATATTTAATACTTGGGAAGAGCACGTCGCGTATTTAATAACTATCTTTAATTTATTTACTTCTAAGAATATTTCCCTTTCTCCTAAAAAATTATTCTTAGGGTACCCTAATATTAAACTCTTAGGTTTCCGCGTAAACGGATTAGGACTTTGGAATACCAAATAATATATTAAAGCTTTTAAGAAACTATCGTTTCCTAATTAATTAAAGGTACTCGAATAATATTTAGGAGGCTCTAACTTCCTACGCTACTTAATCTCCTACTATACCTAATTTTCCGAACTTTTATAATATAAAAAAGTCTAATTCTTAACCGCGGAGCGCGCGGAGGGCGCCATCGTTAACAGTAAGCTAATTAAGCAAACTACCTATTATACGCGTATTAAATTTAAACCGATTAAAGAAGAAGAGGCCTCTTTTAAAACTATTTAGAACGAAATATATAGTAGTATTATATTCTATTACCTCGACCCTAATAAGTAAACTTTCCTCTAAATCGATAGTTCTATCGAGAGAGGATTTAATATAATACTCTTCTATTTAAAGGATAAGTATAATTAAATACTTAGTTCGCCTATTCTAATAAACTAAATCCTACTTATTCTTTTCCTTAATAAATGCCTTATTAATACTAAAACTTATTATAGACCGTCCGAATTAAAAGTCGCCTATTTAATATAAATTGTAAAGAAGCTCCGTACGTATATCCACTCCTATAATAAGACCGTTATTATCCTTACGGACTATTCCATTACGAAGGGTATTATAGAGTAGAAATCGCTACGAACTAACTCTACCGATAAGGATAACCGTCGATTAATTAATACTTCTATTTACCTATTGCAATACGATATTAAGGTCTACTATTTACCCGGGAAGCTAAATTTCGTTTTAAACGCTTTAAATCGATTAAAAACTACAAATAACGTCTAACCGCGCCTAGAAGGCACCCCGGTTCTCGACGACGTTTAATTCTCTACTAACTATCCCGGCAATAATTAGGCCCGCCTAGCCGTTAATTAAATTTACTTAGCTATAACCGAGGCTATAATAAATAATTAATTAAAAGACTATTTCGTAGCCGGTTATAAGAAGGATAAAAAGTATACCGCTATTATTAATAATTTAAAGGATTCGCGCCTAGATAATAAGGACATTATATCTTTTCGCCGCCCGGGGTACCCCTTTTTTATAATCGACAGTTTAATCTATACTAATTAACTAAACGGCTCGAAGACCTTATACATTCTTTACAACTATATATAGACTATATTCGAGCTTATATACGACGAGAAATACTACTTTAATTACGACCATATACTTTACAACCTTAAAGGCTTCTCTATTATTAATAAAACTTATTTAATTAAATAATACGTCTACAACTATCTTTCGTACAACTTTAATTAAATAGACCGATTACCCCCTATAGGAAGGCTCCAACCAATTCGCTTAATATTCGATAGTTTACTATTTATATAAATAGTAATAATCAATTTTATTATCGGCCTCCCTAAAGCCCCGGCTAAGGACTCTCTATAAAAAATGCCCGGTTACGATACTTTTAATACTTTAATACTAATTACCAATATTATATTTAAATGGACTTTATTAATTCCTAATTATAATACTTATATAATAGAAGAATAGAGAATAATCTTCGTACGCTTACTAATCCTTTCTAATTAGGGCCTACCGCTAAGTATTATTTCGGATAGGGATAGGAAATTTACTTCTAATTTCTAGTAAGGAATGTAGAAGGGCTTGGGCACTAGGTTACTTATAATTACCGTTTATTACTTATAAAGCGACGGCGTATTTAAATATAAAAATTAAAATATTAAAATCGCTATTCGCTTCTACATTTTCGATTACCCCAATAATATTTAGCTCTCCCTTTTACCTATATTATAATAGAACTTTAATAACGCTTACGTCGATACTATTAAAACCTCCCCGTACGAATACCTTTTCGGCTATCGTTTACAAAGACCCTTAGAATTTATTAACGACGCTTCGGCGTTCTAGGAATATAACCCCGTATTACGAAACTTCCTTCGCAAAAACGCTAAATTCGCTATAGACTTTACCGCCGCTAAGGCTAAACGATTCTATAACCCTAATTATAAAATTATCGATATTAAAATCGGAGATAAAGTCTTCCTAAAACTATATTATAGTTACTACCTACGGAACCGACCGTTATATAAATATTCCTAGTAACGCGTCGGCCCTTTTAAAGTAATTTAAAAAGTCGGGGAGCTAGCCTTTAAACTAGAACTTCCCCCTACTATAAAGGGAATTTACCTAATCATTTCGATCGCGTACTTTAAATGCGCGTTACGAGAGGAAGACCCCTTCCGATATATTCCCCCGCCCCCGGGACTAGTAGAAGATTCGTAAGAAGGCTCTAATTCTAATTCTAATTTAAGTAATCTAATACGTAGGCCTAAGTACGAAGTAGAATAGGTAGTCGCCTACAAAGAGTCGAGAGGAGGATCGATAAAATACTAGATTAAATAGAAAGGTTATAATAACGAAGATAACGAATAGTAGACGGAGCGTTAATTATACTATTTAAAGGAGCTTATTACGGATTACTAAACTAAGTATAGAGGACGCCCGTTAAAGGGTTCTAGTAAAAAGGCTACTAGTAAGGAGGACCCTAGTAAGAAGGATTTTAGTAAGAAGGATTCTAGTAAGAAAGCTACTCGAAGGAGTACGCGTAGAAAGAAGGATTAATTAATTGAAGTATTACTAAGGATAGTAGTCTTTTTATATATAAGCCGGGACTTATTACCGGATATATACGATTAATTATAGAGTAAGGCGTTGGATTAGCATATAGTTTAATTGAGTTATACCGGCCTAATACCGTAGTTAGGGCACGCCTAGTATTATAGTCAATTACGTATAGACGCGGCTGCTATTAGCAGCCGGCTGGTAGGAAGTAAGCCCGCCCTACAAGTTAGGGTAGAGCCTACGCGCTGCTGGGATGCCTTAAAGGATTCCTAGCGCGCGCGGCCATTCTAGCCGCTTCCTTTCCTTTTGCATCTCGCTTTCTTACTTTAATATTATTAATTACAATTAAGGATATTTGGAGTTCTGAGCAAACCCAGCGAACCGTAACACTCAAGCCCAAAATTCCCAGGCCTAGGCCGAAAATTAAAATATTTAGGCCGATAACTCTTAAACCTAAGTTAAAAATCTTCAAGGCTAAAATCTTTAAGCCTAGATCGATAATCTTCGAATACGGATCCAACAACTTTAGGCCGAAATAGATCAAAATAATTAGAATATTCAAATTGAAGATAAAATTAACGATGCCCCGCCGGGAAATTAAGAAGCTTAGGGGACTCAAGCCGAAAATAATAATACCCCGCCGGGAAATTAAAAAGCTTAAGGTCCGGTTTATAGTCCGGCTCCGCCTTTACCTCCGGCCTAAGTACCGATTTTAATTATACGAAATTATATCGACTATATTAATATTTTAAATCGATTATATAATTAAATTAAACTTACCTTCCGGGAATTTATAAATATAATTAATCAAATGCAACGATATACCTATAGTAATACTTATTATCTTCGAGCTTGCTATTAAGTTCGAGCCCTCCTAGGCGACTATCTAATTTTAGACCCTAATCTTCTAGAATTAGAATGTAAAGTCTGTCGTTTTTATTTTCCTTAGAAACTATATAATAATCCTATTTTTACTACCTATATTAATTCTAAATTCTAGCTCTTCGATAGGAAGCGCAATAATACCGTCCTTAACCAATATAATTTAAATATTATACTAAGCTAAATAGCTAATACTAATATATAGTTATATATAAATATAAACGCTATGTTTAATTACGTAGTTAAATACGTATTGAAAGCCGAAAAAAGGATTAAGACTTATAAAGAATTCGCTACTAAAATTATTCCTAATATTAATTCAAAATAACCAATTAAATAGTTTATAATAAAGTTTATAAATAAACTAATTGCTAAACGTAATTAGTCTACTCAAGAGGTCTATTATATTTTTATAGAACTTCCTTTATAAGAAAATATTCGTATTATCGTATTGGTTAATTATCGTTACCGTAACTATAGAGGCATTATTATCGTAGACCCTAATATAAACCTATAGCCGGACGAAAAGAATAGGTAGAACGTAGCTGTTAATACCGTTAATGCTATTTTTAATAATAATAATATTACTATAAATATTTATATTAATACGGCCGGTAAGGTATAATAAATTAAATCCCCTTACTAGAAATATATAAGTTGTAAAAATAGGTATAACGATATTTTATACTTCGAATTCCTTATTAAATTCGACTTCGGATTATAGCTAAAACCTTTCACAAATTATATTAAACTAAGGGTATTCAATTACTTTCCGGTTTATAAAGCTAAAGATAACCGAAAGAAATAGAACTTTATACGTATTAAACTTATACTTTATTACCCCTATTGAAGGCCCGATAACCTCTATACTATTAATAATATTTAATACAATTTATATAAAGAGGCTTTCGTAACCTATCTAAAAGGTTATTAGGGGCAATACCTAAATAATTATTACGGCTACCTTCTAATTCTAAAGTTAAAAAATAATTTTAAGCTACTTAATTAAAAACTAGAAGTAAATAAGCCGGGTTAGGAAAATATGGCCAGAGATATGCCCAACCGTATTAATAATGATTAAGATTTTAATAAGGTTTTAGGATATCGCCCTATTAATATTAATTACGATTAGTATTAATACTATACTACCCGATACTAGGAATATTTTCCTTTAGCTAATAATTATTAGAAGTTTCGAAAGAATACTTTTAACCTTCCAAATCTAGAACCTATTACGTAACGTATATATAATACCCTAAATACCGAGCAACGTATAGTATTTGACCTGTTTACCAACTATTACCGAGCTATTCTCAACGGTGAAAATTCTAAATAATTCCTTCTTTAAATTAATAGCAAAGGCGGCATTAGAAAATCCTATTTTATTCAATTATTTTCTTATAAATTTATTAAGATAATTATAATTAAAGGCTTACTTAAGTTTATTATCCGTACTGCTCCTACTAAGGTAGCCGCCAATAATATCGACGGTTATATAATCTATTCCTTATTTAAATTATTATTCGGTATTACTTCCTTAAATAACTTTGATAGTACTAGGCTTTCTAATATTTAAAAAGACCTTCGTCAATATAAATATTTTATTATTAACGAGAAATCTATATTTAGAATAAGGAATATATATTTTATTAATAAAAGGTTATATTAAATATTCCTAGAGAATTAATATAAGATGTTTGGCGGTACTAATATTCTTCTATTCGGGGATTTCTTTTAATTACCCCCTATTAGCCAAAAAGTATTATATTACTAGGAACCACTTAAATTCGCTAATAATCCCAATACCCCCCTAGAAGTAGTTGGAAATAACGATGCCGATAAACTTCCTAATAAAATAGAGGAGCAAAGGCGTAAAAGAAAGGAAGGGAAGCTAGACTTTATCCAACGTAATAGTTAGATTTACTACTTTACTTTCGATTAGAGTATTAAATTTAAGTAAATCGTTCGCTAATAGGGTAATAACTAGGTTAAATTCCGTAATATATTCGAAAGCTTATAAAGTAATACCCCTATTATTACTTACTGGCAGTTATTATCAACCCGTTGTAAATAGGTATTGCTAGTCCCTAAATAATTAGAATTTATTAATACCTTACGAATCTTCCCGACTAATACTATAGTCGATATATATAACTTTACTCATTTAGAGGTATTGAATAGTCCGGCATTTATAATTCTTACTACCAATAATCCTCGTAGTATAAAGGCCGCTAATTATACTAATACTAGTAATTTATACAACCGGTTTAACTTGGTTATTAGTAGTAGAGTTATACTTACTAAGAATTTCTAAACTAAAGGAAGTTTAATCAACGGCTCGATTAGTACTATTATTAATATTGCATAGGATGTAGATCGACGATATAATATTTAGTAAATTATTTCTAATATAATATTAATATTTCTAATATAATATTAAAATATACTTACTAATTCTTTTATAGCCTAAAAATTAATAACCCCCCCTTTATTATCTTAATTTACTTCGATAATTACCGCGGCCCCCCCTATTTTAAAGACTACCCAAATATTAATATTTACGTTATCCCTATTTTTTGAATTACTCGAAAGTTTTAACGAAGTATTATTTACTATACTAAAATCCAATTCCCCCTTACGATTATATATACTATTACGGTACATAAGTCCTAAGGACAAACCCTCAATAAAGCTATATATAATATATTAAAGAAGGACTTTATAGCTAGGCTATTATATATAGTTATCTTTCGTATACGTACGTTGTAGGGTATAATATTTAATAAAATATTTGAAATCGATATATTACGTATTAAAACCAACTATATATATCGTTACCGAACCCTCAATATTATTAAAAAACGTAATTAATAACTAATTCCTAAATAATTATTACTACCGTATAGATTTAGGAATTAAAACCCTCCAATATCCAACTGGGCTCCCTAAATCGGCCCCGGCCCGGGTAATATCCCGGATAATAATTCTGATTTCGACGACGGCCGGCCGGCCTAGGGTAGAGGACGCGGCAAACCCTATAATAGACTACCTAATAAAGGCCGTAGGAGACTTAAAGTAAATAGTATAGTTATATTATTTAATAAAGGTAGAGTTAGTAATATAATTAGTTTTAATAAATTAGGTTTAGGAAGGCTTCGTAGAAGGCCCCGCAAAAGTATTAGGCCGCTACGTTTGAGAGGAGGATAATCTTATAAAGTCACAGCACGAATAGGTAAAAACACGTCCAACACACAATATTGGGTCTATTCCAAAAAGTAGACTTTAACCTAACCGGTAAAGAAATATCCGGCCAGGCTCTAAAGGTTTTTATCCTTTATACGAACCCTAAATAAATCCTAATAAGCCCGGGACTCGGCGCCCTATCTCCAACCGTACGCCCTATTATTATCGTCCGCTCTATTATTTATTATAACTACCTACTATAGCGTTCCGCTCTTCGGGCCTAAGAATTAGGCCCTCTTATATAATAACTTTATAATTATCCTCCCCTCTAATAATTATAATCCCTTATAATTTAATTATACCCCTAATTTTAAAGAATAATTTAAATTACTTAACCTCTCGCTACTTAATATAAATAGGTCCCTTATTAGCAACCGCTCGCCCTCATTTATTATTTTCGTAAGTATATTTATTATATTATATTATTCCCTCCCTAATAACGTTTAATCCTCTAAATTTCTACCTACTATAACCGACTACATTAAGGAGACTATTATTATATTAATACTAATAGTAATTCTCCGCCGCCCTATTCTTCCGTAGTTTACCTAATATATATTCTTTCTTTTACGACGATTATTAGAAATTCTCGTTCTCTCTTCCTTCCGCAATTATATTATTACTATTACAATTATAAATTTACAACCTATATTTATATAAGATCGGCAGCCCAACGCTAACCCTACAGCGCTTCTTAACGTAAATTTTCCGAAAGTCGCTGGTTTCCTAATTACTTAAATTAAATACATTTTGCGTAGGTATCCCTACAACGCCGCAAAGGGTTTTCCCTTTACTTAGCTCTATATAAGTATTTTTTACTAATTCTCCTTCGCGCGGTCGAAGTATATCGGCGCTAATTCGCCTCCAAAACGGCGAAGGCATACCCTACAATTAATATTCGACTATAGTCTATTTAAACCTACTATTTCCCTACTATTAATAAATTAAAGACTCCGGTAATAATTATATTCGTTATTATATATAGAAAAAGGTTTATCGGCCTATAAATTATCTTATATCCTTTATTATATTTTTTCGGTTAATTTCCGCCGATTAAATCCCGTACGAATATTTAAAGCTTTTCTAAATTTATTAATATTATATTTTAAATATTTTAAAATATATTTAGCGTTATTTAAATATTAATATTAGTAACCTATCGGCTAAGGTTAATATTAATAAACGTATTTACTTAAATATTTTTAAAGTGAAATACTTTATTACTATATTATATAATTATTTAAGCAAATTTTTCGAAGAGTACGAGGCTCTCTATAGTAAGGACGCTACTTTAAAATAAATTATTAAAGAAATATATAATCTTCGTTATATAATTATTATTATAATTAATTCTATTTATCTTAAATTTAACTCCGGTATTAACTTTAATTAATTATAATATATTAGATCGATAATAATTATTACCGGTTACTTACCAATTATTAAATAGGCCCCTAATATTTTATTCGTTATAAGTATCGCCTTCGATTAATTAATTAATTAGCGTTACTACGAATTTTTTATTTATTAACGTAAGGCTTAAATTAAAATTTAGAAGAAATTTAATAGCGTCTTATCGGTATACAACGCTACTTATATTTAAATTTATTTAAATTTTAATATTAGAATTAAATTCCATTCCCCAATACTAGGTTTATATTATAATTAACGCCCCTATATTATCTATTCTCTAAGTTTCTATTACTTTAATTATAAACCGTATTTTAACGCCCGTTTTTATATTTCCAATAATAAGGGAGATAATAATTACAAATTGCCGATTATTCGGTCCGATAACCCTTCTCTATTCCTTATCTATTATAAGGAGGATTACTTTTAATATATTTTACCTATCCCTCCTTATATTAGCGACGAATTTATTTACTATTAATTATAGAATATTTATAATTATAATATAATCTTAGAATAAGAATAATTCCCTAAGGATAGTAAGCCCCCTAAGGCGGTTAATTCTATTACTAATAAGCCAGCGGATAATTCGGATTTTAATAAATTTAATAATAATAATAATATTAGTATAATTAAGCTTGAATATATAAAGCTCTTTAATAGCAACGGTTCGGCTTTTAATTCTACCTTTAATTTTAATAATTTTAATATCCTTTTTAATATTAATAAATCCGAGTTTACCTTCAACGGTAATAAATTAAAACTATTCCCTAAAAGTCTAGTATATTTTAACCCATCTTCGAACCCTTATAATAATTTTAATAAATTTATAAATACTATAGCCCCGGATAATCTGCCTCTCGGCGGGGGACCGGCGGTATACGTTAAATCCTTTTATTCCTCTTTTACGGGTTCTTCGTCCCCGACGCCCGATTATTATATTATTATATTGACCTTTAGTTGTAACTATCTTTCTATATAGTAAGGTAATAAAATTTATATTAGTAGTAATTCTACTTCTATATACCGTCTAAGCGGAATCTTATAATTTTCTATTAATTATTCTTTTAATAATAATTATATCTTTCGTTACTAGGACTTCTTTATTATCCTTATACTTTTATATTAATAATTCTATACTTTTAAATCGCTACTAAATCGGCTCGCGTTTAAGCCCTCCCCTACCCTAATTTCTCCTATAAATTTAAGTAGCGCGGAGGCTCCTATTAATTTTAAATACCCTTTTACTTTTAAGGAGGAGACGGCCTTCGCTTTTATTTATATTAATAATAGTCCTAATTTTAAAGAGGGTAACTCCTCGCCTATCGAATAGCGTAACCCTTTTATTCCGGAACTTCTTCGTAATCGGCCTATAAACCGCGTCCTTTTCCTTCTTATAAATTCCCCGGCTCTTTTATTTAATTAAAATAATTTTAGGAGCCCCGTTCGTACGCTATTAGCAACCCCTTATAAACACTAGGAATTTATTAAAATTCCTTTATATAATTTATCCGCTCGTTTATATAAAATAGTTTTAATTAAATACCCTTTAGCCCGGCTCCTCTTAAAATAAATTAATTAATTTTTTATATATAAGGTTACGCTTTTTACTACTCCTTCGTATTTTATTAAATCTCTTACTCTTATAATTACAGTTTTTATTAATCCTATAATAAAATTCCGTCCTACTATTACTAATATCCGTCTTATAAAAGTAATTCGTTAATTTATTAATAATTTATTTACTACGGCGCCCTATCGCCCCGGCTTTAATTTTTTAAATTCTAGCTCTATTTTTATTTTAAATATAAATAATAGTTTTTATATATTTCGAAACGATCCTATCTTATTTATCGAAAGCATTAACCTTAAACCGTTCCGTTTAATAACTTTTACTATCTTTAAAATTATTTTTATTAGCGCTATATTAAAAAACTTTATTATTATACTTAAAAATCCTAACGCTACTATTATTCGCGCCCGGATATTTATAAGGTTGGCTAATAATTTTACTAATCCCTCTTTAATTATTTCGCCCTTTAAAATTCTTATAAATATCCCTGTCGTAGGTCCCTCTTCTATACTTCATTACCCTATTATAATAGAGAAAGGTAAAAGTAAAGCGGTTTCACCATTTAAATTTATTAAGGATTCCTTTCCAAATCATTATCGATTTATAATTATAGATAAAAGTAAAAGCGAAGTAAAGGCTTCCTTTAAATTTAAACTCTATTATTTTTATAATAGCCCCTTCGTTAAATTCCGTTTTATACCGATTCTATTAGCCGTATAAAGTAAACCCTCTATAATTATTCTAATATTTAAATCTACCCCTTCGGCTAACCTTCGGCATTCTCCTTATAAATATAATATTTTAGGCTTACTAATTATAAATAATTTTAATAAGAAGTATAAATAGTACGCCGGTTCTATTTTTATTAGTTTAGTAAAAGAAGTTCCGTATTTAGGTATATTTTTATTAATATTAAGTCTTCGATTCCTAACTATTTATTCGGCGCCCCTTCGGTTACTTATCTTTATTAGTACGTAGCTTCTAATAATTATAGAATTTAATATCGCTAGGAAATAGTCTTTTTTATAGAATAGTTAATTCTAATTTATATTACTAATTTAATTATCCTACTTCTTATAATACCTCTATTTAACCTTCTAATATTTAGAAAGCGCCTTTTATACGCCGTAAAAGTATTCTTCCAGTTCTTAAATATTATATTTAATAGGCTAATTTACCTACTTAATTAAGAATCTCTATTCTATTCCTTCTCTTTTATATTCTATTACCTCTTTTACTTCCTATTTTTCTTATTCGTCTATTAATTTTAATAACAGTATATCCTTAATAATTTTGCTCCTTATTTTCTAAGGTTCGAATAAATTTATAGGGAAGATATTATATATCCGGTTATATTATATAAGTAAAATGATTTAGTATACTTATAAACTAATCCTTTTAATAACCTTTATTTTAATAAATGTAGGGGCTAATTTATAGTTTTTAAAACGGAAATTCTTCGTTAATAGTCCTACTAAATTTTTAAATCGGAATTCTATCGGCGTATAATATTTATTATACCCTTTTTATTAAATTTAGACAATTTATTCCTAATAGCGTTTTATAAATTTATATATTTATTTTATCTTTTAGAATTTATCCTTTACTCCTTAAACCTATAGTTCGTTATAACCTTCTATATATTTAATTATACGAAGGTAGTATCCGAATAGGGCTTCGAACGGTGAAATTCTAATAGTAAAATATATTGAATTATTATAAGCGAATTTTGCCTCTTACAATTTATAGTACTATAATAGTAAATCTCCTTCTAAGGCGTTAATACGAAAAATCTTTTCTAAAATTTAATAAAAATGTTTAATTTAATTATCCGTTTATAGGTAGAAGGTAGTAGATAGCCAATATAAAATATTTCGTATCTTAATAAATTCTTTTTAGAATTCGCTTATAAATAATTTATTTCGATCGTTAATAATTTTTAAAGGGGAACCGAAATAGTATTCGATATATTTATAAAAGAGGTTGATTATCGTCGCCACGTTTAAAATCTTAATTATTAGGATAAAGAATCTTATTTTTATAAACCGATTAATAATAATAAGGATGGCGTTATATATTTTATTATTAAATCCTTAGTTCGGCGGTAAGCCGGTAATAAAATTAATATTAATTTTTTAAAAGGATTACTTTAATAGGGGTAAAGATTAGAAATCTCTATAGGGCCTATACCTAGGGCGTTAAATACCCTAGTACAATTCGTACTAAATAATGTATTTCCTTATATTTATTACAAAATTTTCTTAATAGAATTTCCTTTTAATTAGCTTTAAGATTTTAAAAATATTTATATAACCGGCCCTTAAATTATTATAATAAATACGTAGAATCTCCTTATATAATAATCCTTTATTAGGAATTACTAACCGTTCTTTAAAATAAAAAACCCTTTAATTATTCAATTCGTAACCTTTAATTATAGAACTTTTAATTCGTACGGCCGCCGCTAAATCAATAATATTAGGATCCTTAAACTAGAACTCCTTTATTATAATATAAAGTTCTTAACTTACTTATAATATAAGGGGTAATTCTTTATATACTAATTTACGAACAATCTTCTTTAGGATAGTTTAGGGAAATAGATTATCCTTAAGGTCGGATATAAATATTTACAATCCCCAATCCGTTACCGATTTAATAATTCTCTTAATTTATTTAATAAATATATACATTACCAATTTCTTACTATATTAATACTTTATTTTAGAATTGAACTAATCTCTATAAAATACCGATAATTATTAAATTAAACCGAACTTTTTTTAGAGGGTCGGTAAAATATTACCGTATTCTATCTCCCCCTTTATATAATTTAACCTCCTAAATAGCCCGTCCGTAAGGTTCGCGGTATTTAACCGATATTTTACATTAAAATTGAATTATAATAGCCGATATATTTATTATATTAATTTCCTTCAGAGATCCTTCGCTAGGGACTTTACTATTCCCGTTAAAGTTTAATAATTTATAAAGATTAAGAATCTCTTAAGGAGGCTATTTAAATATTAATTCTAATATTCTAAGCTAATTATAATAGTAAAGAACTTTTATTATTTTATATACTAGCGCTATTCGGTATCTGTTAATTTCTTTGAAAAGAATATTATTAAGTACTATTAATTATCGATTTATTAGGATAGGATACCGGAAATAGCTTTAACCGAGGCGTCCGTCTTTATTCTTATCTTCCTAGAATAATCCTAATAGTAGAGAATAAACGCCGATACGAAGGCGTCCTTTAATATTTAGAACGTTTTATTAACCTCTTTTAATTATTTAAACTATCCGGTTTTCTTCCTATTCTTATTCCCCTTTAATAAATTTATAAAGGGGGCTACTAACTTCGAAAATTTATAAATAAAGCGTCGGTAGAAATTAACGAACCCGAGGAAAATTTAGATATTATAATATAATTCCGGTATCGGCTATTCTTTAATTAAAGCGATTCGGGCCGGGTTTATTATAATTCCTTCCGTCGTTACCCGGTAGCCGAGGAAATCGACGTACTCTTTATAGAATTTATATTTCGAAAATTTAATATATAGTTCGGCGTTCTTTAATCGTTTAAAAATAAATTTTAAATATTTATTATATTCCTCTTTAATTTAAGAATAAATTAAAATATTATCGAAATATATAATGTAAATACGGTCTACTAATTTTACTAGGGCTTTGTATATATATATTTAAAATATAATAGGAGCGTTAATTAATTTAAATAGCATTACCGTATATTCGAAATACCTATATCTTATTCTGAATGTAATTTTCTACTAGTCTCCTTTCTTAATTCGGATACGATAATACGCTTCCTAAAAATCTACTTTAAAAAAGATCTTAACGCCCAATAGCCGATCTATTAACTCCCCGATTAAAAGTAAGGGGTACCAATTCTTAATCATTATCTTATTTAAACTACAGTAATTTATATATAAATATAGGGAATTATCCTTCTTTAATACGAATAAAATTAATAACCCTACCGGGCTTTTAGAATATTTAATCCTTCTTATATATAAATTCTCTTCTAAGTATTTTTATAAAATATTTAATTATACTTTAGAAAATAAGTATATTACCCTTATTAGTACCTTCTCGCCTTCTATAATTCGAATTTTATATTTAGCGTCGGGAAAGGTCGGTAACAATTTAGCGTACGCTTCCGAAAAATAGGACTCGTACCCCTCTAAAGCGGGTAGAATAGTCGCCGTTCCGTTAGCATTATCCTTTTTTTCGTCTATATTTTTAATAGTAAGCCTTATAAAATTATATACGGATATAATATTTATAATAAAAATTCGATCGCTATATATTAATTTACGTATAAAAGTCTTTAAATCTATTATATATAATCTATTAAATTTAAATCTATTAATACATATATATATAACAATACCTTCCGAACCTATACCCAATATTAATAATAATAGTAGCAGTATCCTAATATTTCTACGGATTATATAGAAGAATTAAATTATCTCTCACTCTTAACCCTTCCTATCTTTTAATTAAAAAATAATTTCGAACGCTCTATAATATTTTATCTCTACTCTATTCGTATTTATTAATATAAGAACAATTATTATTACTACCTACTTTAACTTATACCTTTTAATAAAATTCTTATAAATTATATTAATATTTACCCCTATATTTAAGTCTATCGTAACGTTCAATCGGCGTCCCTTCGGCGAAATTACTATTATTATTATTCTAGCCGGGCTATCTCTTCCGGCCGTCCTAAATCCTTTAATTATTATAAACGATAATTTATTTATAGGGTTTAATCTTTTAACAACCCTTCCGAATTAAAAATATAGTCCGAAATACAATTATTATTCTTAAATTCTTTAATATTAACGCTACTAATAATATTCTAAACGTAAATTCTATCGCGGAATTTATTACTTAATTTATAATATCCCTCTATTTTAACCTTTTTAAGGTAATTCCTAGAAAGGTACCCTCTTTCCTTATAATTATAATATTTTAGGCCTATCCCTTTAGAATTTACTTTTATTTAATCGGCAGACCAATTATACTTCCGAATATTATAAAAATTATTGTGGAATTTACCCGAATAATCTTTAAAATGTTCCGATTATTCGGCGTTAGAATTACTTTACGATTTTTAAAATTGTTAAAACTCCTTTTATTTAAGCGAATCTCTTTACGAATTTTTTTTATACAAATTCTTCTTACGTTCCTCTAACTATTAATTTAATACTTTCTAAGTTATATCCTAAGCATCTTCGATAAGAATATTTATATTTCGGAAATATTAGTATATTTCCTTCCTTAATTAAAAGAAGAAATTAAAAGCCTAATTTATATCGCTGGCAATTATTCGGCCTAAACGTTAATAATTAGTATTATACTATTCTTATAAAGTCTATAAATCTTTATTATTTTATTAATATATCTAGAAGATATTTTTTCTAATTTCTAATTCGTAGAATTCGGGTACAATATATTCCTTGCGGATAAAGTATAAGAATTCTTTCTAATTACCGTTTCACTTTCGGCCGTTTTTATTAGTAAATTTAATAGCGAATGCTCATTATAAAATAATAATTTTATTTTCGGCTTTAATAAGTACTTAAAGGACCCTTTCGTAATTTATAGCAGTTTTATAAATTTAATTACCTATTTCTAAACTTTCAATCTAATTTTCGATTTTAATATTAATATTATTCGATCGTAATAAATTTATATTATAGGTAAGTAGCTAAAGGGTTTAGGTATAGAATATAAACTCCTTACCTTATTTTTACCCTATTATATCTATTATTATAGTATACAATTTAAAAATTATTTTTAAGAATTAAGGGGTTATTTTTTTAATTAGTAGGTTAATTTTCTTTAAATACGAATAGTATTTATATAAGTATTTCGAACGTTTTTGGCCGTCTTTTGAATATCGAAGGGAAGGGTTAATAGAACGTTACGAATCTTTTGAAAAGGAATTAAACGAATCGGATCTATCCGAATTTATTAAACGGGATTTAGAGCGGCGGTTTATCGGCTCGGATTTTCCTACGGGCAATCTAGAATTCCTATAGCGGCATACCGGGGTAACCGAACGTTAATGCTGTACCGGGGTAATTAAGCGCTAACGATATATTAGTATAATTAAGTATTAATAAGTAATATATTTATTTCGGCGGCCCGGAGAGTATTCTTTATATTAATATAGGTTACGAAAACGGTAGGCGCGAAACGTATGTAAATTCTTAGTAAAGTAGCGTTTAAACTTCCGGATTTACAATACTTCGTATAAAAAAACCCCTTCGAATTTAAACGAAGATTAATCTTAATCGCGACTATTATCGGCGAATATATTAACGGCGTTAGTAAAGGACTCTTCGGCCTATATAATTAGAGGAATATCCCTATCGGTCGGATGCCTATCGGCGTTTTTATAATTTTAATTCTCGCTAACCTTAATAATATTTTAAACCGGCTTAATATTAATAATATCTCCGCCTAATTATTTTAGAATACCCTATTCTAATACAAATACCTCTAATATTACTTTATACTCCGGAGAATAGTTTCGGCGGTATATAGCCGTACTCTTAGTACGGGTATTTTCCTTTCGAATACTAATTATATTCCCGGCCTTCGTAAACGAGGTCTTAGAGGCTAAAGAATTATAAAGTTATAGTACGAATAGGTAAGAATACGTCCAATATACGATATTAGGTTTATTTTAAGAAATAGACTTTAGCCTAGCCGGTAGAAAAATATCCGGCTAAGCTCTAAAGGTTTTTATCCTTTGTATAAGCCCCAGGTGGATCCTGGTAGGCCCGGGACTCGGCGCTCTATCTCCGACCGTGCGCCCCATCGTTATCGTCCGCTCTACTGCTTATCATAACTGCCTGCCATAGCGTTCCGCTCCTCGGGCCTGGGAACCAGGCCCTCTTGCACGATAACCTTACAAATCTATAAGTATACTTAGGGATATATTCAAGAGGTTTGGATTGTAATAGGGATTCAAGATAGATATTAAACGATTGAGAGGATATTAATATATAATTATAAATATAATTTAGTAAAAGAAAATAAATCTCTCTATATTATATTTAAATTAATATTTAAATAATAATTTCCGTAATTATAAATTGAATATCGCTATTACCGTTACCGTTACTTCCGATTCAAAATTATATTAACCCTTCGACGAAGTATTAAAATCGCCCAACAAAAAGGATAAATTCAATAAAAAAAGGAATTCAACTCGACTTAGCCGCGCACCCTAATCGAAGCCTTATAATATACTCTTTTTTAGAGTAGCCGTCCTAGGCCCGAGAGATAGTACGTCTTACTACGGTCTTATATTTCCTATTCCCCCGGCAACGGATAGAGCCTACGAACGGTTAAAATTAGAGTTAATTAAAGTTAATACAATCTTTAAAATTAGAAAGCTAAAGTTAATATAAAAACGCAATTACAAATAGGAATCGAATAGAGAGTCTCTACGCTATCTATACTAATAGCGGTTACGTACGTTTAAATAAACTGCTATACTACGAGCGTCCCCGTAGTACCCCTTATAAGGTTAGTAATAGTAAGGGTGACGAGAGAGAGTTATATAGTACGATTAGAGCGATTTGAGAGTGTTTGCGAGGTGTAAAAGGATTATTAAACGTAATAATAAATGTCTCGAAGAAAGGGGTACATTTAGTAATATTTTAGCTGGTGTTTTGCCCCTGAGTGAGAGTCCGGTGCTAAGCAGCTTCCCGTCTTAGTATATAGATTGATTGGGTGCATTCTAAGATGTGGATCCATGGGCGTTTCAGTGTCTTCCGTAGGCATATCTAGCTCCGCCCAAGGAAAGACTATGTTAGATTAAGGGATTATTAATACCTTTAAAGTATATTATTGTCGTTATTTTCTTAAGTAGATATACTAGTAATTTGTAGAGCCCTCGCCCTCGCCTGCAATAGAAGCTATAACCCCCCTCACTGGAATGAATTTGAGACTCGCCTTAAAGTGGACTTTACAAATCTAGTTTAGGGAGATAAAAAGAACGGTTATCCAGAACTGCTAGGTTCGCTCTAGTATTATAGATATAGAGGAGATAGGCGAAAACTTTATAGCCGCTACGCCTATTAATATGCTGTAGGATGTAGAGTAGTTCTTTAACGACGTGAACCACTATATCCCCGTACGAGATAGGATAAACTTAGAAAACTTCCTAAACCCCGCGGACGAGAACCAGGTACCAAATGAGCCAAAAGACGCTAAAGAGGTACTTTAGAACGTTATCGACGAATGGCGGCATTCATTCGACGAAGAGAAGGCGGCGGAGGGGGAGGATGACGGTAGTATCTACAAACCAATGACCACGCTCACGGGCAAGGAAGCGGTGAAGCACATCGCGGATTTACTCGACTAGGGTCTCGAGAAGGAATACCTGGGTTTTGAGGATATACAAGCATTAAGGAAGATGAAACAGAAGGTGGAAAGATGGCGGGAGGAGAATAAAACCCAGGCCACTCTACAACAGTTATAGGGCAGGGAATGTCTGTAATTCGGTTTGGGGTTGATTTTGTATAGGAAAATGGCCGGTTTGGGAATATTTGACATATCTTTACCACCTGTTGCAAATACCCACTTATTGCAATAAAAATCGCTGCAGGAATTGAGTTGCAAAAGCAGGGGACATTACTGTACTCGAGCTTCGTCAACTCATAGGTCTGGATTGTCGAAGGAATCGAAATAGGGCCAGGTTAAAAATAGAGTGGATGTTCAGCAGAAATAGCATTGCCCGCAATAAGAATGTGCCTTATGGGTGGAGTATCACATTTCGTCTCGCTCGCCGCTAGTCAGCATTCTAGTAACATGATCGGATTTCTCCATGTAAGAGTGCCAAGTAAATCGAAACCGTTGAATGTTGATCTGTCATGCTCATTTTCCCCATATTTGCGACCGATTCAACCGCTTCCATCCTTCCACTATAACGTACGTCACCGCACCTCCCCCCATGTGGTTTCTCACCTAACCCAACACCCATCCCCATCCCCATCCAATTTCTTTCTTTCCTCTCGCCTACATCCCTCCCTCCCTGCCTCCCTACCCCTTCCCCTCTCGTCACCTCCAAAGTCAACCCATCTAACTCCCCCGATAAGTAGAATAACTATAAGGCGCCAACAACAGCGGCACATGATACGTCTGCCCCTCCTCAACCCTAAACACCACCGTCACCTCCGGGAAAAACGTCTTATCCTCCCCACCGAAATACCCCGCCGTATCGAACCGCAACATCCATCTCGACGGGCCCTTGATGTCGTTGACCAAAACGTCTTCCAAAGTGTAGACGGGGACTTCGCCTGACGATAAAGCGGAGGAGTAGGGGAGCCAGGTCTTGATGCGGCCGTCTTCGTCGGTTATGGATTCGAAGGTTTTGCTGGGGGTTTGGGAGGTAGGTTCGGTGGATGATGGGGTGGAGGAGGTGGAAGAGGTGCTGGGGCTGGAAGAGAGAAGCTCGAGCTTGACGCGCACGGAGCGGGCGGGTTGGCCCTTGGAGGTGTCGAGGATGTGGCAGGTTATGCGGTCTTTGGTTGCCATTTTTGCGGTTGGGAGTTCTCCTCTTGCTGTTTTGAGTTCAACTTAAGGTTAGGGTTGCTTTGAGAGGTGAAGAGCTGCGGTGAGTTTGAGGTGAAGTGAGGTTTGGACTTTGGGACTTTGGAGGTGAAGTTGACGGACAGGGGTCTGAGTGACAGCTGCGCCCGCTGGGGGGAAGCTGTCTCGCTGTTTGATGGGTCATGGTGGGACAGGCGGGGCTTATCAGCGATAAGCGCGCTGAAGGGTCAGGGCAAGTACGTACCGTGTTTGTTTTCTGCTAACTCCCAGGTCTCTTCAAAGACTTTTGACCTTGATGAAGAGCTTTAAGTCGCAGTTTTTTCAGTTCCCAAAGTAGAGGGCCACCGATCTTTTTGTATCATTCCAAGGTGAAGTCCGCTACAACGGGACGGGGCGTCAACCGACACAGCCTCCTCCTTCCCGCCGGCAGCAGGTCGAGGCCGACGATGGGGAACCACTGGGGGCCGTCGGCGGCTGCCGTGTACCGCTGCAACTCTCAGGCGGAGCTACCACTAGCTCCAGCTCCAGCAGGGTTCCCATCGTGGTTCCCATCTTCATATGATAGGACATTCCCGCGTGTTGTGCAGGTGCTACTCTTCAACGGTCATGTAGGTACTACCTACCAAAAGCCGTAAATAGAAACACCAATGTCCCAGTGCCAGTCGGGATGTTGAGAAACACTGCCACGGTCCTGGAGATCTGGTACTTGTGTGGTTCCCTTCAGTGGCTCAGGGTGCTACACAACGTTGGGGAAAGAGCCAATTCGACGGCAAAGAATAGGGAAGCCTAAAATGGTGATACCACGAAGGGTGCATGCTGCAGAGAGAGTGCAAAAGGAATCTCGTCATCGGCCGAGTTCGAGTTCCATGTTGTGGTTGACATGTCTCAAAGTCTGGGATGAACGTGACAAGAGATTGATATCGAAATGGGGGCACCCTTGCAAGTGGCCAGGGGAAGACCAAAACACAAAAACGGCCCCACGATGCGGCGCTTTTCCCCTTGTAAATATTTTGCGTAAGACTAAAACCTGGGGAACGGGGTGTGTAGTGAGTCACGTCATTTGTTTGGACAATGAAAGCCGACACCGGGCATCTACCACTGGCAATAGTCTCTATTGGGAGTCATTTATACATCAGGGAATGGGGGTTTTCGTAGGTGACTGGAACGAGAGCTGAAGTGACTCCGATTCCGCCCAAGCTTTAACCCTGAAAAGGACTTTTGGAGACTCGGGAAGCCAAGAAGAGTGGAGATGCCAAACTTCTAGACTCTTTGAACAACATCAACCTCGCTCTTCACTGTCTTTGTATTTAACAACTCAAGCCTGTCTTAGATAATTCAGATAATTTGAGTCTCAAAACACATATCAAAAATGCCTTCCCGCGCGGACATCACCTACTTCGGCGCCGGCCCTGCCGCCCTCCCTACCGACGTCCTCGAGACCGCCGCCCAGGCGCTGCTCGACTACCAGGGCACCGGCCTGGGTATCGCCGAGCACTCTCATCGCTCCGAACTTGCGGCCAACATCATCAACGAGGCCAAGGCCGACCTGGCCACCTACCTCGACTTCTCTCCCGAGCAGTATGAGGTTCTCTTCATGCAGGGTGGTGGAACCGGCGAGTTCGCCGCCACCATGTACAACCTCGTCGGCGCCTGGGTTTCCCGCCAGCACGCCGCCGTCCAAAAGGAGCTGGGCGAGGGTGCCGCCTCAGATGAGGCGCAGGTGCTTGCCGCCCTCCGCCAGCGCCTAGAGTCCGGCCTCAAGGTCGACTACATCGTCACCGGCAGCTGGTCGCTCAAGGCTTACCAGGAGGCTGTCCGCCTGCTCGGCCCCGAGTACGTCAACCTGGTGTGCGACGCCCGCACCGTCAACGACGGCAAGTTCGGCAAGATCCCCGACGAGAGCACCTGGAAGCTTAGCAAGGACGCCGCCTACGTCTACTTCTGCGACAACGAGACCGTCGATGGCGTCGAGTTCCCCAACTTCCCCAAGATCCTCGAGCCCAAGGAGGACGGCACCGGCCCCATTGTTGTGGCTGATATGTCCTCCAACATCCTCTCTCGCCGCATTCCCGTCAACAACTACTCCCTCCTCTTCTTCGGCGCCCAGAAGAATCTCGGCTGTACTGGTATCACTGTTGCCATCCTCAAGAAGACCTTCCTCCCGCCTACCATCAGCCAGCCTAGCCCGGCTCTGCTCAGGAAACTCGCCCTTCCTATCCCCCCTATTGTGCTGCAGTACGAGATCATCGCCAAGAACAACAGCTTGTACAACACGCTGAGCATCTTTGAGTGAGTTTTGGGTGAACTCAATTGGGATGTGCATCGCAGGCTAACAATCCGATAGTGTCTATATCGCCGGCCAGGTTCTCAAGAAGCTTCTCGCCACTTTCCCCAACGGTGTTGACGGCCAGCAGGCCGTTGCCGAGAAAAAGGCCGAGCTCATCTACGCTGCCTTGGAGGCCCACCCCGAGGCTTACAAGATCGTTCCTGACAAGTCTGCCCGTTCCAAGATGAACATTTGCTTCCGCGTCATCAAGGTCTGTTTTGAGTTCACAGTAACGGGGATTTTTAGAGATATGGGCTAACGTATTGATCCAGGGTGGCAACGTCGACGAGGCCGAGAAGGCCTTCCTCAAGGAGTCCACCGCCCTCAACCTGACCGGTCTTAAGGGCCACCGCAGTGTTGGTGGCATCCGTGCTTCTAACTACAACTCCATTCCTTTGGAGGGCGCCGAGAAGCTGGCCAAGTTCATTGACGAGTTTGCTAAGGCTTAATCAAGTCTACTGAAACCACAAAAGTATATGGATCTGGATATGGATAGGTAGGTAGGAACCGGGATAAAAGTCGGCTGGAAGGCGCAACATGGGATGGGATAGCGAGGAGCAAAGGTATCGGTTCTTCGACAACAAAAAAATATGATAAACACCCAATTTCAAACACGATTTGGGATGGATACCCCCATAATACAAAAAACTCATTCTCAAAGGCCATTTCATTTCGAAAGCCATTCCCCCGGTTTCTTCCTTTCTCATCACGTCCAGTCATCAACCTCCCCTCCTCACTCACCATCCTTCTCAATCACCTCCCTCAACCACCCCGGCACTTCGGGCCCCTTCTCCCACCCATCCAAATAACTTTCTTTAGCCACCCCCTCCCCAGCCGGCTTCGCATAAATCCCCGTCACATACCACCACCTCTCCCCCTTCTTAATCCTATGCTGCAGCGTCGGAATCGTCGTCCTGCTCTCCACCAAATTCGAGTTCGGATCCGCATTCACCAACATCGCCTCTCTTCCCTCCCTTTCCAACTCCAACGCTCTGATCCCCACCGCTCCCGCCCTCGACACCGCGAACGCTCCCTTTTTAGCGGGAGCCCACGCTTCGGGAGTGTTGATGTCGTAGTTACCAATCAGTTTTGGGAACGTCCCCTCGCATTTCTCCGCGTCGTAAAGGTCTAGGTACCGACCGTCCGGCGTCCGCTCATTGAGGATGGCGAACGATCCGTCGGCTGTCATCACCTCGCGCCCTTCGGCGCGGATGTGGTGCACGCGCAGGTGCCAGTTGGGGGTCGCCTCGGTGGGAGGGAGGAGGTAAGTGGTTACGAAGACGTCTGGGTAGGGTGTCCAGTCGGAGACGAGCACGGGGTTGCCGTTTTCCTTTGTGATGAGGCGGGAGGTGGACAGTCGGCGGGTCTTCCAGTACTCGCCGCCGTCGTCGGAGAACCCGAGCTGAGAGGCCAGGGCGTATTGCTCGAGCGTGAAGCAGCCGGGGGGAACGGAGTAGCCGAAGGCAGAGGAGTAGGCGAAGGCGCCGTACTTGGCGTGGGTGCCCTTCATCGGGTAGGAGCAGGCCTGTCCGGAGGAGAGCAGCATGCAGTGACCGCCGAGGTTGCTCATGATGTGCCCCGGTTGCGGGAGCGGTTTGATGGCGGGGATAAGCGGCCACGGGTCTTCTTCTTCGGAGGTCCAGAAGGGGTGCGTTTCGGGCACGGCGAGACAGATGAAGGCTAGACAGGCCCAGTAAGGCGAGCCGGGACTGTTGTAGTTCTCGGCCATGTACATGTTGGGGTACGAGTAGCCGATGGTCAGCGTGCCGGCGGGGCTGAATATGTTGTCTTGTGTCTGCCACCAGCGGAGATGCCGGAGGACGATGCCTTTGACCATGCCCCAGGTTAGCGGAGCGGGGAGCTCGACGTCGGCGTAGGCGAGGGCGCCCCAGAAGGAGACCATGGCGAAGCGGTAGCCGACACTGCGACCGAAGGGGATGGCGCGGCCTGGTTGATGGGTTAGAATGTCCCTTGAAGTTGAGAACATGGTGTGAGTGGTCACCCACCCTCTTTGTCATAGTAGTGTATCAGGTCCAATGCGGCGATCTGTGCCCTCTTCTTGAACTCGGCAGCCCGTTCGGGTTCATCCTCGCCAGCTAGCTTGGCATAGAGTAGCTGAAGGAAGTGGATGGCGAAGCTCGAAGAGTAGTAGTCCATTTCTTGACTTGAAGTCAGTATCTCGTCCAGTGATGCTGAATATGGAGGGTAAACATACGATGGATACCCTCCGGGCCATCATTCGACCAGCCATCACCGCGGTAAAACGTATTGAGATGCTCAATATCAGCATCTAATCTCTCCTGAGAGAACTTTCCTCCGTTCTTCTTCAGTCCAAGGTTGGCAAAGACGCGGAACCACAGCCAGTTGGTGTTGGGCATGCTGTAAATACTCAGTTAGCATCTCGTCTCGTTCCATCCCTTCTTTCCCCTTTTCATTTCATCCCTCCCATTCAAACCTCCCCTTCCCGCCTTCCTCCCCACCCCCTCATCATCCCCCCTCATATCAAACCACCAAAAGAAAGACAAAACCTACTTCTTCTCATTAACCCTCTCCCCCAACCACCTCTCCACCCCCCTTTGCCCCCTCTCCCCAAGCCCCTCCCACAACCCAGGCACTACACCTAACGCGAAACCCAGCGGACACATCTCCACCATCCTCTGATCATTATCCCTCGGCCATCCCCAAAACTCTTCTCCCCCTTCCTGTACTCCATTTCTTATCCCCTCAATCCACCAATCTTTGTATTCATATTCTCCCCCTCCTGCCAGCAAGCAGGCCAGTCCCCAAAGCGGACGGGCAAGCCCTTCGATTTCGGAAGCAGTTTGGTCGAATCGGACTGCGGTGGCGCCGGGGATGCGGATGCGCGCTTTGAGGGGGGAGAAGAAGGGGAGGAGGGGGTCGAGGAGGGTGGTGAGGAGGCGTTGGACGGAGGAGCGGGTGGAGAGGGGGCTGATGAGTGAGAAGGTGTGGGGGGTTGAGTGGCCTAGGAGGAGGCCGGGGACTCCTTCTGGGGTCGTGGTGTTTGTGGTTGTGGGTTTGTTGGTGGACATGGGGGGCGGTTATTGATGGGTATGATGTAGTAGGTATGGTAGAGGTAGGCGTTCACGGTGTTGGCCTCATCCGGTTGTTGGAATACTCGGAAGTCGGGAGGAGAGAGAGACTCTGGAGAGACTACCGACGTGAAAAGAACGGAAACAACAAAAACAACGAGAGAACATCTGTGGGAAACGGGTACTCCCTGGTATATAAAGCCGATGATACCACATGGCTGCTACTATCCATCATTACCACCCACCCGTACCCGTGCCCCTCACTCCATCTCGCGGTTAATCATCCCGAAAGCTCTCTACAGTCCAATACTGGTTTAATTGTTAGCTCGAGACCTCGGGTCAACTTCCCTAGGCGTTTTCATGCTGTGAATATGCTTTTTCCAAAATAAGATATACCGTATTGGATCATGTTGATGCCTTCTAGATCCGTACCTAGCCATTCATTTAGTCCTTAAAAGGTGTTTTCATACTATGAATATGCTGTTTCCAAAATAAAATACACTATATTAGATTTTGTTAATAACTTTCGGATCCGTACTTGGCCATTTATTCAATCCTTATAAGGTTTAGGTCAATTCTGAAGAGATCTCATCCAGTATACCAAGAATAGGTACTGTACCAAACTAACAAACAAACCAGCACCAGATTGTATGTATTACCACACGACAACTTATACCACAGAACAGTGGAGCCATTGGCGCCTGGGTGTTATGGTTCAAGTTTCGGATGAGGGGCACGAGGGGTTCGTTCGTCTCAAGGCAATCGGGGAATTTTCGCAGGAGCAACATACTGAGGAGGGGTTGAATCAGGCTGCTCGCGGCTAAAATGCCATTCCCCCCGTGCCGTAACGCTGACAAGTTGGGGAGAGTGGAAAATGGGGGATCGTCGTTACGACGTAACGGTTCTAGTGTCTCCCCTTTGGGGGCATCCACCCCCACGGGGTAAAGAGAGCCAAGAGAGTTGTTCCATGAATCCGCGGAAAGCTTGGCTTCAAAGTGATGATGGGGCATGTGGATGTGGATGGTGTCACTTGTTTGAACGAACCTTGATCAGTGATAGTATAACATTCCACTTTCCTACATACAACTAGCTACGATTTCTGAGCTACGGAAAAAAAGCCATAAAAGCAATGGTATCAGAAGCCTGTTCGTCTTGAACTTCTACTTCAATTCCACCTTAAAAGAGCTCCTTCTAAGTAGACATTACGTACTCTTTATATATATATATATGACTCTGTTTGTGCACTATCGGGACTGGCTTTCTCCATTTTCGACTTTGTCAAAGCTTGCATCATGATGCTTGATGTACAATGTACAAACAGAACTTGATAAACTTCTTAAATGGAACAGAACAAGCAACAAGCGATCTTCTCATCATCCTGTCGTTTCTTTACTTTCTTCAGGATTCGTGTCCGTCGCCGTCGCCGTAGGTGTAGCCTCAGTCTCCTCCGGTGCCCCGGCACTCGTTGCGGTGCCTGGTCGTGATGATGACGGCCCATCCGTCTTGGCCTCGGCTGCCGAAAGATCCTCAGCGCTAGCTGAAGGCGCGGCTTCTGATCCATCTGCTGCTGTTGGCCCGTCCTTCCCTTCCTCCCCAGTCGTGCTAGTCTGGGCTTTTTCTCTCCTCCGCCTTCTCATGTTCCTCTCCTCAGCTGCAGTCTGCCTCCTCGACTTCCTCAAACTTTCCCGCTTCTCTGCATCGTCGTCCGCCCCATCGCCACCCTGGAAGCTTTGCAGCAATGCAGCCGCGCGTCGAGCGACGTCGTCTTCCTCCGCATCGGGAGCCTCCTTTGTTGGCGGTAGGGCGTCGGGGCTGAGAAGACCATTGCTGGGGCCGTCGTCGTCCGTGGTCGCGGATGCAACACTCTTGCCAGTCTGAAGGGCGGCCTCCACCTCCGGGATTTCGTTGAAATCCGGTACTTGCTGGCCCGAGGCGATGCGGACTTGATGTCTGTCCTTGAGACGTGCTCTCCTCCTCCTGTCTCTTTGGTCTCTGGTTTGCGGGGCTGCCGCTCTGAGCTTCTCGAGTAGACTGTCCATCGCCCCCGTACTCGTAGGGCTTGCCGGTCCTTGTGCCTCGCCAGCTTGTAAAGCCTTGAACTGAGCATTCTTGCGCTTCATCGATGCCTCGTTCCGCTTTCGCTGCTCTTCCAGCTGAATGTTCTTCTCGCGCGACCTCTTCCACTCCATGATGAATGACGCCAGCTTGGAGAAGAAGTCGCGACGAGCATTGTCGTCTGCCGGGTCTTCGCCGTAAAAGACCATGATGTCGTTGTATGTGCGCACCATCTCTTCCAGATACAACTGCATTTGCTCTGCCTTGAACCGAGCATCCTTCATGACCCTCTGCACAATCTGCGACACGCGATCCTGGGGGTGGAACTTCTTCGGATCGGAGAGATTGCCTGAGTCGAGAGACATTTGCACGTTCTTGATGTTGTCGATATACCTCTTGGCATCAGCCTGAAGCTGTTCGATGTTGATCTTCTGCACCGCAATAACGCCCTCGATGTCCTTGGCGAAGTCTTCCCACTCTGGGTATTGCTGGCGCACAATACGCTCGACGAGATCCGCAAGGGTCGATTCGTTCTTGTCGTCCTTCACCATGCCGAGTCTGGCAAGGGAAGAGAGCTTGAAACCGCGGGCTTGCTTGTTCGCGTCGTTCATATAGTTACCGATATCCAAGATGAGGCCGAGTACGTTCATAAGAGACACGGAATCTCTCAAAGATTCGGACACTCCTACAACGGCGCGCATCTTTTCGGTAATCTCCTCGTAATCTTGTTCGAAACTGCGAGTCAGTGCAAGGGCCCTCATCCTACTCTTCCAGTAGTGATGAAGTTCGAACGCCGTATACAGATAGATCTGATCCTGTCTTGTGAGCTCGTTAGGATCCTGTTCACGGGTATCTTTGCCGGCATCTGGTCCAGTCCAGTCCTTGCTATACGGTGCCATTATCTTGGCAGTGTTATCTGAAATGTTGCAAAGATCATCCTTCTGCAGGAAGTCCATGACGACGGGGTTGTCGAGTACGTCTTTGTCGCAGTGAATGATCATCTGCACCACCTTCTCGACAGGGAACTGTGAGAATTTGGCAAGCGCGATTTCTGTAAACAGTTAGTATGTGGCTTTATTAAAGCTGAGGCTTATTATTCGTTTCTTACCGAATGCCTTGCGCAAATCGTTGGAGATGATCTGCTTCTTGTCATCCTTCTTGGCACCTCCACCGCCAAGCTTCTTGATCTCCTTTGCCATGAACAACTTCTCAACCTCGTCAAGGATACCCTTCTTGCTGAGCTCATGATACTTCTCTTCTCTGGACTCGGGGGACGGTGTATGTGCCGCCCAGTGCGTTGCCAAAGGCGTATCGACCTTGTCCCAATGGAAAGCCTTGAGCTTCTTCTTAGGCCGGGCAACAGGTAGCCCAACAGAATTGGTCGCGGGAAGCCCAGCGTTCTGTGCCAAGAAGCGGCCCGAAGCAGGACCTGGCATAGGAGGAGGAGGCGGTGGTGGCATACCAGGCATACCAGGCATGGGAGGAGGCGGAGGAGGTGGTGGTGGCATACCAGCCATACCAGGCATTGGCGGGGGAGGTGGTGGTGGCGGCGGCGGCGGTGGGCCACCAGCACCGGGCATCGGAGGAGGAGCACCCGGAAGACCTCCTGGCGGGGGCGGAGGAGGAGGTGGTGGTGGTGGCGGCGGAGGGGGCCCGCCCGCACCGGGAATCGGAGCTGGGGCGCCTGGAAGATGGCCAGGGGGAGGCGGGGGCGGAGGCGGCGGGGGTGGTGGAGGTGGAGGGCCCGGTGCCGCCGCTGGCGCAGACGGTCCGGTAGCATCGGTGACTTGGATCTTCGGAGTCTCGGTATCGCTGGGCGTGATGGGTGTCTGGGACTCCATGCTGGGATGCGAGGGACCGGTCGTGATACCATCTCCTTCCTCGGAGTCGCTGGCATCGTACCTCTTGACCTTCCCAGTGAGTTCGTTGAACATACCATTGGTCTGCTTGGGGTCCACGACGGGCCTCCTGATCTTGACCACGCGAGGCTTCTCGTACACAATCTCGCCGTCGTCCCCAACCTCGACATCGCTCTCCTCGAGAACGTTCTCCACATGCTCTGACCGGGAACCAACAGGCTTTCTGGGTATCTTTGTCGACCTCTTGACGCTGCCAAGCATGCTGTTGGTGAAGTCCTTAGGTGGCGCACCCTCCGGTGTGTCGTCCCCAAAGCCATCCATTTCCTCCCGAAGAGCTCGGAGCCTATCCGAAGGGCCAATCATTTCACCCCATACTCTTCCTTCAAGCTTGAACTGCGTCTTTTGGCGCTCAATCTGCATTTGCAGGCGCTCAAGAAGCCTCTCGCGATCGAGGATGCCTTGCATGCGGGCCACGTCTTCCTCACCAAGCTTAGCATTGCCCTTGGTGGCGTTGGAGGCAGCTACATCTTGAGCGTCGCGAAGCATGAGGTATAGTTCGCGGGTCTCTAGCTCGTAGCGTTGCGCCTCCTTTGCTCGCAGGGTCTGCAAGCTGGCAAGCTCCGACTTGAGGCCCTCAGCACGCCTTTTCTGGGCCTCAATGAACATGGCTTGCTCATCGATTTGCTTTTGTAGCTTAGCCACAAGACCGTCCGCTCCCAAGGCCAGTCTCTCCTTCATCTCATCCCTCTCCGCCATAGCGGCATCCGCTATCTGCCGGGCTTCGAGGGCCTCATCTAGAGCTTGACGAGCTTCCGAGTCGGTATGGAGCTTATCTAACAGACTTTGAACGGTGAAGTTGAGACTCTGCTTGAGGTCCATGTCCGGCAACCGGCGGTCCATAGCTACGTAGCTGAGCATAGAGTCCACCAGCTGGAACATGCGCAGTCTCTCCTCGCCATCATTGTCCCTGATCAACAGCAAATGCTGGAGAGCAGATACAAAGTAGTCCTGCGTCTTGGTTCCATGTAACCGCTGCTGGATAGCATCTACAATTTGTACCGGGTCGTTGAGATCCTTAACCTCACCTTCGATACTATCTTTGATGCTGCTGTTCTCACGCTCGAGCATATCCTCATAGTCGATAGCTTCGTTGGAGCGGAACCGCTCGATTTGCTTGTCGATCAGATCATACTGAAAGGCCTCCATCTTGTTCAAGATGCGCCTGATGCCACAGGCCGTGAACTGCGCCCGAATGTGGATGCGCAGCTGCAGGTCCTTCTCAGGGGCATCGACCAACATGTTGACCAAGATGAGGGTAGCAACGGCGTATTCCATGAGCAGATTCTCCATGCCAATGCCACCACTTCGTACCTCCTCGCTAGCGCCGACCAAACTGCCCATCTTTCCACGGCCGTCGACGGTGACCTCAACAAGACGCATCCAAGCATCGAAGCGCCCGTTCTCGCCTTGCTGGGCTTTGACGACGTCCATGGCCTCGATAACCTTGACATGACCCTTGCCTTCGCCCCAATGGCAGAGGAACGTCAAGACTTCGCTGACGAGCTTCCTGGTGGTGAGTCGCGGTGATATCAGGGAGGTGGCCAGAGCCGCAATAACCTGTTGGTGAGCTAGCGCATCGTCTGCGCCGAACTTGTTGTTCATGAGAGCCTTCAGACACTTGACAATGTCATATTCTCGGTCCAAGTTCTTATCCAGCCTCCCATTATCCGGCTGAGCAGGTCCGAGGGCAGTCCTTCGGTTCATCTTTAGCAGGACATTGGTCAAAGCTATCTGTCCCTGACAGTCGATGAAGCGCTTGACCCAGCCGATCTGCTGTGTTCGAAGGTTGACTTCCAGTCCTCCGAGCCCTTTGCTGTCCAGAGCGTTTTCCATGACCTTGCGCACGTACCACTCGGGGCTGCCTTCGTCATCGGAGGATTGGGTGATATCGACATTGCTGTATTGGCCAATCTTGGCCGTCTGTCTGCGCTTCTGTTCGCCCTGCCACTCGGTGAGTCGGTCCTGGTAAATCAACGTCCACTTCTTTGCGGCGGGGTATGCGATCATCTGGCGCTTGGCCTGGTCCGGAAGGTTGTGCCATCCTCGCTTTTGCATCAGGTTTATGAACATCTGTTCGATCACATTGTCATCGTCCGGCTTGGGGAAGTTGAATCCTTCGGAACCCTGGTGGCCGGCAGCGACCTTGGTTAACCGCTGGGTATCTCTGTCCTTGTGGGAATGGTGAGAAAGGTAGGATGACTGAGACGAAGTACTAGGGAGTCCTATCCTGGATGAGCGATGGCTGGTTCCCGGGGCTTCTTGATAGGGTCCGTCCCTACCTGAGTAGATGCTGGTATTGTCGCCCGAACTGCGGGTCGTCATGTAGGAATTGCCTCTGGAATTGTACCCGGGCAAACTGCTCTCTCTTGGTTGGCCCCATTGCTGGTACTGGGCCTGGCGGCCCGTGGAAGCCATGGTGATATTAGCGGAAGCGAGAGTTGAGCGCGAACTTGATGCGCTGGGTGACTGCCCATTATAGGGGGAGTTTGGGCTTTGGTCGAAGGTGGGATACTGGTGAAAGTCACCGGTGCCTTTGTTTAGGTGGTGTGGGACTAGGTCTCGCCTTACGGGCATTTGGTCGGGCCTGGGAAGGTGGTCGAGGGCAACGGGGGAGCGACGGTCGGGGGGGACAGGGTCATAGGGGATCGTCGTGACAACCCCTGCCGTCATGTTAAGGCCAGATTCGGGCGTGTCGGGACGGTCCAGCGATATTACAGACGAGTCCCGGTAATGGCGCGAACTGCGTGCGGTATGGGTGCTGGCGGCGTCGTTGTCGGCGGCAAGGTATCGGCCACCCTCATCGCTCGTGTTCCGTTTGTCGGCCTTGTTCTTGCCAGTGGCTCTCGAGAAGAAGGAGGAGGCCTTGCCGCTCGACGAGGTAGCCCTCCCATTCTTGTCGTGGGAAGACATGATGCGGGCGGGACGTGTGAAACAGCCGCTTCGCTACCGGCAGGGCAGTACACTAGAGTACAGTCCCAGCAGCGCAAGCTGCCGACGTGTCGTTCGGGGGTGGTTCCTCAGCAATAGGCGAGCGGGTATCGTGGGTATCTGGATCTCCGTAGAGGGGCGTCGAGGGGTGTCGAGGGGCCGGGTCGGGTCTCGTCTCGAGGCTCGGGGTGGGTTGTTGTATAGGCAATCAATGCGCGGGTGGGTCAATCGGTAAATGAGTGCGTTGGAATGGATACGGAGCAAATGCCATCAATGGACTCGGTGTCTGAGGCCCTGGGTGGATCGCATCATGTTCTTTGCGGGCAATAACGGTTGGTGAGCATGGCCTTCCTGCTGCATGAACCGGTGGTGTTTAGCATGAGGTCAAGTCGAGTGTGTTCGGAGGGTAGCCGTGCCTGGGCAAGCTTTTGCGCAGCGGCGGCCGGGAGCGAAGGGCTTTGAGGTAGGCTAGCACTGCTAGTCTAGTCGGTAGGGTAGCACTAGGACGAGATGTGTATGTGTGCGTGACTAAGGTAGCTGACCAAACTAGACTGTGTTGCCAATACAGTCCAGATGGGAAATAGATCTTCCAAGGGAACAGAACTCAAACTGAAGTGAAAGTCAAAGGGGTCGCAAACATATGAGCGGGCGCAAAGTTCCGTACCCGTGTGTGCCCGTGTAGCGTAGCCGGCGATACCTGGAGATAGTAGATAGTGTAGGATGTCGTCGACTTCGACTTCTGGGTCTAGGTAGTGTTAGAAGTATAGATAGAGTAGGTAGTTACCTAGTAGTGTACTGTACTGGGCGACCGGGCTGACGGCAAGGAGGGGTGATGAAGATGCCACACCACAGCTCGCTCGCTACAGAAGTGCTGCTAGAGTAGATACGCCGAGGCTGAACTAGGAGAACAACAAAGTCCCGTTCGTTCGTCAAGTCGTCAGGGCTCGTCAGGGACGGGCTCTTCCGTTCGAGGGGTCTGGTGGATTTCTTCCAGTTTCTACCAGGTTGTTGGCGGGAATTTTTGGGTGGAAGCGCGTGCGCGCGTGGGGCGCTGGAGGGCCTCTCTTGGACGGGCCAAGTTACCCACTCGGACGAAATTGAGGGTCGATTTAAGATCGGGCGGCAAATGAATGGGCGTCGTCTTTGAGCGATGATTGGGAAAAAAGGAGCGATGGCGACGACGACGAGTGGAGCGTCGTCCTTGTAGTGGCTGGCTCACCCGCGAATTATCAGCTATAGAGGCAACCTCGGGATCAGGAGAGGCAGAGGCAGATGACCATTCAAGTTGCAGTGAGACTGAGGTGAGTGGTTGAATGGGTTGAATGAGTTGAATGAAAGAGATCACTTGAGTGAGGTTGGGGTTGCCGTATTGAACGTGAACAATGCTCGGCAATGATTCCTTGCAGTGGCCTCCATGGTGTGTGGGAGGGTGCACCGTGCACTCTTAACAGCTGCACCTTCTGTGATGGGAGACCTCGAAAGTCAACAAAGGGGGTTTCGATGCGCTGAAAGCGGTTTAGCTGGGCACATCATCACCCCTGGTGTCTCGAATTACAGGCGGGGAATTTGTTAGTGTTCAGACGCAGGGACTTTTCCTCTTGTTCCTCATGAGCAGTGGACGGGCAGCTGCCATCTTCCTCTCCACCATCCGAAACAAATCTCCATCAGAAGGAACCGGTGGTTCATGTAGTTGATGGGACCACGCATCGGCCCAGAGTAGCATGGAACTCAAAAGAAACACAGCGCAAGAAACATGTTAACCAAGTGCTAAAAGGATGTCTGTCAACCTGAAACTATACGCATAACGTGGAAGAAAAGTAACAGTGGTACTATAAGACACCATCTTCATATGCTTCCCATTCTGAGACACATTCAGCGGCGCCATATGTCCATATTACTATGTGACATAGTGGCTGGGACTATGACTTGGCTAATCCTCTACCTTCCCAAAGTGCCCTGGTGGGGGGTAGATTGATATGATGGAATCACATCGAACTGATATTAAAATTGGCTGATGATCCCTTGCCCAATCATCACCGTCCTGTCCGAGTATCATTGTCCCTGCGTCTCACCATCCACACCAAAAGAAGTCAAGCTGTTCTGAAGGGCGGAAAAAGTCTTCAACTGTGAACCAGAAACAGACATGTGGACGTCAAGTATATACTAGTTCAAAGACTGCTCTGACTCCTCTAGCGATTACAATCGGGTGTTCATACGCGAGGCCGTTGTTGCCCCTGGATCATCAGGGCAGTTCGTTTTCTACATCTCATCAACCTCGAGGATGTCGTTGCTATTTTAGTCGGGCCTGCCACAGAAACACAAGGGCCGGGTTTAGCTTGCCAGGCCCGCTTTCCAACAGGCCCAGTCCAGGTACGATACAGTGCACTGTTCTACAACGCCTGGGCCATCAAGGTGGCCATGGCGCACGCAGTTAGGCCGGTACACTCTTCCGCACTTGATTACGTACCGGTTTGTCGTAACCTCCGTAACACTTCACGGCGCGGCCACTACATCTGGCCTGTTCAGCCTCATAGACTACCATCGCGACCTCAAGGCTCCCACAGCCGAGACCATCGCATTCAGTATCTGGACTCGAATTTTGAAAGCTTTAGGTCCTCAGTCAGCAGCGCACCAGGTTGTCGTCATCATGGGCGCGAACTTTTCCGCGATCAAGGTGAGCAAGACAAAGACACAGACATTTCATCAGTCACGATTGTATCCTGCTCGTCACCAAGTTACTAACCTCTTCGAATATCCATAGACATTAATCGTCCCCGCGATCATAGCCCTGATTCTCTACCTCGTATTAACCTTCGCCGTCATTCCCATTTGGCAACGATACCGCAACCGCTACAGCCAGTATCTTCCGCTTGAGACGATAACCGATGGCGCTTCATCCCTACGCGCACGCATAACTGATCGCATCACTACATGGTTTATAACTTCGGCCTGGAGGGCCAGACTGCAAGATCGCATCGACGTGGCCGATAACCGCCCGAGTACTGATTTCGATTCCGATGATGGGGAGGAATTGAATGAAGTGGACGAAGCTCTCAGGAGGGCTCTGGAGCGCCGAGAACAACCTTCGATTGACGATAGCAATAGAAGGCTAAGCAGAGAGTCAGTGGCCTCATCTTTATCTCCTTCAGCTGACCGAGGCTAACATAATGGACAGTCTGGAACAGGGCTTTCGAGACGATAGCGACGAGGAGACAGATGATCACACGGGGAGGTGACATTCCTAGCTTGGTAGATGGTGTTAAGGGCAGTGGGAACAATTTCGAGTTCATGAGCAAACGGCAAAGGAAATACGCCCAACATTATATTGGAGTTATGGCATACCAAAACATTGGAGTTATGGGGTTTGACTGGGTTTTCTTGGACATGATATTTTAGGGGAAGTACGGCAGGGCACTTTATGATGAGACCATTTTTCTCGACACAAGCAGGACAGAGGCTGGCATCATGTCATAAAATGCTACTCTGAGCTTCATGATCATGGGCTTCTGTTGGCGACTGGTGAATACAATGGTCTTATCATACCTTGATTCATTCCAGTCTTGACTTCGTCAAACTGGCGATGGTATATTGACCAAAAGGTGGATTCCTACGGCGGGGTTGATTCTTCATGACACGGAGAGAGTCTCAGCCATTCCGACGAGTGGCCTAGTATATCAAAATCCGACCATCAACCATCACATCCCGAATTCCGATATCAGCTCCGGCATGACGATCCCGCCTTGTTTACCCACGTGGTGCCCCGGAACAGCGGGTCCGGCATCGTGGGGTCGGTTCCCCACACGGTCCCGGAGGATCCACTAAAGCGCTACGATGTACCCCGTCCGTACCAAAGTTACCGCCCGGTATGAACCGTTCACGACTGCCGTTATCAATGATAACAACCAAGATTCGCGGGCTTCCGAAGATCAACACGGACCGGGAACTAGACGGAGCTTTCGAACCCACCGGCACCATGAACTTTGGTTTTGGGGCGAGAGCAGTTTATGACCGTATTGGGCACCAAAACCAATTATCCTTCTACGCAGAGCAGAATGTCGAATCCACGGCTAGAGGTAGATAACAAAAGAAGGCCAATGGATGCCGCGCTGAGGGACCCTTATGTCCCACCGTTAGTCGCATGCGGGGCAATATTATTTCTGTAGCCCGCAATCCGCACTGAATGCAGCTTGTCAGTCTGTCAGTCTCCGATCTCCGATTTGCGCAAGATTGACAAGACACTTTCCGTCTCAAACTGGACTCGACATTTTTCTTCTTTGCCCAACTTGTCTGCCTGCAACCCTGTGACATATCAGACTATTTCTTTCTTTCAAACTTGATACTTTTGTTTACACTGTAACTTATCTTCTTATCTAAACCCGTTTCTGATACTTTTTCGCCTCACTGGCCCCGTGTACCTGACTTATAAAAAGCGAAGAACGGGCCATCCTTGTCCGGCTCCAATCGTTTCCTTTGGACTCTTTCTTTTTTTTGGGAAATCTAAATTCTTTTTCCGCATGTTGGCGCGCCCGAGTCCAAGGTAGCACCCACAGTATCACCCGGATACACACCCAGGACACCCACACATCGCCCAAAGGGAACCCAGAGACAATGACGACACCTCAAGAACAGGCCATCGCCTTCAAGAACGAGGGCAACAAGGCCTTCGCCGCCCACGACTGGCCCAAGGCCATCGAGTTTTACGACAAGGCCATCGAGCTCAACGATAAGGAGCCTACTTTCTGGTCTAACAGAGCCCAGGTTCGTGCCGCTGCCCGCATCGCCTACGTCGCCTTCTCGACAATCGCGCTTTCGAGTGGTCGCGTGACAGCTAACCGCGATTTCTTGCCCCGTCGCATAGGCCCATCTCAAGACAGAAGCATACGGATATGCCATTCGCGATGCCACAAAAGCCATTGAGCTCAACCCGGGCTTCGTCAAGGTACGTCCAGCCTTATCACCCTCTCTTGAGACAAATCGCAAACCAGAAGAGTAGCTAATCCGAACCCCTTCATCATGTCTAGGCCTACTACCGTCGCGCTACCGCCTACGCCGCCATCCTGAACCCCAAGGAAGCCGTCAAGGATTTCAAGACCTGCGTCAAGATCGCCCCCGATAACAAGGATGCCAAGCTCAAGCTTGTTGAGTGCGAGAAGATTGTGCGCCAGCTCGCCTTCTTCGCCGCTATCGAAGTCGGCGATGAGCTGTCCGCCGCCGAGGGTCTCGATGTTGAATCCATGGCCGTGGATGCTTCCTACGACGGCGTGCGCCTGGAAAAGAATGAGATGACACAGGAGTTTATCGAC
Organism: Neurospora sp. CHS-2018b; assembly: GCA_009806015.1. Taxonomy (NCBI): domain Eukaryota; kingdom Fungi; phylum Ascomycota; class Sordariomycetes; order Sordariales; family Sordariaceae; genus Neurospora; species Neurospora sp. CHS-2018b. The sequence goes on along the minus strand of RAOV01000010.1, from coordinate 239,899 downwards.
GACATGATCGAGCGCTTCAAGCATGGCAAACTGATCCACAAGAAATACGTCTACCAGATCATTATCGCCGTCAGGAACATTGTGTACAACGAGCCCACCATGGTGGAGGTGGACATCCCCGAGGACGTGCAGTTGACAGTCTGCGGTGATACCCACGGTTGGTTTGCCCTTGCATGATCACCTCTTCGAGCCGATGGTTACTAACAACGCATGAATAGGCCAATACTTCGATTTGATGGAGCTCTTCAGATTGAACGGCTTCCCTAACGATAAGCACTACTACCTGTTTAACGGCGACTTCGTCGACAGAGGCTCCTGGTCGACTGAGATTGCCCTCCTCCTTTATGCCTACAAGTGGTTGAGGCCAAACGGTTTCTTCATCAACCGCGGAAACCACGAGACAGACGACATGAACAGGGTGTATGGCTTCGAGGGCGAGTGCAAGCACAAGTACAACGAGAGGTAAGCTGGCGAAACCCTTTGCGCCCATTATGCGACATCTAGCATCTTTGATCAAACAGCTGACATGTTCCGTCCAGAACGTACAAGCTCTTCTCCGAAAGTTTCTCGGCCCTCCCGCTCGCCACCTTGATCGGCAAGAAGTTCCTCGTCCTCCACGGCGGCCTCTTCTCGGACGACAACGTCACACTAGACGACATCCGCAAGCTCGACCGCCACAAGCAGAAGCAGCCTGGCCAGGCTGGTCTCATGATGGAGATGCTCTGGACCGATCCTCAGCCATTCCCCGGTCGCGGCCCCAGCAAGCGCGGTGTCGGCATGCAGTTCGGTCCCGACGTCACCAAGCGTTTCTGCGACAAGAACGGCTTGGAGGCCATCATCCGCAGTCACGAGGTCCGCATGGACGGCTACGAGGAGGAGCACGACGGAAAGTGCATCACCGTCTTCTCGGCACCCAAGTACTGCGACATGACGGAGAACAAGGGCGCTTACATCAACATTGGCCCTGATTACAAGCTGAAGTTCTCGCAGTTCGATGCCGTGCCGCATCCCAACATTAAGCCCATGGTGAGTCTTCTTAACCCCCATTAAACTATCGTGACTTGCCAAGACTAACATCTTTCTCTAGGCATATGCGCAAAGCTCCGTCATGTCGTCGCTGATGTAAAAGTTGGATGTATTTGTATAGCACAACAGAAAATAAAACGGCGTGAATATCTCGGGTTGCTGTGTAGATCGGGCATGATTTGCAGGGAGCATGTTTCTGTTTTGGTTTTTGATTGCATGTGATTAGGCGTCGCGCGCAGGAGTATCGGGGGCATGGTGCTAGGGTTCTTCTTGTCGATGATATTTTGTTCCTTCTGATGTCATTTGGATTCCATAATGGTGGTATTTTCTGGTCTGCCAATAAACAATCTCGAGGTTGCTTCAAACTCCGTCGCCATAGTTCCATGTATCTTTCTCGAGACCTAAAGGCCTGATCCTCATAGAATATCATCCCAACTATGTGCCCCAAAGGGAGGATGGAAGCAGGCAGTCCCTATGACTGTCTTGGAGCTTGTGTCAAGTCGCCAACCCAGATTATTCGCCCGCGGTGGTGGTGCCGACTGAGCCATACTTCCTCCACAGAGATGGCCGTTGAATCGGGACCAGTACAGTCATCTTCCTTTATCCTTCCCCATCCCGTCCCTTTCCTGAACCTGCCGTAGCTACCCAGCCTCGACCTCTTCCTGCCACAGGACTTTTTCGACCGTCCAGCTCATGAGCCCTTCCTATTCACTGCAATCCCCTCTCTTCCCAACTTTCTCCACGACAAGCCGCCCTTCTCCTCTTCGTCAAGCACGAATTCCACATCCCACTCCCGTTCCCAGCCTTCAGTCGATAGCATCATCACCACTCTCAACCCGCTCTCTCACCACAATCAACATCACCCATCAACCCCAAATCTCCCCCTCCCCCTCCCTCCCCACCAACGCCCCCAACCAATCCCCACACGCCACCACCCTCATCAACACCTGTTCCTCTCCTCCCACACTATGACCAGGGTAAGCCGTAACCGCCGCCGCGAAAGCAGCCAAGTCCTCCCGTGGCACGCGAACCCAGCACTCGGCGCCCTTGACGAGCAAGATGTCGATGGCCAGCGAGGCGCCGGTATCCCCCAGGAATTGTCGGAGCGCGGTGGTGAGGTAGTGCCGGGCGGTTAGGGTGTCTAGTTGGGACGAAGAGGAGGATGGGGAGGGGGAGACCAGAGAGAGGTGGGCGTAGGAGAAGGGCGGTGAGCGGATGGTTGTTTGGGAGAGGGTTTGGGATTTGGGAGTCTTGGGTTTGGTTGAGGAGGAGGAAGGGGTGGTGGTGGGAGGGTCGATGTCCATTTTCGTTGACATGTTGTTTTTTTGCCTTGGTGGTTTGTTGTCGGTGTGATTTCTCGGTGGATGAAATGGACCGCTTCGTGAAAGGAATGTCGAATTCTTAAGTCGTGGCAATGCTGAGTTGTGACCAAGTCAAATGGTTGAAGTGACTGTTTTGAAGTGCTGGATGGCCAAAGCTGTGATGAAATGTTTCTGTAAAATTGTAAGTTGAAAATCTTCAGTCGCGAGCGGTTTGCGATATGAAATGAAAGTTTTGAACTTGTTGCCTTTCGTCTGAGCTACAATATTTCGTATTTCCGGACATTACCCTTCTTTCTACCTACTGTTGAAGCTTCAAGCACAACATCAAAGATCTCGAATTATTCCTTTTTCAAAGGTCAGGAACACCACACTCACCTGCATCAAAGGTAGAAGTGCGTTGCGATGATAAAGTCTGCATGCGTCTACTTTCACATGAAAATCAGTATGCACCAATCAGGAGGCCACCTCGATATATGCATATCTATGATAAACACCTAATGTCCCACACTTATCATCGGGTTTCAGCTCTATACGTCACTTTCCCTACCCGGTTTATCCCAGCCTGAACGAACCGCCGACACTGGCTTGCGTCCAACACGACCCTGATCGCATTTTGATATTGACAGGGTGCGTGATACCCAAAACATTCGAAAATACTACGGCCCGAGAAGGTGATGCTGAGGATTACTCCGGGAGACGTAGTTTCAAAATCCTTTTTTTTTACACTACCTCAAATGTACAACAGCTTTGCGCATCATTCCTTACCTCTACGGAACGGGCAATGACCCCATCAATATCAATACATCCAACAGTTTCTCTCCATCGCTCCTTGCTACTTCTTGACCTTCAAAATCATCGAGGCCAACCTCACCTGACCACTCCTATACCGACGACGCTGTACATGCCCGCGTTTCATTGCCGCATCACAACAACCGTTTCTCATTCTCGAATGGTACCAAATAATCACTCCCACGCCTCAGTCACAACCTCAACATCATGGATCCCACACGGAGCATGGGCTCTCTAGGAGCCATCCCAGTGGACAACCTCGCAACCCTAGCCGGACCGGCCGTCGTCCTCGCCGTGGCCTACTGGTACATCAAAGTGCACGGCTTCATGTACGCCGCCAGTCTGGCATGGAACGTGGTGGGGGTGATCAAGACCATCTTGACGGTGCCATTCAACATGGTGTACTGGGTCGTCACCTCGATTCTCATGATACCATACTACTTGCTGATGGTAATCCTGTCGCCTCTTGCGTGGTTATGGCATGCGTTCATGGCGCCGTTCCATTGGTTTTTGAGGTTTTTGGGGGATCCTTATGTCAGTTTTTCGTCCCTCTTCCTTCTTACTCACTTACGAATATAAACACCAGCTTACAAACATGTGTTACGCAAATATAGCTAGTTATAGTATTCTTTACTATCGCTATTATCACTGGCTTCTGCTTCGGCCTTACCTCTGCTATAGCTAGCTCTTTTATCCAAAGCTTTGCCTCCTCCTCCATCCGTCCTAGGAAACAAGCACCCACCGTCGTTCCCACTAACCTCAACCTCACCAACCCCACCAACAACCCCCGAGATCCCAGAGACAGAGAAAGACACTCCAGAACCGGCTTCCTAAACCCCCTAGCCCTCAACCCCGTCCCCTCTTCTTCTCAGTCTCGGAGCACCCGCTACAACCCCTACGACGCCGACACCGAACTAGTCCACATCGAATACCCCAACCTAAGCGACACCAATTCCCCTACCCTTAAACAGCGCAACAACACTCCCGGAACCTCGTCTTGCTTTGACCAGCTGTCAGCTGCAGCACAACGATCACCGAAATCGATGTCCCCTGGTCCTCCGCAGTTGCATGCTAGACCGCAGTCGGCTGTTTCTGTTAAGAGAGGGTTGGGGTTAGTGGGGGGGTTGGGGGTTGGTGGAGGAGGGACAGGAACGGGGTCGACGTTGTTGAGGGAGACCATCCATGAGGAGGAGGATAGTGGGTTTAGTGATGATTCTGTTTATTAGATTTCTAGGGCGACGTAAGATGATGGGAGGTCGTTTTTGGGTTTGCTTTTTTTGCCTGGGGGAGAAAGATGGGAGAATGATTATGGGAAAGGGGGGATGGCTGGAGGGAAGGCGATTGGGGTTGGGACTTAGGGTGGAAGGATGGGAGAATGGGAGGAAGGATGACAAGGCGCGGTTGAACGTACAATCTAACGCTGGTTTGTTTGTTAGCCTGGTACTCCTGGTATACTGGACGAAGTCTATCCCAAATTGTCCCAAACCTCGTAAGGATAAAATGAATGGCTATGTGCGGTTCAGAAAGCTATTAACAAGATTCAATATGTTATACTGATTTTTGGAAATAGTATATTCAAGGTAAGATCACGCTTTGATTATGGAACGAAATGAATCAATTAGATATAAAAACCCCTAGGGAAGTTGACCTGAGGTCTCGAGCTAACAAACAAACCAGTATTGGACTGTAGACCGGCTGCCAAACGGGACGGGACGGGAATGTTGACTTAAGAGTCATCACTCGATGTTTCGCAGGAGAATGATTGAAGCCTTTCTTGGAAAATATTTAGAGCAATGCCATTCCCCTGATTGATGCGTCTTATCTTCACCGCACCAAGCAAGGTCAAGGTTCTAAGGCATGCCAGGGTCAGTAAACGGTGAAATCACTGATGAAACGATCATGCGGTTTATTTATTTTGGGCTTCATCCATTTCCGCTCAGACCAGTTCCGTATCGAAGGTATCTTGCGGAACGTTAGGTTACTCCGCTTCCAACAACCAAACGACCAGAACGCATATCAACCCCGGAAAGCCACGCTAGACGGGGAAGAGTGTCAAGGCCAAAAAGAGGATGCTCTTTCTTCAAATCCGCCACCTTATTCACTAAAACGACCCCAGCAGTGAATCGTTATCAGACCCTCACCAAGCTAACGCCATCTTCACTTATGGCACGCATCGCTCTCATTTTCGCGATCCCGATCCCGATCCCCATCACGGCTTCCCGGCCGGCTTACTTGAAACCCGGCTCATACCGCTCTCCTACTATCCGACTCGCGCAACTGTGCTATGTAGCCTCAAGGGGACCTGTCTTCTCCCTCCCTGAGAGTGACGCTTTTTGGAGTTCCACCTCCGGCACTTTGTTCGCTTGGGAACTCGTCTCCCATCTCTTTTCTCTGGTATAAACGCCCTTCATCAAAAGATGCGCGTCTTTCTTTTCTACGACCTATTATAATCGTCTCAGGGTCATCCCATCACCTCAACTAGGTCTATAACTGTCACCAGGAACCCAATTGCACCTCTGACTGTTACACCCAGAGAGGCGATTCGCCTTCCTCAGGGCCAGAAGTATCATCCCGCTCACCCCCATTGTGCATGTAACTGTCATACCCATTAGGTGTGCTGCACTCGTCTTCCTCAGAGTTACTCCTGTTACTCTCAGAACTGCGAGTATTAGAGCCTCCCACACCAGGCGAAGAACTCTATCTTCGCGCATAGGCATCGCGGTCCCGACCTCGATCGCGGTCACGAACCGGGGATCTGCTGCGTGTTCGGCTCCTCGTCCTGCTGTCACGGCTCCTAGCGTCGTATTCTGGCCGTCTCCTATCCCGGTCCACTCCTCCTCGCCTATCGTCCCAGTCGTCACGGCGGCGCCAGTCCTCTCGGCGCGGCGCGGGCCCGTCGCGGTCGTAGCTGGGGATGTAGGTGTCTACATTACTCGGACCACCTCCCCCTCCTGGCGGTCCACCGGGACCCCTACGTGGTGGACGGTCGCGGTACCCATCGGCATGGTCCATCGGCCCGTTTCCATGGTAGTCTGCGGGCATCGGAGGTCGTGGTGGTAGTCCCCGCGCACTATGCCACGAGGGAACTCGCTCGTCGCCTGGTGGAGGACCGCGGTGGTATGGCGGGTATCTGCCGCCGTTTGCGCCATTCCGACCACCACCGCCGTAGCCATCCCTACCGCTGAATCCGGTGTCTGGACCCTGTCCGTTAACAACAGCCCCGCGACCCACGGTGCCTCCCTTAGGCGCAGGCGGTAACGCCGCTTTCCTGTCTTGGAACTTGCGCCTGTCAAATTCGTGACTCTCCTCGAACGTTGGTAGATCGCCAGGTTGAGCTGGTAGTGGCGCAGTCCGGAAATATGGGTGGTTGAGAGCATCGATCGCGTTGATGCGTGACCTCCAGTCAAGCTTGAAGAGCTCCTTAAGCAGCGAAATAACCACGGGTCCGTGCTTCTCAAATCTGCGCGTCAAGTTTCCTGGCCTGGGCTTTGATGCGAATGCTTGGCCACCAGGTAACGTCCTCCATCCGGGCATCGTCTCCTCGGATGGTGTTCCGCAAAGGTCCCAAATGAGCTCTAACTGGTGAAGATCGCTATCGCCCTGCAATACTGGCTTTCCTTCCAGCATCTCTGCGAACACACATCTGGAAGGTTGTTAGCATGAAAGAAAACACATGTACGGAACATGTCTAGTCTTACCCAACACCCCACATATCTATCGCTGTGGTATACCTCTTCAGATGCATCAGAAGCTCAGGGGGGCGATACCATCTAGTCACCACCAAGCTAGTGTAGTCACGCTTCCCTTCGCCACTCCCCTTCCCGGGCTGAGGAATGTCGCCCTCGTAATGCCTCGCCAAACCGAAATCGGCAATTTGTAGTATACCCTTGTTGTTGATAAGAAGATTGGCCGCCTTCATATCTCTGTGAAGAATGTGATTCGCGTGCAGATACTTGAGCCCTTCTAGCAGCTGCAACAGATAACATTTGACTTGTGGTTCTGTGAAGCGGACTGAAGGGTTATCGAGCAAGCCGGATAAATCGTGGTCCATGTAGGGCGTGACCATGTACACGATAGGTCTCGTTCGCTTGTCGGCTGATGACGGTTGTTTCTTAGCACGGGATGTCCTCATTGTAGCTCATGGCGGGTTGACCTACTTCTGGGTGGATGCTCAATCGCCATCTCCTCTAGACGCAAGACGTTTTTATGAGAGAGAAGCTTGAGCAACTTGATTTCTCGGAGAGCGGTGATGGGGAACTGATGTGCAAGTCAACGTTAGAGACAGTCGAATCCAAGACCGAACCGAAGGGCAAGCGCGGTGACGAACCCCATCTCTCTCGTTGTGCATAATGATCTTCTTGAGTGCAACCAGGGCACCTGTTTTCCTCGACCTCGCGCGGTGAACCTCACTGGGCAGAAGAGTGTCAGTAACCGCAACGGTTGCTTCTCATAGGAAACAGTGAGAACATACCCAAAGGTACCCTCGCCCAGTTTACCCAGGACTTCATAGTCGGCAATCCTAGAGCAACCCACGAAGCTGCCCCTGTCCCTCTGGTGCGCAATCGCAAAAGCGCGAGGGGACATGGCAGGGCCTCCGCCGCCCTCCGTTGCCTCGTCGATGCTCATCACGTGGCAGTCCCTCTTCTTGTTTGTAAAAATCTTTTGGCGACGCTCGTTTAGAGTTGTTGAAGGGCCAGAAGGCTATGTTGTGTTGGAAGTTGCGGGATGTTGTTTGGCTTCGTGTATGGATATCGTCGGCGTTTTGTTTTCCAGTTGCAAGGAAAAGCAGAAGGGAACGGGAGAACGGAAGGACTTTGCGCAAGCGTCAGTTGCCGCGTGTCTTCCGGCTGTTGGTGAGTTACCTGGCAATTGGATCTGTCAGGTTAAAGGAAGACATGAGGCGACATGGGCATTCGTCGGTTGGTGTTTGGTTCACCTTGTCATTCTTGGACTTTTTGATGTCGGGTGGAAGGGAGCAAAATGCCCCGTCGCCTTTCACAAGACTGGAGGCGCGCTCTGGTCGGGTGCAGTGGCAGGCCCCGGCCCCCGTATCGCTTCCAGCGATCGAATGCGCTGCAACCTCAGAACACTAGCGCGCCTTCCAGCGACGGGAAGCGATAAGATGGCCGACGGGAGCAATGCAGACCATGACGTCTCCAACTTTGTCATTTGTACCTTCGTACCCTTTTCCCCTTCCACGGTCACAGAAAATCTGCAGCCTCATATATCAGGCAGCCAATCATTAAGAACCTCAAAGGTACCTCGCTACACTACAACCACGCATCCTCCAGTCGCAGCTTGGTGGTCAGGATCCCGAAGGACGGACGACTCCATCCCCGTCTCCCCCATCGTCGCAAAACCCACGCCCTCAGAACCACAAGGTTAGCTCCACCACCATCCATCCACACCCTCACTGTGGTCTGTGTTGATGCGCAATTGAATAAACTAACACAAACATTCCCAGTCAAGGGCATTAGCATTTCACAATGGCAGGAGGCGGAGAATTCGAGCGAGTCCCTCGCCCCGAGAACTACCCTCACGGGCCCGAGTTCCAGCCGCGCACGCTGCACCAGAGGTTGCAAGGGAAGTGGTGGTACCGCGTGCCTCCCAACCACAGCAAGCCCGTCTATCAGTTCCTGAGCATTGGCCTTGGTGCATCCATGTGGTTCTGGGTAAGGTTCCTTGTGGCTACGAACCCTGCATATCCCGGACAAGTGACTGACTCGTGCTCGCTCTATGCGTTTACCAGATCATGTACCGGGCGAAGAAGGACGGAGCCGTTCTCCTCGGCTTGAAGCACCCTTGGGATCACTGAACGAACGGTAGCGACGCGAATATTCAACGACGTGAAGTGGGCATGGGCACTGCGTTTGGACTTTTACGAAGCGAGATGGTGCTTGGAACGGAACATCATCGACTGGCATGGGACCTGGACCAACAGAACAGATATCAGCCCGTATAACAGGAGGGCGCCATCATCAGTCATCACTCATCAGTTATGAAATCAGACCGCAGATTGCGTTCGAACGACAGTCAGGCGCATCATCAATGAAATAACTATATAAGGAAGAATGATATGAAGAGTGATCCCCGTGTACGCCACGCCAACCTTCACCCGTTCATCATGGGAACTTTCGACCATTTTTGACCCTCACACTATCTCAAGGTCCGGCTTCAAAGGGCTATCATGCCGAACACCTGAGTCGAAGGTGGCTTCTCGAACAACGCGTGGGTGACCCCCCACGTGTCGCCTCCGTCGGTCTTGAACATTTCCGAGCTGGCCAGGTGGAAGATCTGCCAACGGTTATGCCAAACGAAGGCCTTGTCCTCGCCGTATGTCTCCGCCAGGTGCGGCATCATCTTCTCCCTTCTGGCCATGGTGTTTTCGAGCCAATGCTGTGTGAGAGTCCTATGTGTTAGCCCCTGTCTAAGATCCGGATGTGCATGCTGCGCTCTTCCAAAGAAAGAATCGAGGAGTCTGAGTCGGTTTTCTTACCTCGAGAGACTTCGAGTAGTGGTATCCACTGATCCACCAGTGCTTCTTGATGACCAAGTCCTTCTGGAAGTACAGAAGGAGATCTGAGGAAGGCATGGTTCCACCAGTGAAGAAGGTGCGTGCCATCCATCCATCCTCGTAATGGTACGGCGTCGTACGATGGCAGAAGTGGTGGACGAGGAGCTGGCCCTCGGGACGAAGGGCTCTCGACATCTTGGCCATCAGACCTTCGTAATTCTTCATGTGCTCGAACAGCTTTAGGGCCTCCATGTTAGCCACTCACCATTTCTCAAAAGTATTTTTGGGGCAAACCCCAATTGATTGCTTACCTCGACGGACAACGCCCGGTCGAAATAGTTGGGCTGGAACTCATAGTCGGTACAGTTTCCAGTGATGATCCGTACGTTCATCAGGCCCAACTCCTTTGCCTTGGCATCGATGTACTCCTTCTGGGTACGGGAGTTCGAAAAGCCCACGACCTCCAAGCCGGGGATCTTCTCGGCGAAGTACAGAACGGCAGCTCCCCAACCGCATCTATGACTGGGTTAGCCTCTTCCTTCTTAGTGTGTGCAATCCACGCATGGGATATTCAGTCCCATCAGCAGGAGTGATAGTGAACTGACCCAAGATCCAGGAACCTCATGCCAGCCTTCAAACCCAGCCTCTCGATGTAGAGGTCAAGCATCTTCTCCTCGGCCTCTCCCAGTGTCTCATTGCCGGTGGGATAGTATGAGCAGCTATACTTGATCCTGGGACCAAGCATGTTCGCCATGATTCCGGTGGCGATCTCGTAGTTTTGTCTGTTTGCAGCGTCCGTCTCGATGGCGATGGGCTGGTGACGAACAGTCTCGAAAAAGTTCATCTTGTAAGCCAGTGTCTCCGACCACTTCGAGATAGGGGCGAGGACGCCCGGGAGAAGGGCAATCCTGGGCGAAGCCAAATCCTCGAGTTTGGCTTTCAGGCTGGGATTGCCCTTGGCAGACACTGTAGTGAGGACTTTCTCCGGAAAGGGAGGAGTGATCTCATCAAGGCGACGACGCAGCTCCCGGCGGATGAGCACGCGCAGGACGGCATGGGGGACGACACCGCTGTCCAAGACACTGTCGCACCAAGTGTCGTTGAGGTTGTCGAGGATCTTGCCTACAGAAACCACGTCAGACCGGATCTCCTTGTGCGTCACCCATTGGTGAACAGGATGTCAGTATGTACTCACTGATGAAGGGGAACATCTTGTCTGATGTTGGACGTTGGTGATAGAAAGTGGTGGATGCTACAGTCGGCGAGGTCGCTTAACTGCGGTTGGGATCTTGGAGAAGGAATGAGATGTGAGAGGGGGATATCCTCTAGATGTGGCCGACTGGGAGCAGTCGGTGTGGTGATGAGCTGGGAGAACGAGTGGGTGGTAAGTTGCTGCTATGGCAAAGACATGATCGTGAGATTCGTTTTGTGGGAAATTTCTATAAGTCGTGGATGCCCAAGTGTGTTGTTGAAGAAGAGAAAGAACGAGGCAGAAACTGCTCAAGAACTGGTCCTTTTATAGATAGGTAACTACTAGGTAGGGAAGTGGGTAATGCCTTCCTGTCCTTCTGAGGTGACCCCTTGTGAGGGAGTCCGTTTCAGGAGGAAGGTGCGATGAAAGCGCAAGATATTACCGCCCAACCGTGGCCACAACACGCGTCGTTTGGATGGGAAAGAGCAAGTTGAGCAAATTAACGTGTGTCCCCACCTAGGGACATCGTGCAAGTTCCTGGCGGTAAGTGCCTCGTCGGGATGGGAAGGGTCTAGACCCTCGAGGTCGCAACAAGATGAGATGAAAAAGATAAGCAAGTCGTAGAAGGTACCTTCAAAGACAGGAACGCTCCACGTAGACGACGACGGGGACAATGATTGCAAAGTGAACGACGAATTGAGAATAGAATCGCTTTTAGTCAAATCTTCGACTACGACTTGCTCCGAGCCCGAGAACTCATTGGGATACGGACATTTTCCATGCCTAAAACACTTCGGCGCCGCCCATGCCTACGTTCATATATACAATGTGTTAAGGATGAAGAAATGACATCCCTACTTTAGCAGATCATCCTCTCCAAGATGACCTTGTACTCCTTCCTCTTCTTGGGCTCCTTGGTCAAAGACTGGCTGACCTTTCCGATCAAGCGCGCAAGTCGTTGAAAGATAACGTGCTCACCGACCCAAGCCAGAACGAGATACATGATGCCCAGGGTGAAGATGAACATCTTGAAGTCCCAGCTGATAGGAGTAAGGTCCATCAGACTTACGAGCCCGGCAGCCGGACCGAGGATCATGTATCCCGTGAACGCAAGAGTGGCAGCAATTGTAGCAACGAAGGGCCCTGTGAACAAAAGTTAGCATATGTGATTGGGTAAGTAACAGTCAAGACTTAAATGGGGAAACGTACAGTTGTTCCAGGGAGGTTGCCTGAAGGGCCTGCCTGCATTCAGAACCACACCTGCGAGTATATACTCAAAACAGGACGTCAAGAAGAGAGCAGTATTTTCAGAATTCCGAATGTTGACCTTCTCGTGTTCTACCTTGGGTGGGATGAACCAGGGTTGCTCACGCACAGCGATGAACGCCATAGTTTGGATGAAGATGCAGATAAACATTTGTCCAAGAAGTGGCACCAACACCTTGCGAGAGACCAGGTCGGCCGTCGGTCTCTTACGACAGAGCTCTGGGAATGGGCCGGCCCAGCTCATAAAGACGGCGATCGGTAGGATGAGGGCCAGATCAATGAACAGGAACTGAAAGTCGCCCAGGTTCGATGCTGAGGCGTACAGGAAGCTGACTGACGTGAACTGGATGGCCGAGTACAAGCTCATGTACTTGAAGCAACTGAAGCTGGTGACAAGCGCGGCTCGGCCTTCGCGAATCACTTCGGGGACGCAGCGGATGTCGAATACTCTGGATGTGAAAGGGGCGGCTACTGATGCCTCAGCCTCGGAAAGGGAAATACCGACATCGGCGGCCTTCAAGGCGCCGCAGTCGTTGGCGCCGTCGCCACAGAAGCCACAGCAGTAATCTATGCTCTGCAGTTTTTCAACAAGCTCATGCTTCTCGTCCGGAGACATGCGGGCAAACACCTTGCCCGTGACGAGCATTCTCCGCATGACTTCTGGAGGCGCATAGTCGATCACCCATCGGAAAACATCGCCGCTCACAGCCAAAGAATAATTCCGTAGGTTAGAGATGTCGTAGGGAAGAGAAGCATCTCCCTCTGGCGGTGGTGGTAAGGGGAGCAAGGTGCGGTCGTCCAGCTGGTAAATCGGATTGTCGATGCTCTCCCATTGTAACTTGGCGTTAGGGTCTCTCGAATGACCAGCGACGAAGCGACCAACGAAGCAGTGAGCCGTCTTGTTAATCAGGCTGCACTCCCGCGCAACGCTAATCGCAGTCAGAATGTTATCGCCAGTCACCATGACCGACCCGATGTTAGACTCGGCGAGCTCTTTCAAAACCGGGGCCGTTGCAGGCTTCAACTTGTTCTCGAAGACAATGAATCCGACAAAGTCCAGATCCGACTCCACTTCATGCCGTGTCATTTTCTGAGCTTTCACCCAGCTGAGTTTGGGAATGTGCTTGGTGGCGCAGCCGATGACTCTGTATCCCTTGTGCGTATAGAAGTTGAGCTGATCATCGTAGTCCGCGGGAAATGATTCCGGCTTGCAAATGTCTCGCATGCACTCCGGAGCGCCTTTAACGAAGATGTCTCCGCTCTTCTGTCCAAACGTCCTAACTATAACGCTTGCTCTTCGGAGCTGGGATACGAACTCGAAAGACTTGAGCACACCCAGTTCGAATGGTGCACGTCCATTTTGTGTAGCATCTTGCCGGTCAGCATCCGTGTAGCCCTTGTCTACAGTTGGGGGCCTGGCGATGGATGGCTGCAATGTTCCTTGCTCTTCCCCGTCCGTAGCGCCTCCTCCCTCGTGTCCTTCTTCGAACGACCATCTCGTGAACTCGAACATCTTGAGATCCAGGGGATCACCAACAAGCTCATCATCGACTGAACGGAGAGAGTGGCACGTTGCCATCGTGTACAGTGCCGCCTTGAGCGTATCGGCCGAGTCTTTGATCCCGGTGCCATGATCTTGACGAGGTACAAGATCGTCTGGGTTGTCAAGGATGTCGCTAAACCGGTTGTTGGATCGATTAACCACCCGAACCCCAAGAATATCAAGGCCCTCCTCAGTGAGAGTTCCTGTCTTGTCAAAACACATAATGTCTAGTTTGCCGCCGACATTAACCCGTTGTGGGCTGATACAGAAGATCTTCTTCGCCTTAAGACGGCCGAGTGCGAAGTTCGTGCCGATGGTGAGTGTTGCTGGCAGCGCAGGAGGGACCACGATGGTGATCAGATCCAAGGCCCGAACGATGATGAGATGCCATGACAGGTTGAGCCGTATGAAGTTGATAAACGAGGCTGCGAACCCAACCATTGCAACGCATGCCATAACAGAGATATATCGAAACGAATCGCGGTAAAACTTGAAGCCCGACGGCTTGGGGAAAAGCATCGAGCGAACCAAAGCTCCCTTAGTCGTGTTGAATCCCGTCCTGACAACAAGAGCGAGGGCAACAGCCTCCTCATTGTGGTCATCTTGAGGCCTGCGAGCACGGATGATTTTTGTCCCGCAAAACAAGAAGTGTTTTGCTACTTCTGGAAGCACGGTAGAGGCACCAAGATCCAAATTCCGGAGCGACTGATCGGTTGCCGGGGTCTTGGATACTGGCACGGATTCACCGGTGAGCATGCTCTCGTTAACGATGCAGTCGCCGCCAAGTAGGAGACTGTCCGCAGGAAACTGGCCGAGACTCGGATCGCTGACCTCGTAAATGTCACCAGGTACAAGATCACTGGAAGAGACGTGGCGCCCTGTATGTGTTAGCAACTTGCAAAACCACTCGGAAAGGTAGTCTTGAACTTACAGAAGCCATTCCTGAGCACCCTAACGTCGCAGACAAACCGGGAAATTTCCCGTAGCCTCTTCATTGTCGATTTGGTTTCGATAAGAGTAGCTACAATGCTGCCAACCGACATGACGAAAATAGCGACGGCATAATAGTAGTACTCATCAACTGACCACAATATCAAACTGGCAATCTGGAACACATAGAAGGGGTGGAAGACCTTAAAGTCATAGTGTTAGCTCGTATGCGCCGCAACAAGACAAAGATGAACACCTTACCTCGTCGGCCAAGAGGCGGAAAGTAGACTTTTCCTCGATGTCAATAAGATTTCCTCCAAAGACGGCATCTCGATGGCTCTTCTCCTCGCTGTCGATACCAGAGCGAATTGTTTGGACGTCTGTCCAGAGGGGATCCTTCCAGCCACTGCAAAGAATGAACTTATCCTTGAGCGGGTGGTAGAAAAAGCGCACGTAGCGGTAGTTGATCATGCGGAGGTCCTGGATGATTGGGTCATGGTCTTCATCCAACGAATAGTTGGCCAGTTTACCCGGAGTTCCGAAGACAGTCGAAAGGACACGCCCATAAGGCTTTGAGTCAACGTTAAGGATGGCCATCTCGTTCCATGAGTTTTCAATAACCACCCACTGACAGTCCCGTAGTGAAGATGGGCGTCCAACCAGCTTGACGTGCCATCTAGGTACCCATCGGAACAGAAGCCAGCCCACTCCAAAGGTCAATAAGCATATGAGAATGTAAACAGCCAGGCCGAGAGTACTCGTGCGGAATCCAGCGATGGCGATATAGAGATCTTCGTTTACCATGTATACTTTTTGGCTGGTACGGTTTCCACCATGTCCGCTGCTTGCTGATACACCGCTGTCTCTGCGCAGAACCCTACTATGCCCAGATCTCCTTGACTGAGTTGAGGACCGTCTGTTGAGCACGTATTCGTCATCTGGAGCTTGGCGCTCCAAGTCTGATGAACCCATCTCTGATGCGCCAACGTCGTCTTCATAGTCACCTTCGAACGGTAATTCGTCAAGGTCTTCGACCGAGGCGACCTCGCCTGTTTCAAAACGTTCATCGATGTCTTCTTGGTAGAAAGAGAAGCTAGTGGTAGAGTCGGCGCGAGCTCGGCGGTGGTTGAATGCGGACACACTGGTTGGGAGCGACTCTGCCATAGGGCCAGAGTAGAGCTGTTGCCGCCAATGTTAGATACAACACAAACTGCGCCATGGTAGCGGGTGGAAGGAAGAATGCGTACCTCGTCGTGTGCCATCTCAACATCCTCAAAGATGCTCGCATTGCTCTGGTTCGAGCCCAAGGTGTAGAGGCCTGGACGGTGATCATAGCTGGCGCGTCGGCGGTCAAAAGACTGCGATGACCGCCAGCTAGCGTTGTGGGCGTCATTGCCGCCGTTCATGTTGGCGCTGCTGTCGGTGGTGTTCCGAAGCTAATCCTATGTGTAAAAATAATATTTATAAGCAACTGGCACGCATTTTATATATATAGCGATGGCAGCAGCAGGACATTGCACAGAGTCCTGAAGTTGTGCAATTGGGGAATGTCCAAGTAGAATTTTTGATTCTTGCCGCGACCAAGTCAGTCGTCTGAACTTGTAAGCGCAGAGATCTGTTTGGGAAGGTGATACCGATAAGAACATGACGTCGGTTTGTTTCACTTGATACGAAACCTCGCAAACTGCATACAGTACGTATTGATCCACATTGTCGCTGGATCTGACTTTTGTGGTGTAGCCGTTTCAAACTTCAGATGTTTTTACGCCAAAGCCGGCACTCTTTATACACCTCACGGTCAGCCAACAATGCTGGCTTGCCGAAGACAAGCCCTTTACATGAACTGTCAAGGGAAGAAGCAACTGAATACCAAATAATATGTTAAATAATGAGGGACAGCGGCGGGCCTTTTGTTCTTCCTCTTCTATCTATCTTTGCTCGGCCACATGGTTATATAAAACATCAAGGTTCACAATGTGGAAGCAAAGGACAACCAGTGCTTACCATGGATAAGGTACCTCTGGGCTCCATGATACATATCTTCTATTTCAGGTGAGGTGGATAAAGGCTTTCCGGACGATGACTGGAGACGGGAATGATGGAATTCGGCAACATCGCTCTTGTCTGTTGCATCGATTTGTTGACCTGGACGCCGGAGTCACGGAGAAGGATCGTGGCCAGACCGTCCCAACGGGCAGGCAACAAGTGGGGCAGCGACAGGTCTTGCAGGGCATGGGATTTTTCAACACTGCCAATCGACTGCCAAGCATCTCCGCTAGCCGCTTGCCTAGCCAGAAAGGTCGATGGCGGAGATGGGGTCGCTGTCCACGGTTTTCACGATAAGCACAGTGTAACAAGGGTCGTTCTGGCCAAAACCTTGTCGGCTTCAGTTCGCGATGGGGATTCGCGGAGAGCAACCGATCATGTCGACGACCACCAACAGGAGGAAGGGAGGGCGTCGTGGGCGTCGTGATGATCACTTGGCAGATGCCGCGAAACGGTCTCACTACTGTACAACGTGAGAGAACGTGCTACATACGTGCCCGTACGTGGTGTACTGGATCACTGCAGCATCTCACCTGGACTTGGACACCCACGACGGTCCACGGCCATAAATGGTTCAGATCGGTCCGACCATAGTCGCTGAACCCAGCGTGCCAGCGTCGACTCATAAGTCATAAGCAAGAAAAGTGTGCGTCAAGTTGCCTCTGCTGAGGAGGAGAGGAGGTTTTGTTTCATGGACTCACTGAGAACAGAGTGGAACAGCAGAGTTTTCAAATTCGCCATCCAAAACCTGACCATAAGAGAGCCCTATTAAGTCGAGAGCATTTACACGTTGGTAACGTGCTATGGCGGTCCCCGCGGCATGTATCTACATATCCCGTGCTTGACTTATCACCACAGCCCGACGCCGGTGAGAGGACGACATGTAAACACCCGTTCAATATAAACAGCACGCAGTTCGGGCGAAAAGCAACTACCATGGTAGAGAGTGAGGAGTATGCCGTAACCACACGCCGCGGTATCTTGCACTTATAAGGTACCTTGTAAATGGTATATACCTATGAAGCCAGCATGCCACCAATATCATTTACATAATGTCTCTGGCCGGGATCCCTGGAAGAGAACACTAGAGCACGCAAGACACGCCAGCCAAATGCTGGAGCATGTGGTGACAGGAAGCGAGGCGCGACAACCTGGAACTACACTACTACGTGAATGCCATGCACATCGACGTGCTTGTACGATAAGAACAACTGCTTGTTCAGGTTCGGAAAGGCTATCTACCTACTATCTGAGGAGATTTTCAGTTTAGTCGGGTAGACCATACGGCCGAGTGTAGTCAAACAAGTGACAGGAGCTTGACAAAAGATTGATCGTCTTTCACGCGCGAACATTCGACAAGAGCACCTGCCTTTGCTAGAAGGTCAAATATCATTTCATTCCTTCCCTTGGGCAAGCGGCAACAGACTCGCATTGCTCCCATGAAAAATCAGTAGAGGTATGTAGCACGGTGGGCAGCAAATGGAAGTAGCGGACTGGGTGGTCGCCGGCGCAGTGCAGGCATCATGGAGTGGTCCAACGGGGCGCCTCCCGCTGCAGTGCCCTCGACTGCCCTGCCCGCACTGGCCAGTGCCCCGCAAATTTTCATAGCAACCCCATTGACAGCTTTTCTCCCCTCCCGGTCCCCTCAGACCCACGCTCAACATTTCCTCCACTGCGCCTTCTCTGCCTGGACCGACCGGCAACCACAGAACTTTTTCCATTGCCTTTCCCACCAGCACCGGGGCCCCTTCATCAATCTCAACACCCGACCGCTTCTTAAATCCAAATTTGCCCTTCCTTCTCCCATTCCTCCCTCCGACAACCACTGTACGTCGGCCACAGGGTTCTACCACCGCTTCCTTCTCTGTATCCCAACTCATTCCCTTCTCTTGACCAGAACCAGACAAAATGGCCGAGCCCATCAGAAACAAGCGGGCCGATCCCCCCATCGCTCCGTAAGTTTTCATCCCCAAAGCTTTGATGGGATGCTCATCCGACTATCGCGTACCCTTACTGACCAGCCTTCCCCTCAGCACCCCCCAGAACACTCCTCTTAACGCTGCCCCCATTTCTTCGCACGCTCAGCAGCCCGGTGTTGCCAGCATCAAGGAGGGTGAGTGAAGATCCTTGCTGCTGCCGAGACCTTCGGTTGTCTTTTGGGCTTGTTACTAAATATGTTGTTCGTTACAGAGGACCTTGACCGTGCCGCCGCCGCTTCCATCTTCGCCAAGGATCCCAGACTTGTGTCCCTCATCCAGGGCCGTCTCGGCTCTCTCGTCGGTCGTTCGTCCGGCTACATCGAGTCTCTCCCCACTGATGTCAAGCGTCGTGTCGCTGGCTTGAAGGGCATCCAGAAGGAGCACTCCAAGCTCGAGGCCGAGTTCCAGGAGGAGGTCCTCCAGCTCGAGAAGAAGTACTTTGCCAAGTTCACTCCTCTTTACCAAGAGCGTGCTGCCATTGTCAACGGCCAGACCGAGCCCACCGAGGACCAGGTCCAGGCTGGTGAGGAGGATGAGGAGGAGGATGAGGAGACCGAGGCTGCCCCCAAGGAGGAGAAGGCTTCCGAGTCTGCTGAGAAGGTCTCTGGTATCCCCGAGTTCTGGCTCTCTGCCATGAAGAACCAGATCTCCCTCGCCGAGATGATCACCGACCGCGATGAGGAGGCCCTCAAGTCCCTCACCGATATCCGCATGGAGTACCTCGACAAGCCCGGCTTCCGCCTCATCTTCGAGTTCGCCGAGAACGAGTACTTCACCAACAAGACTATCACCAAGACCTACTACTACCAGAACGAGAGCGGCTATGGTGGCGACTTCATCTACGACCACGCCGAGGGTGACAAGATCAACTGGAAGGAGGACAAGGACCTTACCGTCCGCGTTGAGCAGAAGAAGCAACGCAACAAGAGTGAGTTGCAGTTTCAACCCGAATTTTTCAAACTTGCTGACTAACAAATTGGACAGCCACCAAGCAGACCCGCATTGTCAAGAAGACCGTTCCTACCGAGTCTTTCTTCAACTTCTTCTCTCCCCCTAAGGCCCCCACTGATGACGACGAGTCCACCACCTCCGATATTGAGGAGCGTCTTGAGCTCGACTATCAGCTCGGTGAGGATATTAAGGAGAAGCTCATTCCCCGCGCCATCGACTGGTTCACTGGTGAGGCCCTCGCCTTCGAGGAGCTCGATGAGGAGGACTTCGAGGACGCCGAGTTCGACGATGAGGATGATGAGGATGATGAGGATGCCAGCGAGGACCAGGATGACGAGGATGAGAGCGATGAGGACGATGTAAGACTTCCTGATTTCTCCTAACACATGCTACGCTTTGCAGGTATGCTGACAATTCTTACAGGAGGATGGCAGCAAGCCCAAGCAGGAGGCTGCTGAGTGCAAGCAGAGCTAAATGCTGATCGCTGAACCGAACACAAAAATGATACCACTATACCACGCAGGCAAGGGGCAGAACGCCCATTGACCTTTGGCATCTGAGTTCCGAAATATTCAGGGCTATGTATGACCGCACGAGGGTGGCCGTGGGCTCAGGAAGAACAGGAGCTTGCGGATGGCCGGAGCGTGTGGTGGATTGATAGA
Organism: Neurospora sp. CHS-2018b; assembly: GCA_009806015.1. NCBI lineage: Eukaryota > Fungi > Ascomycota > Sordariomycetes > Sordariales > Sordariaceae > Neurospora > Neurospora sp. CHS-2018b. The sequence continues at coordinate 219,679 of RAOV01000010.1, read as the reverse complement.
CCATTCTACGGAGTTCGAATTGGTCGTATGAGGAGTTGGCTTTAGCACCTGCCTTGACGCTGTGGTTGTCTCTCATAATTCTTAGCAGGATAGTTCGTCTTGACTCCTGAAGCAGTGGCATGTTAGAGGGCAAGGATGGGAGCAGATATGCGAACTAAGCCGGAATAAGGGTCGATTCGTGCGTAAAGGGATGATATTATACGGGACAAAAGTAGTGATTCTACGAGGATTTAGGTGTTGATTTCATAGTATAGCATTGCAGGTGTTTCTACATCACAAACAGTCATCCTCCAGCGTGACTCGATGTTGACTGTCTGTGACTGTAAAGCTTAGTGGACCACGACAACGGAGGGCAGATCACCCCACCAGGGGGTTCCCCGGATGGATGTAAATCGTCGTGACCCCTGTAGCCTCGTGTGGTGTAAACGGACGAAAGAGAGCCGGGCTGAGGCAGTGGAAGGCCTGAAGGAGCTGGGCTTCCGGGTAATTACCTAGGTGATGTCCTTACTAACACGCAAGCTTGGCGGCTCCAACTTCAGTGCTCAGGACACGACGAGAAATGATGAGACCATCCGAGTTGAATCAGGCAAAAGATGTTTACTTGAAAATATCGTGACTAGGGACAAAGTCAAGGAGGACAGCAAGGCCATACCAGGCCGTTATGGCAGCCTCCCATCCATTGTGCAGTCAGCTCGATTCCTGTGAGTTTCTCCTCTCTTGAGGTGGAAAAAGAAGGGCCCAAAAAGTGGTACATAGCACGGGACAACACCTCATCTCATGTCTTCATAGTTTACCTCTACGTAGCTGACATTGGAGAGCAATACAGATTCTATGTTGATTAAAGGGCTGTTCAAGCGCAACCGGTGAACATACCTACTGAGTGCTTGCCTTCATATCAGAGCTTTTGTTAATTCTAGCGTATCATGTCAGTGGCGCAATGCGTCATCGTCAAGATTTTCCTTTGCCATGTTATGAGTCAAAGGCGACCCCCGCCGCCCGCGTTTTATGTACAGCGCTGTAACAGCCCCTTCCAAACCCCCGCCGCGCAAACCCCACCAAGGATCGCACGCAAGGTGTCTAGAGGCACCTTGGGGTACACAATGGTCCGGTAACAGGAGTCCACTTGGCTGTCCACTTCTCTCCATCGAACAGAAACGGCCCGGTGGGATTCCATCTGTTCGCTTTGCCCTTGCCGATTGACGGAGCCCGAGATTCAAGGAAAGACCTAACTTCGACTCATAAAGAGTCCCTGGTTGCCGCGGTTCTGCCACTACGGGCCACTCTTCTTTTGCTTCATCCTCTCAGACCACCCCGACCTTGCTCCTTTTCCCCTTTTCACCATGACAACTCCCAGAGAAATTGCCCAGCCCACCGGTGACAAGACCGCCGCTCAGTTCAGCGTCTCTCCCTCAACCTTCCAGTCCCCCATCTCCAGTTCCAGCTTCATGGCGTCCGCACTCGCCCACCGCTCTGCGCCCAAGCAGCTCAAGCCCTTCAACACTGAGGACATCAAGATCCTGCTCCTCGAAAATGTAAACCAGACGGGCCAGGAGATCCTCAAGGCCCAGGGTTACCAGGTTGAGTTCCTCAAGACCTCGCTGCCTGAGGACCAGCTCATTGAGAAGATCAAGTAAGACTCTTTACAAACCCGTGATAAACAGAAGCACACCTGACTAACGCGCTCTTTAAAGGGATGTTCATGTCATTGGCATCCGCTCCAAGACCAAGCTGACTGCCAATGTTCTCCGGGAGGCCAAGAACTTGCTCGTCATCGGCTGCTTCTGCATTGGTACCAACCAGGTTGATTTGGACTATGCTGCTCAGCATGGTATTGCCGTTTTCAACTCGCCTTTTGCCAACTCGCGCAGTGTCGCCGAGTTGGTGATTGCTGAGATCATCACCCTCGCCCGCCAGCTGGGCGACCGCTCCAACGAGATGCACCGCGGCACCTGGAACAAGGTGAGCTCCAAGTGCTGGGAGATCCGCGGCAAGACCCTTGGTATTGTTGGTTACGGCCACATTGGCTCGCAGCTGTCCGTTCTGGCGGAGGCTATGGGCATGACCGTCATCTACTATGACGTCGTTACCCTGATGGCCATCGGCACGGCTCGCCAGGTGCCTACTCTCGAGGCTCTTCTGGCGGAGGCTGACTTTGTCACCCTCCACGTCCCTGAGACTCCCGAGACTAAGAACATGATCTCCAACGCTGAGTTCGAGAAGATGAAGACGGGCTCCTACCTCATCAACGCCAGCCGTGGTACCGTTGTCGATATCCCTGCGTTGATCAAGGCCATGCGCAGCGGCAAGGTTGCCGGTGCCGCTCTGGACGTTTTCCCCAACGAGCCGGCTGCTAACGGCGACTACTTCACCAACGACCTCAACCAGTGGGGCGAGGACCTTCGTGGCCTCAACAACATCATCCTCACCCCCCATATTGGTGGCAGTACTGAGGAGGCTCAGCGCGCCATCGGTATGGAGGTCGCCGATGCCCTCGTGCGCTACATCAACCAGGGTGTCACCACTGGCAGTGTCAACGTGCCCGAGGTTACCATGCGCTCTTTGACGCTTGATGAGCCCAACCACGCTCGCGTCATCTACATCCATCGCAACGTGCCTGGTGTGCTGCGCAAGGTCAACGAGATTCTCGCCGAACACAACGTCGACAAGCAGATTTCGGATTCCAAGGGCGATATCGCGTATCTCATGGCTGACGTTAGTGAAGTCAAGCAAGACGATATCAAGAATATTCGCGACAGCTTGGATTCCCTCAGCTCGCGCATCCTCACTCGCATCCTTTACTAAACGGGAAGGATTGGAACAGTGTACATGGCAAGAAAAGGGGGTTAGGAGTTGCCTTGGGGTGCGGTTATGGGTCAACATGATATCTGGAGTCGCGGAGTCTGTCGGGTGGATGCAAAAATAACGATTTCAACATGATTTTTTTCTTCTCTTACGGTGTGTCCACCCGGTGTGTGTGCGTCCCGAGGATAGGGAAGAAAGGGTCGAACATGACGACGTTTCTGGCACTGGTTCAACATCTAAAGTCTTTTTTCTTTCATCAAGTTTTTGGGTCATTGGGAGCGCAAGCACAAAACACGGCATGGCAGGTTCTTAAAAACAGGACAGGAAAAAGGCCTTTCAACAAAGGCGTCGACAAGTGGATGGTGTACATTCTGGAAAAGGATGGGGAAAAAGGGTTCATCACCTGGCATCGATATCCATCATGTTGTCACCAACAGTCAACGATTATACCTACTAGATAATACAGACATCTCTTCCAATATTTCTCGAGGCCATGACGATGCTGAGATCACGTACGGAAGCCCCGGATTCTTCACATGCTGTTATCAGCATAGCACTCCCACTCCAACAAAGATTGCAGCCATTCAGCCAGGATGTCCCGGGCTTGGGACGCGGATAGGGTCGACGATGAAGTGATGCGCACGGACTGCTTTGTCAATTGTGGTCGTAGGTGGAATACGCTGCACCCACTTCTCCAGTTCCGTACACGTGTAGATATGAGGGCATCTCAGTGGCTTCTTAACCTCGAGATAGATGGAAGACACCATGATATCCATTGTCGTTTGTGTCGATGGCTGATGAGGAGTGCTTTAACCTACCAGGTCTCTATCGTTGTTCATTGAGATAAGAAAGAATTACACCTCTTTGCTAGCGGACGATATTTTCACACAGATCAGGTTGTTCACAAAAGCAAGAGAGAATCAGGACGGTGTCATGTCAGTTACCATCAACCGGTGTCATCGTCACCGGAGCGGACTGACTCCAACGCATCGGTGGATGACGTCCGAGCGACGGTGTTGATGGCTGAATAGTAGCCGAGAACAGTCGTCGCAGTCCGGCCACGGAGCAGACAAAAGGCGGCGACGGCGGCGGAGTCGGCGGCAAACCACCAAGAGCACCGCCCCTCCCTCCCCCTTTTTCTTGTCTCCCGACACTCGGACTGCCGGCCGCACGGGGGTTGGTGGGGCCCGTTACACTAACAATTAGGTCCCACATGGCTGTTGGGGCCTCCGGTCTTGACGACTCACCATTCGCTGGATTCGAGCTTGGCATTCCCCTCTCTGTTGTTTCCCCCTGCAGATTCCAGAAAGAAGAGAAGAAGGAAACAAATGCAATGCTGAAAGTCGCGGTGTCAACCCAGTCCAGTCCAAAGTCCAAACCAGTCTTGGAATACGCCATGCCATGCCATGCCATGCCTATTTAATGCCATATTGCCATGTACACTATGCCCCATCTTGGGTTTGCCTATCTCTCTCCTTTTCTGGCGGACTTGTCAATGCAATGGATTTCAACAAGGCGGGCTGACAGGGCCAGTCGGACGGCAGATCGAACGAACGAACGGAAAAGTGCAAACAATTGGCCCTGGGAAGATTGGGTGGAAGTTTCGAAAGTTCGTTCGGGGAGTTGTGAAAACAAAATCCTACCCTGATGAGGGGTGCTGTGAGCTGTCGGGTAGAAAGACACGAGACCTACCGGAAAAGTAAAAGAGTAGAAGAATGAAAACGCCTTACATATCAAGAAGACAAGACAGGATGAGACAGATGGAAACCCCCCCGAGGACATTTGACAGGTAGTCTATACAGGCCCGGACATGAACATTCATAGGGACTTTCTGCATCTCAAGATAGAGCATAGACATCATGACCTTACTTGTACATGTAGTCTTCCGGACACCTCTCAGGACAAGACCGCATAAGTAGCTCTTCTTATACGCTACTCAGAAGTCAATTATTCTTCTTCGTCGGCCTTGTCCGTGTACTAGCTTCCACGTAGAGCCGCGGGATTCCCAAGCATAATCTTCTTCGCGGTGTTGGTTAGTGCCCCCTTTAAGGAGAGCCCTGCTCGTCATTTTGGAATTACGGATCATTGGAGGGGCTCCATGGAGTTCAGCTCCCCAAGACGAAAGAGTCCGTGCTTCTGTGTTAATGCACGAGCCCAGCGACGCACCCAATTGGGCGGTGGCCGCCAATACCACCTCAAATCCACAACAACGACGTCCCTGTCAAGCCGGCCTCTGTTAGCCTGCCACCACCACGGCCCGCCAGTGCTCTATCAGACGGGGCCATCACCGGGCACCTCAGCTACAAGCGGAAGTCTACCCCTAAACTTTTCAACGACATCCCGTCGTCCCGCCTTCTCGCCTACCCCGACTTTTGGCTTGTTGACCACACCGGCCCGACAGGCTTCATCAGGTTCTCTCCCACACACGTGCTATCTTGACCGTCAGCCATACAGAAGAGGCTGCCACCGTCAAGAGAACTCGACTCGACTCCTCGACGAATCCGTTTTCCCACCGCAAGGCAGTGTTGGGTCCCCGCTCCGCCCGTCCTGCCCGCCCCGTTTATACCGGATTCCACAAACCTTCTTGTCCTACACAGTGACAGGACCTGACCTATTCCCGGTCAGCCAAACACCTAGCTAGCTCCTTGGGCAAGCAAAGCAAACAACAAAAACAACAACAACATCTTTCAGCTGTTTCGTCAAAGAACAGCCCGCGCTACACTCCCATCGGTCCGACGACACGAGTCGAACCCCCTTTCGAACTCCTCTAGACCTACATCGTCTTCGACCTTGTTTGTCGGCTTGGGCTCCGTTGCCAAAGCACACACGGCATCGACATCTTCTATACTTCTTTAATCTTTTGCTCCACGTCCAATCCCTATTTTGTATCTAATTTCCCCCTCTTCCATTCCATTCGTGAATGTCGTCTTCGCCAGCACCACACTCCCGCCGGCCCTTTGATTCCAAGCTTCCGCGACCGAACTAGCATCCTGGACCATTCTTCATTCCGGTCGTTGCGTCCGCCATAACAAACACGGTCCACCATTATCCCTATCCACCTACGTCGCCCCCTAGCCGTGCTGGCCGTTCCGCCGCTAGAACTGGCTTCTTGAAGCCATCCAAATCCGACTACAACATCTCTCCCCCCTTGCTCCTGACTCGCAGGTTCGCGCCGACTTTCTCTCTCTCGAGATACCCCGATACAAGCGCATCCAATGTCGGAGAACTATGATGTTGGCACTCGAGCCTGGCAGCCCGATCCCACCGAGGGTTGGGTTGCCTCTGAAGTAGTCAAGAAGACGGTAGACGGCAACAAGGTCACTCTTATTTTCGAGTGCGAGAATGGCGAGGTAGGTGGCTCATAGCTTCCCCATGTTCCCGCATCGTCCGGCTTTTGTCGTTTGGTTTCTGTGCTGTGCGGCTTTGTGCGCTTCAAGATGCTAACATGTGTTACCCTGCCTACAGACCAAGACCGTCGAGGTCTCCCTCGAGGCCCTCCAGTCAGGCGGCCATGAGTCGCTACCGCCCTTGATGAACCCGACAATGCTCGAAGCCAGCGATGACTTGACGAACCTATCACATCTTAACGAGCCTGCTGGTAAATACACACACCTTTGCGCTGACCCGCCTCGCCATGTGGCGGCGCATTCAGAGACCATAATGCTGATAGGATATGCTGTACTTAGTGCTTCAGGCGATCCGCCTTCGATATGCCCAGAAGGAAATCTACACATATTCGGGTATTGTTCTAATAGCTGCAAACCCGTTCGCGCGGGTTGACTCTCTCTATGTCCCAGGCATGGTTCAAGTCTATGCCGGGAAGCAAAGAGCAACCCAAGCTCCCCATCTTTTCGCTATTGCCGAGGAAGCTTTCATGTACGGTCCCTCTGCCGATCTAGCCATTTTGATGACTGGTAATCGCTAACATAACAACAGGGACATGTTGCGCGATGGCAAGAACCAGACCATTGTCGTTTCTGGTGAGTCCGGTGCCGGTAAGACAGTCAGTGCCAAGTACATTATGAGATACTTCGCGACAAGAGAATCGCCCGATAGCCCCGGATCACGAGTGAAGAAGGGTGGCCACGAGTCCATGAGCCAGACCGAGGAGGCTATCTTGGCTACGAACCCGATTATGGAAGCTTTCGGTAACGCAAAGACGACAAGAAACGATAACTCCTCGCGATTCGGTAAATACATCGAGATCATGTTTGATAAGGCAACCAACATTATCGGTGCCAAGATCAGGACCTACCTTCTCGAACGATCGAGGTTGGTTTTCCAGCCGTTGAAGGAACGAAACTACCACATTTTCTACCAGCTGGTTGCTGGTGTGTCGGATAAGGAGCGCCAGGAATTGGGGTTGCTTCCCGTTGAACAGTTCGAGTACCTCAACCAGGGTAACACCCCAACGATCGATGGCGTCGATGACAAGGCCGAGTTCAATGCGACCAAGGCATCCCTGAAGACCATCGGTGTCGACGAGGGCAAGCAAACTGAAATCTTCAAGCTTCTGGCTGGTCTCCTCCACTTGGGTAATGTCAAGATTGGCGCCATGCGAAACGACAGCTCCCTCGATCCCTCCGAGCCATCGCTGGTCAAGGCCTGCGAGATCCTCGGTATCGACGCTCCGGAATTCGCCAAGTGGATCGTCAAGAAACAGTTGGTCACTCGTGGCGAAAAGATCGTATCCAACTTGACCCAGGCGCAGGCTATCGTTGTCCGAGATTCCGTCGCCAAGTACATCTACTCGAGTCTGTTCGACTGGCTCGTCGAGATTACCAACCACAGTCTTGCTTCGGAGGAGGTCCTCACCAGAGTCACTTCCTTCATCGGTGTTCTGGATATTTACGGTTTCGAGCATTTCGCCAAGAACTCCTTCGAGCAGTTCTGTATCAACTACGCCAACGAGAAGCTTCAGCAGGAGTTCAACCAGCATGTGTTCAAGTTGGAGCAGGAGGAATACCTTAGGGAGCAGATCGACTGGACCTTCATTGACTTTGCTGACAACCAGCCCTGCATTGACCTCATCGAGGGCAAGCTTGGTATCCTGTCCCTTCTGGACGAGGAATCGAGACTGCCCATGGGTTCCGATGAGCAGTTCGTCACTAAGCTGCACCACAACTACGCTGCCGACAAGCACAAATTCTACAAGAAGCCCCGATTCGGCAAGTCTTCTTTCACCGTCTGCCATTATGCCATCGACGTCACCTACGAGTCGGACGGCTTCATCGAGAAGAACCGTGATACCGTTCCGGACGAGCACATGGCGGTTCTGCGCTCATCAACCAACCACTTCCTTGTTTCGGTCTTGGACGCTGCTTCTGCGGTGCGCGAGAAAGATCTGGCCTCTGCCAGCTCAAACGCTGTGAAGCCCGCTGCCGGAAGGAGAATCGGTGTGGCTGTTAACCGCAAGCCCACACTCGGCGGTATCTTCAAGTCTTCTCTTATCGAACTAATGAACACAATCAACGGCACGGATGTTCACTACATCCGTTGTATCAAGCCTAACGAGGCGAAGGAGGCTTGGAAGTTTGAAGGACCCATGGTCCTGAGTCAGCTCCGTGCCTGCGGTGTACTAGAAACTGTCCGCATTAGTTGTGCGGGTTATCCCACAAGATGGACGTACGAGGAATTCGCGTTGCGGTACTACATGTTGGTACCATCAACGCAGTGGACCTCGGAGATTAGAGAGATGGCGAATGCCATCTTGACCAAGGCCTTTGGCGCTAGCACCGGCAAGGGTCTCGACAAGTACCAGCTCGGTCTTACCAAGATCTTCTTCAGAGCCGGTATGCTCGCTTTCCTGGAAAACCTGCGCACCACCAGACTCAACGACTGCGCGATTCTCATCCAGAAGAACCTCAAGGCCAAGTATTACCGTAAGAGGTACCTTGCTGCTCGCAATGCCATTGTCTCTTTCCAGGCCTTGGTTAGGGCAAACAAAGCTCGCAATTCAGCACAGGAACGCCGCACCACCAAGGCTGCAATCACGATTCAGAGAGTCTGGCGCGGTTACAAGGACAGGAAGCAGTTCCTCGAGGTCAGAAACGACGTTATTCGTGCCCAAGCCGCCATCAAGGGCTTCTTGCGGCGCAAGCAGATTATGGAGGAGCGGGTCGGAAATGCTGTGCTCATCATCCAGCGGAACTGGCGGTCGAGGCAGCAGCTCCGCTCCTGGAGGGATTATCGCCGGAAGGTTACCATTGTCCAGAGCTTGTGGCGTGGTAAGACGGCGCGTAAGGATTACAAGGCTCTCCGCGCCGAGGCACGGGATCTCAAGCAGATTTCATACAAGCTGGAGAACAAGGTGGTGGAACTGACACAGTCGCTGGGTACCATGAAGACGCAGAACAAGGAGTTGAAGATTCAGGTTGAGAACTACGAAGGACAGGTGGCGACCTGGAGGAATCGTCACAACCAGTTGGAGGCACGCGCCAAGGAGCTGCAAGCCGAGGCTAACCAGGCCGGTATTGCTGCCGCTCGTTTGGAGCAGATGGAGGCCGAGATGAAGAAGCTTCAAGCAAGCTTTGAGGAGTCTGCGGCTAATGTGAAGAGGATGCAGGAGGAGGAACGCGAGCTCAGAGAGTCCCTGCGTGCTACCAGCGCAGAGCTCGACTCTGCTCGCATCGAGAGCCAACGGCAAGAGGCTGAGAAGAACTCGCTCCGCCAGCAGTTGGCTGACCTACAGGAGGCTCTCGAGCAAGCAAGGAGGCAAGTACCGATCAACGGTGATATCCTGAATGGCAATGGTATTGCCCCTCAGGTCCCTACTGGGTTGATCAACCTGGTATCGTCCAAGAAGCCTAAGCGGCGTAGTGCGGGTGCCGAGCCTCGTGAGATGGATCGGTACAGCATGGCTTACAACCCACGACCCGTTTCCATGGCTGTCCCTGGCCTCAACCGCCAAACAACACTCTCTGGCTCGACCTTCATTCCCGGCGTCGATAGCATCGAGCTCGAACTTGAAGGCCTTCTCGCCGATGAAGATGCCCTTAATGAAGAGGTTACCATGGGTCTCATCCGTAACCTCAAGATCCCATCCCCTTCCACCAACCCGCCACCTTCCGACAAGGAGGTACTCTTCCCTGCTTACCTCATCAACCTAGTAACTTCCGAGATGTGGAACAATGGCTTCGTCAAGGAGTCAGAACGCTTCCTGGCCAACGTCATGCAGTCCATCCAACAGGAGGTGATGCAGCACGATGGTGAGGAGGCCATCAACCCCGGTGCCTTCTGGCTTTCTAACGTTCATGAAATGCTCTCGTTTGTCTTCCTCGCGGAGGATTGGTACGAGGCTCAGAAGACGGACAACTACGAGTACGACCGCCTGCTCGAGATTGTCAAGCACGACTTGGAAAGCTTGGAGTTCAACATCTACCATACGTGGATGAAGGTTCTCAAGAAGAAGCTTTTCAAGATGATCATCCCGGCCATCATCGAGTCGCAGTCTCTACCCGGCTTCGTCACGAACGAAAATAACAGGTTCCTTGGCAAGCTCCTGCAGTCTAACACGGCGCCGGCCTACAGCATGGACAACCTGTTGTCCCTCCTCAACAATGTTTACCGTGCCATGAAGGCTTACTACCTTGAGGACTCGATCATCACGCAGACCATCACCGAGCTGCTCCGGCTCGTTGGTGTCACCGCGTTCAACGATTTGCTCATGCGCCGTAACTTCCTCTCTTGGAAGCGTGGCTTGCAGATCAACTACAACATCACTCGTATCGAGGAGTGGTGCAAGAGCCACGACATGCCTGAGGGCACGCTCCAGCTTGAGCATCTCATGGTCAGTATCTTTTAAGTAAACGTTTGATGATACAATAGATGCTAACCGTTTAACAGCAAGCCACAAAGCTTTTGCAACTTAAGAAGGCAACCCTTAATGATATCGAGATCATCCAAGACATTTGCTGGATGTGAGTAACTTCTTTGGCTTGAGAAGTAACGAACCAGTCATACTGACTTCGATCCGTAGGCTATCCCCCAACCAGATCCAGAAGCTGCTTAACCAGTACCTGGTTGCCGACTACGAGCAACCTATCAACGGCGAGATCATGAAGGCCGTGGCGTCTCGCGTCAGCGAGAAGAGCGACGTCCTCCTACTGCAGGCTGTCGATATGGACGACAGTGGCCCGTACGAGATCGCCGAGCCCAGAGTGATCACAGCGCTGGAGACTTATACACCCTCCTGTGAGTTCGATCAGAGTTTCTGGATAACGTGAATGCATAACTGACTGAGAAACCACAGGGCTGCAAACCCCGCGCTTGAAGCGTCTTGCTGAGATTGTATCTCAACAAGCAATTGCGCAACAAGAGAAGATGGAGTTCGGCTCCCAGGTGGGCGACTACCAACATGGCGACTATGACACACAAAGCATGAACGACTTGACAGAGGTGGATGAAGGGCAAGAAGAGATCGTGCAAGCGAGTGCCTAGGTTGCACCCCCGCGACCATCACCACCTCTACCTCCAACTCTACCACTACCACCACCTCGCTCTCGTCCATCACTGTCGTTATCATTGATTCCGAGCCCGACTTCTACCATACTCAACCCTTGGAGGACAAACAGTAACTCCATCATCAGTGATTCTGTACTGCCACTGCCACCGAGGGCTACTACCGGTACAAGGAAGATGAGGTTCAGAAGTGGGACTGGCTGAGTATCATCTGTTAAAAACAAAATCAAATTTTCTTGTTCATCTGTGTTGTTTTTGTTGTTGTTGCTGTAGTAGGGTGTTCTGTGTGGTGCAAAAAAACAGTAGGGTGCATTCTGCATTTGGAACCTAGTTAGAGAAGAAGAAGAAGAAGAAGGATAAGGGGAATGACAGGGAGGGAGGCAGCCAGGCAAGCAAAGAGGCAGGCAGGCAGGGCAGGACAGTTTATGGAAAGGTTGGGTGGGTTCGAGCCGTGAATCAATCTTGCCGGATTATAGTAGATGAAGAAGGAAAGGCTCACGGCGATGGCAAATCAGACAGATTAGGGTGATTTGCTTTGGGTTTCTTGTTGGAGATGAGAGATATTATGGAGAATTCACATTCACATTTCACGGTTTCTTTTTTTTTCTACTTCATTTTCGTTTTCCCTTCCTCAGCTTTTTTCAGCTTTTATCATCGGCCGATGTTTTACTTTTTGAAATCATATCATTACAATTCATTATGTACGAGTCATATGTTACTTGGGTACACAAAGTTCCGGGAGAACAAGAGGCATTGCACATTACATTCTCGGTGATTTAAGCTTGTAAGACGATGTAGAAGAAATCAAGCGAGAAAGCTCAGAGAGAAAAGAGCAAGAGAGTACCTGTACCAAACAAGGTGTAGCAAAGAAACATTGGACCTGAGACTAGGTATGCATCATGTGAACAAGTCGATGCAAGATAAGCCAGTGTCTACTAAGCATATAGTCGGAAGAGTGACAACTGCCGAAAACTCAGTTGTCGTCTGCTTATTCCTTTTCCCTTGATACTCGTTATATCTTTACCATCGGTGAGCCATAATCAGGAAGTTACAAAATATGGTGCAGTATGCGTGTCAAAAGAAATGCGATTAAAGGGGTCCAATGTCAATAAAGCGGACACCGTGCCGCGATCCCTCAATTCGCACGTGGTCGAAACAGCTTCGAGAAAAATCTTGCAGTTGCTTGCCGCGATTTTTGGCCCCTCTTCACTTGTCCTTCACTCGCCCCAATTCCAGAAAACGAAACACTACAAACCCGACACTGGACTGAAGTCTCAATAGAGAACCCCACTATATTTTCAAGTTATTACACTAAAAGATAGTGCTGAAAAGATCACCGAACTTCGCCTTCGGACTCACATACACACACATACTACACATAAATAAACTTGATCTCAGTAACGCGAACGTCAACACGAGTACGTATGCACTGCCCAATTTCACACAAAAGCAAAGAACATCAACACTGACCCAAAACAACAGACAAACAACAGCAGACAAAACAACAATGTCTCGCACACTCCCCAACATCATCATCACCGGCACCCCCGGCGTCGGCAAGACCTCCCACTGCGAGCTGCTGGCCGAGCGCACGGGGCTCAAGCACCTGTCCGTTAACGACGTGGTCAAGGCCAAGGAGTGCCATGAGGGGTACGATGAGGAGTATCAGAGTTGGATTGTTGATGAGGACAAGGTGAGTCGTAATCCCGGGTCACCGAAGGGAATGAATGGGCATATGTGTTGACTGTAATGATAGCTCCTCGACGCCATCGAAGACGAAGTCAAGCAAGGCGGTTGCATAATAGACTGGCACGCCTGCGACTTGTTCCCCAAGAGCTGGATCGATTTGGTGGTGGTTTTGAGGGTTGAGAGTTCGGTCTTGTATGATCGGTTGACGGAGAGGTATGTTTTGGTCTCTCTTTCTGTTCCCCTTCTTTCCTCCTTCTTTCCCCCTTTCCAGTTCATGAGGGGAAACGCTCATAAACTGACACACAACCCCAAAAAACACAGAAAATATCCCGAGCTCAAGCTCCAGGAAAACCTCGACTCGGAGATCATGGAGGTTCTCCTGCAGGAGGCCCGCGACTCGTACGACGAGGAGATTGTTGTCGAGCTGCAGAGCAACAACGCCGAGCAGATGGATGAGAACGTGGATCGGATTGAGGCTTGGTTTAAGCAGTGGAAGGAGAACAACTCTGCTTAAGGGTGATGATGCAAGGCAGATATGGGTTTGAGGAAAGGAATGGTGAACGGAAAGTGAGAAGGAAAATAGGTTTTGATACCCGGGATTGATGTGGTCTTCACAAAGATGTGAGAGGGAATAGGTATAGAAGCGGAGTGATCTCCGAAATACTTCACGAAAGATCAGTGAAAAAAACCATTCACAATGCGCAGATACTCTTCAGAAGGAGTCTTTTCCAATATTCACCCTGGTCTACCTATCTCGTGTATGTTATTTTCATGCTCGGTCGTCACATGTGGACTCACCCAACCAAAATGCAACAAACGAGGATTTCATTCACTTACCCCAACATATCGTATTTTTCCAGACCGTATCTTACAGCCATCACTGTGTAACATCGATAAACAACGATCACCGGCCTGACTCCCTCACCCATCTACTTATCCACACCCTCCCTCCTCTCACAACCTGAACTCACCTCCAGGTCCGAAACCAAACATCGCCAAAATGTCCGCCCCTACTCAAGCCCGCCACATCGTCAACTTCATCACCGGTAACGCCAACAAGCTCGGCGAAGTCAAGGCGATCCTCGAGCCCGCCATCCAAGTCGAGAACCAGGCGCTCGACCTGCTCGAGATCCAGGGCACCTTGGAGGAGGTCACGCTGGATAAGTGCCGGAGGGCTGCTGACTTGGTGAGTTCTTTTTTTTTTGTTATCTGCATGTTTTCTTCTGGGGTAAAAAATGTTGCATAAATTTTCATATTCTGCGATAGGCAATGTCAAATTTGAGAAGAATGTTGGCTAATAAGATATGATATGTGAACCAAATAGGTCCAAGGCCCCGTTCTCGTCGAAGATACCTGCCTCTGCTTTAACGCTTTGAAGGGTCTTCCCGGTCCTTATATGTAGGTTTTTTTTTCTCACACCCAGTACCGACTCAGTCGTCCCATACTCAAAATACTTTAACTCACACATGTTTCTCACACACAGCAAATGGTTCATGAACTCCCTCGGCCATGAAGGCCTCAACAACCTCCTGGCCGCCTACGAGGACAAGTCCGCCAAGGCCGTCTGCACCTTTGGCTACTCTGCCGGTCCCGGCCACGAGCCCATTCTCTTCCAGGGCATCACCGACGGCAAGATCGTCCCTCCTCGGGGTCCTCCTAACTTCGGTATGTTACGCCTGGACCTACCTACCTACCTGTCCGTTGAAGTGGAAAGAAAGAAAGCAACATGTTCACTGACTTGACCAAATCACAGGCTGGGACGCCATCTTCGAGTACGAAGGCCAGACGTAAGTAAACCATTCCACGTCGAATTCTTTTATTCAAACTCCGGAGCCTTTTGACTAATACAAGTCTACTCTTTGTAGATACGCCGAGATGGACAAGACGGAAAAGAACAAGATTTCCCACCGCGCCAAGGCTCTTGCTAAGCTGCAGGAATGGTTCGCTAAGGAGATGACCGCTTGAATATTTTCTAGAGAGAAGGTGATGAACAAATCAAGGCAGCGGTTGTATGAAATATACCAAAAAAGAGCAACGCAGGTATGACAAGAAGACAAAGCTATGATAACCAAACGAACGAATAAACAAAAACGCCGCTTCGAAATGCAGTACCAGAAACAAGAAAAAATGCAGTTCGCTATGTCCGAGTAAATGAGGACAGCAATACAAAGGATGATAACAATAGATCATGTGCGAGATGTCCCTAGAGGGAAACATTCCGTGCATGATGGCGTTCTACGTATTTGTCCCCGGACGCGGCCTCAGTCTATACTCAAGTCAGCTTCCGTCTCGCCCCAAATCCCGCAGAATGTAGAAGTAAACGTACCTAATAACCTCAAACTCCTTAAACCTCCCCAGATACTTACTCCCACGTCGGTACGGATTAAGCGCCATGTTCGCCGCAAGAGGGTGTAGGTGATGGTGGACCACCTCCCGGCCGACATGTTTGGTGACGTTCGACGCATCATGGAACATGGGGTCGAAAACAATTAAGTTCCGGGCCCCGGACTTGTCGTAGTCCAGCCCGATGATGGTCATCGAGTGCCCCGCGTGCTGGAAGTATATTGGCGGGAGGTCGGTCTGCCAGACTTTCTGAATCTGCTGGGTGGTGGCATCTTCGAGGAGAAGGATTCCCGTTTGGAAGTACCGCTCGACCATGTCTAGGAGGCTTTTCTCGGATTGGCCGGGTTCGGGGTCTTTGAAGGCTTGGACGTCGAAGCTAGGGAAAGGATTGTAAGTTTCCTGGAGCAAGGAGAGAGATAAGATGAGGTGGATGGGGGGATTTAAGGCGCTGGCTTACGGTATTTGCAACAACCGGAACATGGCCATCGCCTCAGGTGTCCCGATGTACTTTCTGGTACCGCGGATACCGCCCGTCTCGACCCTCCCTTGAGCGTTGATTCCGTGGTCCCAGGCTGTCTCGATCATTTCTTGGATATCAAAGATCGTGGGGATCTCGCCGCAGAAATGCTGGTAGCCTGGGTATTTGGTGCTGATGATGTATGACGACAGCATTTGTATGTTGCGATAACCACAGAAGCCGCCTTCACGTTTTCGTTAGCTGACATGGCCCCTGAAGTTTCGAACAGAAGTAAAACTGACCTTCTCTCTTAAGTTTCGACACATGATTTGTGCTTGGGTGGCACAAAAAGGCATGTCTCGTCGAAGAACATTGCTCGAACAGTTGTGCCAACACGGGGATAATGCCTTGATACCCAATTAGCAGTGCGCTTCTAAGCGTTCCCCCCATTCCCCGGTATGTGCATTACCTTCAGCCTTTACATAAAGTCCCTTCTCGAGGTGCTTGACAAGCCAATCCGGCATCTGCTCCTCGTGCGCGTATTTACCAAGCTGCGATTTCTGTAATACAGCTTTAGTTCAATGCTTCACCACAAACAGTTTCCGCTAAGTGAAAGGAGACGTACACCAAGCCGGATTCCTCGCATAACCTTTGTAGTTCCCCCGTGGGCTCGTTCAGACAGTCGTTCCGCCATCCTCTCTCTATGGCGCTTCTTTGGAGGCTTTGGAGACATAGAGGAGGGCGCATCAGAGGAGCGATGGGAGTGATGGATTCCGAGGAAGGCCCGCCATATCGATTTGCTCTTACTGCTGTCCCTACTCCTGTCGCTATGATGGTCGTCCTTGCGCTCCCCTCGGCGGTGCCGTTCAGTCTCGCCGCGGTGGGCTTTCGAGGAAGAGGTAGTACTAGGTCTGGGTGAAGAGCTCGAAGATTGGGAGGTAGGAGTGCGCGTCGTCGTGTTGGTTGGCCTCCTTGCCGGCAGAGACTGAACTTTTGGGGATGGGGACGGGGCTGAAGGGGTGATGACGGGGCTGCCAGTCTCAGTCTCAGAAGAAGCGCTGCCGCCTTGCTCAGCGGCATGGAGTTCTAGGTGATAGTCCAGGTCGGCCGCGAGCAGGACCTCCCCGCAGTCTTCTGCCGGACATTCGATATAAAGAGGTTCTTCTTCTTCTGGAATGTGACCGCCATTGACCGCTGCAGCCTCGTCAGCAACCACAAAGGGAGACTCTCCCTCGGCATGGTTTGTCTCCATGTGCTAGCGTCGAAGTCAGTCAGTTAACGGGTTCACACCCAAACAATGCAGTCCGGAAGGAGAAACACACTAGCATGATGGCGTATTCGTCTGTCGTTGACGATTCCCAGTTGCAAAAGGGACAGACCATGCCGCCTTTGTTATTCTCTGGGGCCCCCATATTCCACTTGTCTCAGATTAGAACAGAACGGCTGTTAGTGAGATGTAGGTTTCTTTGTTCTGAGATGCGACCAGACAAAGTGGCGATCCAATTCGGGCTTCCTCCGAATAACAATGAGACTCTGAAGTGGCAACGCGGGAAGCGGCAAGCGGGATGGCTGGTGGTCTCTGTGGTTTAACGAATGTGCTATGTTACTAGAAATGAGAATGAAGCCGGGAGAATGATCGGTGAACAAGGCGCGCCAGACGCGTCTAAACAGCTCAGCTTAGCTGGAAGCTAATCGCGTTCGGCGAGTAACTTCCAGGTTGTCTTGAGTATTTGTCTTTTCAATGAGACCAAGCGGATGTGCAGACTCTCCGAACGCCGAGCGGTATCATTAAGACAACTTCAAGCGCGAATGACACACACACAGCGAGAGCCGTCTCACAGTTACTTCGTTTGGTCGTTGGGACGGCGCGATGGCTCACATGCCCTTAACAAGCAACAAAGGCATCAACGACTGGCGAGCAAACCCCCGGAAGAGCCAGCTTGTTGGATTGGTTTGTTTGTTGGTAGCCATTGCCGATTGTAGCTTGGGGGCTGAACACTGTCCAAGCTGACTATGCGATTGAAGATAACTGTGCGTCAAGACAGGTATTTGCAATAAAGAGAGAGTTAGGCTCATCCGAACGCCATCTTGTGGTCATCGGCGTGTCCCTCCTGTTCAACAGCAATGGGACGAACTGATGAGGATGTTGAGGAGATAAGTTGTTAGAAGGGAAGAGGGAGAAACAATGATTATTAATGGAAAGAAATCTCGTATAGGCATGCCAATCCTGTGGGAACTTGAGCATACAGTTTACTACATGATACGGCAATATATGTGAATGTCTCGGCCCGTTTTAGTGTTAGCGATGATCCTCTTAAGCGAGTGTTAGCCGCAACCGCTATATTTATAGCACACTACAGGGGAGGAAGCGCTCAGGCGCACGTTGAGGTCGACGGTGCTTTTTCTTCTTCTTTCTCACCCAGTTCCAACTGTTTTCCATGAATTCACGCTACTTGTAACTCCCACTTGGTGAGACATCAAACCATCCCAACAACAGCGACATTCCAAATCCTTCAACCATCTTGATTTCCATTGACTCATGGTAGTCAAAACAGGAGGCTCTTGCTCGCTCGAACGGAAGACCACGCGCGAGTGCAACCTCGCGGTCCGTCCATGTTCTCATTTGAAATTCAGCTGCCGCTTTGCCCTTGCGTTACGTTCTCTCGTACGGCGTCCCCCGCCCGCCTTGCATCCTCCCCAAAAAGTCCCAGAGCTGAATGACAATTATTATTCAGCTTCATCGATTAGTCCCAAGCAGCCATTCAAATCCCATCCCAGGCTACGATTAAGCGATTAAATGATTATTTATCCAATCGCCGGGAACGATCTCTATCCAACTACACTAGTTGGCGCGCATGTCTCGAACTCTCGACTTCTCGACACTCGACCACTGATGTCGTCATAGCTCATTCTCAGATTCCAAATCCGGCAGTCATGGCGAACTGGCGGGCGTTGAACAGCACCATGCACATTCGATCTCACTTTTTTCGAAATTTGAAATGTCGCTGCCTGGCTTTAACCTTCTTTTCCCCTTGGGCGGTTGCATTTCCGTTCCATTGTTACTGCTGCTGCGGTACCAGGATAGCCGTCTGCAGTCCGCTCACTACAATTCCCGAAGACCCGAGAGGACCCGAATCCCGACTGCGATGAGCGATGAGGAGGATTGTGTGACACTGACTGCGTTGAGATGGCGCGGGATGGTGGTCGCGTGGTGAACGGAAAGAAGCCGCGCTCACACACGACATCGATGTTCCCTAATATCATTGTCGTCGCCTACCTCGGACATAAGCGGCATTTACACATGCATAATGATCTCGGGACTTGAGAACAGTCAGCAACTCCGCCGTCCGGATATGGCCGTCCTCTATCGTGTAGGCATATACATGAGGGGGTCATGATGCAGGTGATGTTCCGTCATGCCGGGATGCAGACCGCTATGTCGGATCCGCCCAGGACTCGCCCCCCTTGTCTTCCAAAAGGAGCAGTTGCTGATGGTGTTGTTGTAGATGTCGTCTTCGACCCCGGCAAAGTGGTTCACAGGGTAGGGCGTCATGCAGAGACGGGTCCCTCAGCCCTATGACAGCCTCGTATTCCCGGTCCCAGCCTCGGGGGCCGCAGCCGGCTTGGCCTGGGGGGTTGCCCCCTTACACCGACATATCTGGGTATCTCCTCGTCTCTTGAAACGTTACTGCCTAACTATGTGGCTATTGTGGCAATCTGTGATATCTGTTGCTTACTGTCTTGATGATTCTAGATCAGAACACTTTTCCGCGGAGTATTTCGAGCTATAGATGAGATCTGGATGTCACGTTCGATAGTCTTCGATCGATCATGAGCAGGGTAAGTGGGTGCTAGACTTTGGGGGCAGGTGAATCCCTGCTCTGAGAATGCAGTAAGAGGACAGCATATCTGGGTATGTTAGGGACTTCACTCTGGTTCCGTTGAAGCACCAGAGGAGACACTAGAGTAGGTCATGCTTTGAAGTCTTCGTGGTGTAGTGAAGAGGCAAGCTCCTCTGCTGTACGAAACTGGTTATCATATTGCCATCAAGCAACCTAGTAACACATGACTCTTCATAGTTGCTGCGCCTTGCTACGTTGACTTAGTTTAAACTATGACAATGTCCCATACCAATGGTACTCAGTTTGCACATGTAAGGTTCACAACTAAGCCACAACTGAACTACCCGGATCGTTTGACTCGGACATCGTAGCTTCAGGGTACCTGAAAGTTCGAGAACCAACATGTCCACGAAACAAGCTTGAAAGAAGACTTGGTGGAACATGAGTCTACATTAGCTAGGAACTTCCACGGTATCTGGAGCCCGCGGACATCATACAACCGCCACCTCAGTAATTACTGACATAGCAGAAAGCAATGATGTTGGTAGAAAGTATTGGAAAAGAGTCAATTCCGTGTATGTCCTCATCTCGATCAGAAACCAACACAAAGGGCTCGACCAATGTTGTGAATTTTTGATGCAATCTTCATAGGCTAAGTAGGGCTTGGATGAACTAGTGCAGTGACATTCCAAATAGACTACCTAAATAGTGGCGTTCCCAAGACACCATTCAGCACCAGCACCAGCATTACCTGCACACAAATCAACCAACAACGTATACTACAACACTGACTAGTTGCTGACCGTGAATCCCAATATTCTTTGTAAATAGTACTATGTAGAAAGGGATGCGCTAACATCCAAGTATGTCGTGCCAGCTCGTGTGTCGCTGACTAACTCGTTCTCCGGCTTTCGTCCGCGCTCTCCGCCCATTCACGGCTTGCAGTTGCTCGCTTAACCCCGAACTGCTGCAGCAGGTACATCTTGGGATTTTTGTCATTCTGAATCTTGCATCCATCGCCAAAAAAAACCACAACCACAAATCTTGATGCCTGGAAAAGGGCTGAGCTATGATGCACATCAGGAAGATTCCAAATTCGGCTCGACCGGGTTCTCTTGGGGATCTTAGGGATATGATCAATCTGATCTGTTTAAAGGGAAAGGAAGTTGCAACTCCTTCCGAGCCCCGAGATGCTGCAGTTTGTGTTTGTTCAAGCAATTCAGATTTCGGGTCATCCCACCGAGCCATTGAAACACCCTTACCCTTGCCAAGACCCTTGCCAAGCCATACGCCAAGCCGGGAAGAAGCTGCACAGAAGCTGTACAGAAGCCGTGTGCTCCAAAACTGTCAAAACATGTCCGAACCTCAGCGCCCTGCTGCACAGGCCACACAGCAACCCCTGAAACGTACATTTCACGGTATGTAAACAATACCCCCTAACCCCCCAGTATCATCAAATTCTAACCATCAACAACACTCGAGCAGGTTGTTTGACATGTCGCAAGAGAAAGGTCCGGTGCAAAGGAGGCGATCCGTGCCAGAACTGCGCTCGCATGAACATTACCTGCCACAGCTCCTTTGACACCAATCTTCGCATCCGGGTATCGACACCGACAGGCGCAAAGGATGTAGAGGCCACATCCAGCCGGTCGTCAAGACCAACGCCTCCAAATCAACAAGAGTTCCAGTACCAGCACCAATACCAACACCAGCAACAGCAGCCAGCCCAACATCAACACCAACAGCCCATGCCGGCATTCATGACCTTTGACGGACACAGCCAGTCCTTCGTCCCCGAAGATCCCAACCACTTCACCGGGTATCCCACCTCGACCACCATCGGTGGTCCGTTAACATCGTATGCTCCGGTCCCCCCAGTAACCTATGCAAACTTTGGCACCGGGGCATCAGCATCGGCATCGGTTGCCAGCTCAAGTACCACCGGAATTCCAGACATGAGCCAGCTCCAGTATCAACAGTATCCGGATGCCGCTGCCTGGGAATATGACTACCCTTATGATCCGAACGACCCCAACAACCTTGGCTATGACTATGATGCCGCGATGGATATGAGCAGCATGCAAGCTCCCCTACCCGATGACACCCAGCATGGTCATCAGGATGCCAGTGGGTGGTATGGATATCCGACACAGGGAGGGTCGAATCAGCAGCAGAATTGGCGGTAATGGGGGGGGGGGGGGCTTCTCTGGACTGGTCCCCTGGGTTCAACCAGAGGACTGGTCTCGAACCCGATTGACTGGTAAATGGAATACCTTCTTGCTTGCTGGTGCACTTGCATGAGCTAGGCCTTGTGGCCTGGCTCCCTGGCAAGGGCATCAAGGTTGGTCTCGTCGATAGAGATTTATATATGGGGGTACACAGGGAGTATGTTTTCGAGAGGCGTGCAGAAAATAAAAGGCAGGTAAGTGATGGCGATACGAGAACAATTAGATGAGAGATGAGATACACGAGACCGAAAAGGGAAAACCGGACGAAAACAATGTGGAGTACATGAAGGGAAGATTCAGGGACATGTTGTACTTGTTCATGGATAATGATAACATCATACTCATTCATCGCAGCCTTGTGTGGCCAATAGTAAGGTCTTTTGAGCGGACACTTGACGTTCTCGGATGCTAGGTGATAATGAGTCGTGAAAGCGGAAAAAGGATCGAGTCGAGTCGGACGTCGTGGCGAGAGCCTAGGCCGTTTCGGCTTCTTCTCTGTACCGATGAGCACGGTGTCGTTGCGATGCGTGCCTTCGGGCGAGAAATAAGTGGAAAGGCGGAATGGCTTCTTATCGTCGATGTCGGTGAAGTTGGTCGTCAGGTGGGTTTAAGAGGGATCAAGAGTTGTTCCATACTGTATCGGTGTGACAGACTGGATGAATTGAGGTTCATGTTGATGTTGGTGCTTGGTTAGATGTGGTTGTAACTAACGGTTGTTGACTCGCTCGCCGTTTGAGTCACTCTAGCATATCGCTATATCGGGGATATGTTTCATGATCGCTCTGGCCGTGCACTTTGGACCCCTGGCGTACCTGATACCGAACATCCACACCCCACTTTCCCCTCCAAGACCTGCCCTGCGCCTGGGCTGGGCCCGCCGAAATAATTCTGCCCCGCCGATTTGGTGTTCCTCCGTCCCGTTAAGGTTCGCGACACGACACCATCGTCACTTCTGTCTCCAGCCCTATATACTGCCAATCCCAGGACGAGCCTGAATAGCTTCGTAGCCCCCAAGGATCCGTAAACATGCTCGACGTCAACGATTTCAGTACGACACCCTCGCATATGTCTCTCCACACTCCTGCGCCAATTCGCATGCCCAGGCGCATTCCCGTCTCCAAAAGCACATGTCGCCCAAGCCGCCTTTGCGCAACATGCTAACCTGTTTGCTCTGAATAGTTGCTGAGCGCGGCGGCAACCCCGAGAAGATCCGGGAAAGCCAGCGCAAGCGCTTTGCTCCCGTCGAGGCCGTCGACGAGGTCATTGCTCTCTGGGAGGATCACCGCAAGAGTATGTGTTGCCTGTCCTGCGCCCTCGCTGTTCTCGCTGCCCTGCAATCAAAACAAAAAGGAACTCCATCTGATCTGATCTCACTCGTGTTAATAGCCGCCTACTCTGCCACCCAGCTCAATGCCAAGATCAACGAGGTCCAGAAGCAGATTGGTCCCAAGAAGAAGGCATATAACCCATATCCGTCCACGACGATTGTTCCACGACTGGCTCTAACACTACTGCGCTCGTAGGCCAAGGAGGATGTCACCGATCTCTTGAAGCAGAAGGCCGACCTCGAGAAGGAGAAGAAGGATCTCCTCGACTCCGCTGCTGAGAAGGAGAAGCTTCTCAAGGCATGTTCTCCGGATTTCGATCTATAAGCTTGGTTCAACAGCTAACACCTTGAAGGTCAAGGTCAAGACCATCGGCAACCTCGTCCACGACTCCGTCCCCGTCTCCAACAACGAGGTTAATATTCCCCGGCTATACGATCTCTCTTACTCGAACAATTGCCTGACTGGGATATAGGATAACAACACTGTCGAGCGCACCTGGGCTCCCGAGGGTGTCGCCTTCGAGAAGAAGGATGTCCTCTCCCGTTAGTTCGCCCCAACAAACACCCGAACATACAAAACAAGACTGACAAAGGCTGGATAGACCACGAGGTTCTCAGGAAACTGGATGGCTATGACCCTGAGCGTGGTGTCAAGGTTGTTGGCCATCGCGGTTACTTCCTGAAGAAGTGGGGTGTTTTCCTCAATCAGTAAGTCGCTTTTGATCCGGATCCCCTTCTGGCATACTTGTGCTAACTTGGTTACAGGGCCATCATCAACTACGGCCTCGAGTTCCTCTCCGAAAGAGAGTACACCCCTCTCCAGACTCCCCAGCTCATGCTCAGGGAACAGATGGCCAAGACTGCCCAGCTTTCCCAGTTCGATGAGGAGCTCTACAAGGTTACCGGTGACCAGGCCGACAAGTACCTGATTGCTGTGAGTGGCTCGGTCCTTTTGTGACTGAAACAACATCGAAAGATGCTAACCCTAATGTTGCATAGACCTCCGAGCAACCCATCAGCGCCTTCCACAGCGATGAATGGCTCCAGGCCAAGGACCTTCCCCTGAAGTATGCTGGTTATTCCACCTGCTTCCGCAAGGAGGCCGGTGCTCACGGCAAGGACGTCTGGGGTATCTTCCGTGTCCACGAGTTCACCAAGGTCGAGCAGTTCTGCGTCACCGAGCCCGAGAAGTAAGTCCAGCCCCCCTCCCCCCGTAGCCTTCCCCATTTACGTTTGACAGACAGTATACTTACAAAAGCATCACAACAGGTCTTGGGAGATGTTCGAGCACATGATCTCCAACTCGGAGGCTTTCTACCAGTCGCTCGGCATCCCGTACCGCATCGTCGCCATCGTCTCCGGCGCTCTCAACAACGCCGCCGCTAAGAAGCTCGATCTCGAGGCTTGGTTCCCCCACCAGGGTGAATTCAAGGAGCTCGTCTCTTGCAGCAACTGCACCGACTACCAATCCCGAGACCTCGAGATCCGCTTCGGCGTCAAGAAGCAGACCGACATCAAGAAGACCTACGTCCACTGCCTCAACTCCACCCTCACCGCCACCACCCGCACCATCTGCGCCATCCTCGAGAACTTCCAGACCCCCGAGGGTGTCAAGGTTCCCGAGCCTCTGCGCAAGTACCTCCCTGGTGCTCCCGAGTTCATCCCTTTTGCCCCTGAGCCCGTCAAGGAGGTTAAGGAGGGCAAGGGCGGCAAGAAGGGCGAGGCTGCTGCCAAGAAGGAGGAGGCTCTTCCTATCCGCCAATAGGATGATGTTGTTGTAGTTAGGTTAGGTTAGGTTGTCCGTGTGTGTTGATTGAATGATTTGATACCAGCTCAGTTAGGTTGTCGGTGCTATATTATGAAGGTGTGAAGATGTTGAGAGTGATGTTGCCGATAAGGGGTAGGTAGTACATATATGGCAGTGCATTTTGTGGGGAGAGTGGAGTGAAGTATACTAAAAGTTATGTTGTCCGAGACCTCTTGTTAGGAACATGTGTAACAAATCTAGAGCATTGTTCGATGGGCGAGTTCAGGAATTTGTGAAGCAATTGACAGTTTCTTCCATATCGCGATATATGTATGCCCGTTCTCGAAGATGATCAACGAGGGCAAATACATCCATCAGGCTAAGTACAGAGAACATGCGACTGTACTATGAACAAGCATAGCTCGCAGCCATGGTATCAACTATGCCCTTTGAAATCCCCACTCCGACATGAGCGCCAGTGGCGCGTCGTTCGTTGGCTCCTTGATCCCATATAGACAAGGTCAACTTTCCCCAATCCCATCAAAACCTCATTAAGGAGAAATGATACCCGCCGCCTCTCCCGATTCAAACCCCATCCAATCATTTCCCAAATCACATCGGTGCAGCCTTGCCGCCAGATTGACGTGAACACATGAACAAGGTATAGTGTCGAAAAATCCCCTCTCTATATCCACAAGCCGAGTTGAGTCTCGTTTAAATCAAACACCGAGGGTAAATCAACAAAAAAAGGAAAAAGCAAACAATGATAAAGCAAAAGAGATAAAGCACTTGACTTCTCTCCTGCGCGCCAGTGCTTCCCGTGAAAAACAGAATCAAGGTCGTGAAAATTGCGTGCTGAACGGTGATGGAGTGGGCGGCCACGCTCCACTTGTGATAGGACCATATGTCAGATTCGGATCCCTCAAGCCCTCATTGGGTGAGAAGACTTTGCTGTCCCTTTCGAGATGTGCCAAATCTCATCCCCTTTCTCGTGGGTGAAGGATGGAAGCCAAGGACAGGTGTTTAACGCCTCAGAGACGTCTGTCCGTACCATGTTGTATGGGGTTGCCACACCACCATGTGCCGTCGCGAGCCATAAGGAGCAAGATGACCAGCAAATAATGACCGTAGGTAACGGTGAGGAGGTCTGTGGTTGTTGTGTCGTCTTCATGTATGCGTGGAAACCCCAGGTTTGTGCCTGTTATGGAGCTTGCCATCGCTCATAAGATCCGACGTTTGAGCGCGCCACTGCTCATGAGAGATGTGGTCATCCCTCTAGTGACCGCAAAGACAAAGCCCGGTGGACTTGTCTTACATAACCACACACTTTCCGTTCTCGTTGGTCGCCGTGGGGTTATTTGATTTCTCGACCTCACCGATGAGAAGCTCAAATGCTCTGGCGACGTTCTCGTTATAGCGAGCACTAGCCTCAGTCCAGGCGCATTTATATTTCTCGGCGAGGGCCTTGCCGTCCTCAGGAGTGACCTGGCGTTGTTCTGGACGCAGATCACTCTTGTTACCGACAATGCAAATGGGTACGTTATCAGTTCCCTGTTTAGGTCAGTAAAAATTCACAGAAACTTCTCAAGACGAAGTCTGGATGGACGGCGCTGCTTACCAGATGGTTGAGAATCTTGTCACGGATTACCTGGACCATCTCAAAAGATGCCAGGGAAGAAACGGAGTAGACCAGCATGTAGCCGTGGATGCCGATGAAATGTTTGCTATTCAAAATCGAATATTCATCCTGTTCAAGTGCCCATGTCAGTAAAATGCGTCGCCCTGATGGAATCCTCACCATTTGGGTAAGGTGGGAAAGGAGTGAGAAAAAAAAAACGTACCTGGCCCGCTGTGTCGACGATCTCGGTCGAGTAATCCTGATTCTTCCACCTGATTTCCTTTGAGAAGGTATTCTCGATGGTGGGATAGTAGGATTCGACAAAGTGCCCATCCACAAAGCGAACAGCGAGTGAAGATTTGCCTGTGACCTCGGTTAGTGTCTGTTGCTCATTTCTATATTTCCGTCTCAGTTTGCGATCAAGCCGCAAGAAGCTCAGTTTGTCCGCAACTCTCACGCCGCAGACATGTATACTTTGTGCGAGAGTGAGGGCAGCGTGACAGCCACGCGAGTTGTGTGTGGAAAAGAATTTATGTGATGAGGGAATGGGTAGGAAGAGGTGAACTTACCAACGGAGCGACTACCTACGATGGCGATCTTCCGCTGCTTTGTGGCGGGGGACGGCATTGCGAATGAACGTCAACTGACGTGAGGGAGCTTGGGATTTCGAACTTGTGAATATATATACGTATACGACCGGTTCAAGAGTCGTTACGCGTGGTTGAGTAGCTGGGAGAGGATCTGTGGGTGAGATGGGGTGGTGATGTAAAAAAGGTGAGTGAGGGTTGGAAGTTGTGAAGGTTGAAGGTTGAATGTGGGATGTGGTCCAAGATCAGAAAACAATTTGTTGTTTTGAAAGGCCTGGCAGGCGGGCGACAGCGGAGCGTACCGGCTCGTAACAATTGAGAGCTTGTGAACCAGACAAGGAAAGAGCCCCTGCCTTGCCCTGCCACCTACAAGTTTGGTCCCAGAGTCTAGGCAGTTTGCGGTAGTAGTGTACCTAGTTTGGCGAGGCAGGTACGTACTGTTCCCGCTTGAGACTGGTATGGAAATCGGACCGCAGTTCGGGACTTGGGAGGAAAGAACGGACCGGCAAACCCGCTACGTAAAAAGAATGCCCCTGTTTCTAGGCCCAGGCAAGGCCGGAGCAGTTCTTCAAGTCTACTGTGTACTTAAAATGATATTGGGATTCGAACGTGAATCGATACCTTAGAAAGAACGCAATATCTACGTTGATAACACAGCCGTTCCCCTTCAGCATCATTAGGAAAAGTCATGACCGAATCCAGATAGATCTCTTTCGCCGATTTCCCAAGGGTTCACTTCCGACTTGAAATACGTTGTCAGGGTTGTACAAGTCATTGGTGCATGGTCCCACTCGCTGACGACCACGCGAGTGTGTCAAGAGTCGTTCCTTCCCGTCTGTCTCGACTCGCCTCGTCTCGTCGTTCGGCAGGACTCGAGCGACACAGAACTTCCATTTCTGACACTGGCCAGACTGGACTAAACTGACAGGTGCAATGCCGCTGCCGCTGTCGGCCTGTCTCAGACTCTCACAGCGGCGGCAGCGACAGCGACCGTAGTTGCCCTGACGAAACAGCCCAGCCAGACAGAGGCAGCCTATTGTATCGATTGGTGGGGTACGTGGGGATTGTTGTGAGGTAATATAGTGGAGCCTTCTCACCCCACTGTTTCCGTTCCCTTGCACCTGCCGCACCTTGCGGCTCAGTCGCTAAATGTTCGCCTTCAGCGCCCCACATTTTTACACTGCTAAGCCTCTAAAACACCAAGCCTGGACCCTGGAATTCGGTCGTGAACCACTGCGGCATGACCAGTTGCTTCCATAGAGAACTAAAATGGAGCTTGACAAGCTGAATTACCAGGGCAATATGATCGACTGCGGATAGACGACATGAGAAGTTTACTAACCCACTGAATACTACCTTATCTTTGGACCCTGCTGTCTCTGATGACTCCGAAGTCATCTGCGCCCATCCGAGCTGCTTCTGAGCGGAAGTTGTGTCACGACGGACTACAGGCGGACCGAATTTTGCATTGTGCTATCGCAGACTAGGTATCCGGTTCCTTGCGTCTATAGGGGGGTCCAGTCCGGACAACGCCCATAAAGAAAGATATTGTTACAAGATACTAATGTTTACAAAAACTCCACATCACCTATGGAAGAGTGCCAAAGGCCCAAAGGTGTTCAGATTAACTGGGGGCGGCGTCTTTTGAAAGACCGTATGTATCCCAAACCACGTGAAGCCATTCCTTGCGCTGAGGTGGTGATGAACAAAGTTGTCCACCATCCTAAAGAATCCTGAATTTTGCTTCATAGCACGCACCATCTCAACCAACTTCGTTAGCCAGGGCAGTATGTCAACCTTCTTCCCGCACGTAAATCATAAGTCTATTTCCCGTAAGTGCCCAGACGCTCTCCCTACCAGAACAAACCCCATGTATATCGTATCAACCCGCAACCCATAACCCCCGAACCGTGAACCAATCCGTTGAATTCCCAGGAAAAGCAATAAAAGCAACGCGATGTCTCACCGAAAAGTCAGAATGTTGATCCAGCCCTGTGATCATCTATCGATAGTGTTTTTCAAGCGCACTCCGACTTGAGGACGCTGACCAGTCGCTGGAGACGGGCCATAGCAGAAGACTCGTCACCCTCTTTCGTTTCCCCAGAGCCACCCTGGGCTTCCTCGACTCTCTGGTGGTAGACGATGAACTCGTTGAGGGAGTCCACCAGTGGCTGGATGCTCTTTTTAGGATGAACTGAGATGAACCTGTCCCTGATGGGTTCGCGGAGGCAAAGGTATCCCAGCAAGATGGCAAGATAGCCGAGAGCAACGTTGAGCTGAGCTTTCTCCTTAGAATCGGCCTGTAATATTTCTTGTATTAGTATTTATCTTTCATACCTTCCACGCGACAGATAACTTACATCAGAGGTCTTGGAGTGGTTATCAGCAAAGAGCTGGATCAGTTTTTCTAGCTGCGGTCCCGGGGTACCCGCTCTCGTGTCAAGAGACTTCCCAGCTGGTGGGTAATAGACGCAAAAGTTAATCATAACACCGAGCATCATGATCAGAGACTCGTAAACTTTAGACAGGAAAGCATCGGCCTTCATGGAATTCAAGACAACGTCAAAGGCAACACATGCCGATTGCGCTAGATTCTGGAGAAGGCCCTTGTTGACAAGCGTTCCCGAGGCATCATGGTTGTGATTAGTCATGTTAAGCGTAATCCTGAGGGTGAGGCTCTCGAGGTCGTTGAACTTGTCCGCAGGCCGGGCCAAGGTAGTCTCCAGCACATCAGCCACAATCGGCACGTACTGAGTCGTCCATTTAGGGCTAAGGTGAGACTGCATGGCGTAGATGGAATGGCCTTCCAGGACATACAGGGCGAGGAAGAAGTCGATGGACGCTTGCTCTTTCGGGAACTCCCAGCAGGCCTGGTTGGATGCGCCAGCGGCCAAAATCGAAAAGAGCTGGTCAGTGACTTCCGAGGAAAAGACTTCGAACTCGTCTGACATCTGTGTCGACTGCCGCATAATCAAGTCTAGACACTTAAGTGCGAGCGTTCTGGAAGATACAAGCTCGGGCAATGCAGTTTCCCATATCGGAAGCTTCAGCAGAGAAGCCTTAATCGCCCCTAGTGTTGTTTGGCCGTTTCTCGACACATTCTGCTTCCTCTCTTTCGCCAACTGGACGATGTCTCTTGGCTCCCCAAGTAGTCGCTCAATAAGAGCGGCGAAGCCCTGGGCCTTTAGCTGCTGAAGTAGCAGGGTTGAAGCCGACGTGGCCAGCATGTTCGCGACAACTGCGGCGATTGCAAAGCCAGAAATGAGGTCCGTCTCCTTGTCGAGTGCCTTGAACACATCATCGGCGCCGCCATGGTTGCGAAGCTGTGACCGAAATGACTTTTCATTCGTTTTCTGAGCAAGTTCGAACAAAGCTCCTCTTCGTAATGATGAAGGCTTTTCAGATGGTGAGCCGACTCTGTCCAAGATATCCTCGATCTCGTCCGCAAAACGGCTGTTGGCGCCGGCTTGTCGCAGCTCGTGAATACTCCGAACGGCTCCTGTGTTGACTGTCTCATCTTCCTCGTCCATGAACGAGAAGGCGTCAAGAGCAGCACTTTTAGTCAGGCGACCAATGTTGAATAGTGCACCCCCAGACAAGCTATCATCCATCCCCATCCCACCCAATCCACCGCCATCGAATAGCGGGTCCTTTTCGGCCAACATTGACCTTTGCTGCGTGTACGTGAACTTGGGACCAGATTTCTTGGTTGCAAGTATCGGGCGAGCAAGTCGCTTTGATGGGGTCATGGTTGACGGATTCGGGGAGCTTGGATCCTGGAACTTGGGAGACTGTTTGCCTCGGGGGCTCTCTGGCAGCGAAGAATTGTCGTCTTCATCGGAGGAACTGTCTTCTTCTTTTTGGGCTACCAAAGCATCGATCAAGCGTTTCCGCCGTGGTGGCACAGCAGTGATAGAGGCTTCGGTTTTTGGTGGGGGAGAAGGATTCCTTTGCACGGGCAATGGTGGCGGTTTCGGTTTGGTGGACGAAAGGCGTAGCGGAATTTGATGCTTTGTTGCCGTATGCGTGAGAAACGACCGGGAAGACGAAGCATCCGTCATCTTGACATCTTTTACGGGTGTGTTGACGGCCTTTTGCTGCAACCTCGCCGTCGGTACTGTTTTTGCTACCTGTTCCTTCGAAGCATTGACGGGCGTTTCTGTGCCGGACGGCGATGAGTCGGGGGTCGAGTATGGTCCTGCCAGTACGTCCGTCTGCTCCGAATATGTCCGAGTAATCTTTCTCTTCTTTGCCCTAGCATCGTCCTCGCCGGTTTCTACGCTACCCGGCAGTGGCTGGCTATGCGACTCGTCGTGCAGCCTTGGCTGGCTGGTTCGGCCATACTTTGGTCTGGTTGATAGCCTGCCTCTGTTGCTAGAACTGGTAGTACGAGATACGGTAGGTCGAGGTTCCGGCGAGCTTGGCGGTGATGGAGATGTGACGGTAGCAGTCACAGGGGCTTTCGTTATGATGTCTTCTTCGCTCTGGTTCGTTTTGACCGAAATCGAGGATGCACTCCTGTTCACGGAGATTGAGGAAGTCGAAGCTCCCACTCGCCTTCGGGTAGCTTTGCCGTATGTGGTCACGCGCTTCTTGGGCGGAAAGTCGTAATCACTGAGGCTGGCCATTGTGCTGACTGTGGCCAAGCAAGGGGACGGAGCTCTGATTGATGGGTAGCTCGGACGGCGACGGGTATGTAATCGTTGTACGGACGCCGGAGTCGTGTCAGAGAAACATGCGGGTAAACTGTGACAAGTTTGGCGGTTGAAGGTCGAGAAGTCGGTCAATGGCAGTTCCGGCTAAGTAAACGTGTTGTTGGCGGCGTGGTCACCGAAGTGCGGGTGGAAGTCCGATGCGCCCAGCTCGTCTATTCTAGTGTAAGGCGCGTGATCAATGCCGGTTCATGCGGCGGTTATGGCGGCGATAGGGAGCTGGAGGCATGAGCTTATAACGTTCGGAACGAGGAGGTTGTTGTTGTTGTTGGTTGAAGCGAGGCGATGTTTGCTTCGGTGTAGTTGCGACGATTGAGGTTGACCGTAAGGTTGCGCTTCCGTCCCGGATAGGTTCAATCCAATGTTTTTGGAAATGGAAGAAGTTGAAGTGGAAACGGGTGTCATTGTTGCGGAAACCCCACAACCTGAATCTTCTCCTTCCACCACGGTGCCTGCCCTGTGGCCCTGTGTTCACAGTGCAGTGGTTCACTGCGGTGCGCGTGCAGGGCCCGGCGGCGGACTGGCTCCTGGGCGGCGGCAGGGGCAAAGGCAAGACAAGGTTAGCACGGTGACCCTGCAGATGCATGCGGTGGTCTGTGCTTGCCGTTCCCCCCTCGAGACGCCCGCTCCTCTTTTTTAGAGTTTCCAAAAAGAGCCTTTGATGTTATCGTCCCGTCTCATTGTTTACGTACAACGCCCTTTATCTCCAGATCTGACTGGTAAAAACTGTAAAGCGCGGATATCGGCACCGCATTGCTTGAGATGAAAATCGTGGGGTTGCCAAGTCGATCAGCTACATTGCAGTAGGTGAACTTTTCATCCCATCAGAGCTCACCTTGATGGCTCTCGCTGGAACGGCCTTCGGTGTCCGCCGCCCGTTGGAGCTCTCGCGGGCTCACGGCGGGCACGGCGGGGTTCCAGATCGCGGGACCCAGTCCAAGAGCGGTTTCCCCGGTTTCCACTTGGACGACTCGGACAACCCTGAGAGGCGGGCAGGGATCGGTCCAGAAGTCTTTCGCAAATGCAGTATTTTTTTTTGGATCTGAGAATCGCTCAAAGTTTCCAAGTTCCCCTTGTTCCCGCATCCCGCCACGAGCCTCTTCCGGTAAACGGAGAAGCCCAGTCAAATAGTAAGTAGACGCTACTAACTAGGCAAGGCGCCAATTCCTGTCCCCGATTGACACTCTGCGACGACGCCGAGTTCCACCGTTTATCAGCTCTGCAAGTGGGAGGGGTTTGGTGGGACCGTTGTTGATACAACACTTCATCCTGCCTGTTTGGGCGCGGATTTAGTAGAAACTACTGATCTCCCGCCTCGGGTCTGGGGGTGGCAGGTTGCGCCTTCTCGTCCTACCACTTGGTCGCGCCTCAACCCCAATCACGAACCCTTCTACTCAATCTGTTTGTCATCTGTCTGCCCCTGGCTACAGATAGGCTGTTTACCTTTGCCCCAGGGCCCCTCTTTAAGAAGCATCTGATCCCCCCCTTCACGGACACTTGCGCGGGTCTATCTTTCTTTACATTGACCACACATCACTTACACGAAACGATTCGCAGGATATCCGTTATCACGACTTCGGCACTTAGTCCATCATCTTATAACTACTCCTCCAACAACCATGTCTACCACCTCCGAGATCGCGCCCACCAAGTGCGTGGGCCCCGACTACCGCGCCGAGGAGCAGAAACCCACCGCCACCGTCTCGACCGCCGTCAACTTCGACAACGTCACCGTTCTCTCTCAGACTCCCCAGCTCATCGCTCTGCTCAGGTGCGTTTGCCTGTCTTGAGTTGCCTTCCCGGCTACACCCTCCGCCAGACACTGACCTCGGTGGTTACACTTACAGCATTATCCGTGACAAGCGGACCGACCGCGGCGACTTCATCTTCTACTCCAACAGAATCATCCGTCTCCTCGTCGAGGAGGGCCTCAACCACCTCCCCACCGTCGAGCACCCCGTTACCACCCCCGTCGGCCGCATATACGATGGTTTGGCGTTCCAGGGCAAGATCTGCGGTGTCTCCATCATGCGCGCCGGCGAGGCTATGGAGCAGGGCCTGAGGGACTGCTGCCGCTCCGTTAGAATCGGCAAGATCCTTATCCAGAGAGACGAGGAGACTGCCCAGCCCAAGCTCTTCTACGACAAGCTTCCCGAGGACATTGCCGACCGCTGGGTCCTTCTCCTCGATCCCATGTTCGCCACTGGTAAGTCTAGAATTGGATTTGGGGAGAACCGGGCGCGTAGGTGTGATTGAGTTTCCACGGCTAACATGTGCTGTCTGTGTAGGCGGATCTGCCATTATGGCCGTCGAGGTGTTGAAGTCTAGGGGAGTTCCCGAGGAGCGTATCATCTTCCTCAACATTTTGGCTAGCCCCGAGGGCATCAGCAACTTTGCTTCCAAGTTCCCCAAGCTCCGGACAGTAACTGCCTTTATCGACCAAGGTCTCGATGACAAGAAGTACGTTTCCGTTCCGTCCGTTGAGAAGATGATGAAATTTGAGGACTGACTCTAATTGCTATAGTTACATTGTCCCCGGTCTCGGTGACTTCGGCGATCGCTATTACTCCATGTAAAGTGTGAAGGGGCCGTACATCGTTGGTTGTGATGACTTCCTGGTAGTGAAGATCGACTTTGGGAAATGGCGTTATCTGAGAGGACTTTTGGATGCCAAGCGTAGTAATGGAATACCCACTCTGGAAAAGTAACAAAATGAGTTCGTGCTGCTGT
Source organism: Neurospora sp. CHS-2018b (assembly GCA_009806015.1). Lineage (NCBI taxonomy): Eukaryota > Fungi > Ascomycota > Sordariomycetes > Sordariales > Sordariaceae > Neurospora > Neurospora sp. CHS-2018b. The sequence continues at coordinate 185,137 of RAOV01000010.1, read as the reverse complement.
TCATCGAAATGGGAACTGGCATCGAGATCCGGCTCGGCTTCGCCCAAGTATCGTAATGATGATGATAATGACCCTTTATAAACATTTCGCTCAGTCAACCATGACCCCGTGAGATATTGGAGAAAAATAAGAGAAAAAAGCCAGTCGGCTATGTGGACGGGACGTCGGGTCGTTGATGTCTTTTAGTCGTAGTCATCGTCATCAACCTCAACGCCGGATCCGCCATAGCCTCTATCGTCATCCTCATCATCTTCGTCGATATCGGCAGCTCTTCGGCTTGACGCCGCTGGCCGCTCACCCGTTGACCGGCTTTGGGAATAGGATGCCGCCTTTGCGCTTGCCTCGGCTTCTTGGGCAACAGCGTCTGTTCGTTCAAAGTCAGTAACAGGCCCCAACGTGACAAGGGCAAGACTATATGCTTACCTGCAGCGTCTACCCAAGCGCTATAGACATCTACCGCAGCATCGAGGTCTACATTGTAGTTGTAAAGTCAGCACTTCCCTCCTTCTCATACTCCCATGTTGTATCCGAGGGTCGGCCGAGCCAGTCTTACAGTTGACAGGGCACTGGAACTTTTGGCCGCAGATTTTGCAGTCGAGGTAGCCGACGCCGGCCTTCTTGTCGAGCTTGACGATGACGGATCGTTCGTGGTTGCAGAACAGGCATGTGAAGACGGTGGGAAGGGGATCGTTCTGGTTAGAGGGGAGTTGAACAGGTTAGCGTCGGGTCAAGGGCTCAGTGATTTGGGGGCGTAGAGGTATCATAGAGGTATGTCCGAAGAAAAGGGTACAATGTAGATGGAGGTACAGTAGTAGTGAGTGCTGTGTATGGTATGGGAAGATTGTTCTTGGGGGTGCAGTATGTCTAAAAAGCTTATCGGGCAATGACGTCTTTGGTGGTATCCAGAGGCGCGCGCGCAACGGACAAAGGTACGCGATCATCTCTTGGACTTGGGGAAAAGAAAAGGTAAGGTAAATATGCACATACCCTCCTGGGACCCTGCGGCTTTCTTGACGACTTTTTGCGCTTGCCCATTGTGAAGTTGTTGTGGTGGTTGTTGTTGTTTGGGTGTTGGTGGTGGTGGGTTGGTTTCAAGAGTTTGTTGAAATGGCACCGGGCGTGTTAAAGTTCGGTTGCGGTCACTGCTGCAGCGGTGCGCGGCCGGCAGTGCTGGGGATATCGATGATTCGCGTCGCAAAACCCTGGGTGCTTCTGGTGCGTGCCCTGGAGTTCGGATTGCGGAAAAAGATGGTGAATGAAAAGGGGGAGAGAGCACGTTGGTCGTTGATAGAATGGAAGACGTGTGCAACTTTACTCAGCACGTGCGTGATGGGTGACTCCTTGCAGGCAAAAGTTGGTTGTTGTTTGGGTGTTGATACTTTGCGACTACCTTAGTTTTTGCACCTTCATGAAGCGTCACTGACAGCAATCGCCAAAGTCTAGTTCCCGTCCCCCTACAGTAAAGGTCGGCGATGCCTGCCCCACCACAACTCTCACCGTTCTCACCAAGGTGAGTTCTTCTTCGACACCGCGTGTTATTGCCCTAGGCCTTGGGTAGTTTCACATATAGGCTGAGGATGTTATTCACTTAGTCCTCAGCACTGGCTCGTGCACGCAATGACAGGACAGGGCTGAAAGCCTTTCAGAGTTTCAGGTTTCACGCTTGCAACTCGAGGGTCTTGGCTTGGGGTCCACCAAGTCGATCCCCACCTGCCCCACAACAGACCTCCCCCGGCTTTGGGACGGGAGACAGGATCGACTATCGAGCGGGGACTGGTGATTGGACAATTTTGGCATCTGACATTTCATTCCTGAACACCTTCCATCCAGAGAGAGTTGAGTTGAGATAATCAGGGTGTCCTGTACGATAAGACGACCACCCCGCTATCGTCGTCGCTGATGTCCTCGCTGGGGCTGGTCCGAGATAGGTCGTCAGCAAAGCGTTATCGAATTCGTTACTTGATTTCTCGAGCAACTTGATGATGATGGAAGCTCTCGGTACCGGCACCACCCGTTTCGGTGTTGGGAGTTTCTCACCGGGCGGTAAACCGTATCGCTCGCATCGCGGTGTCAACAATCACCTACCCTCCCGTGTTGTTTCTGTTGTGATGAGCACAGGGCCTGAATGTTCCCTTCACTATGCGGGATCATCTCTCCTCCAATTAATGACTAACAAGGGACCACCTACATACCGCTTCCACTTGGAACTGGCGGGAACAATGGGACAGGGCGCGCTCGTCTCCGAGATCCGCAGCCACGGCACTCGATCCGATTGCGGTACCCCGCCGCCGGCGTCCGTTGTGGGGAGCATAAGTTGCAGCATTGCTACTACAGCCTACAGGGATCGAGGAGCGCTACGGGCATGCCACACATACCCTGTTATCGATCAGCTGGCTATCGTGCTGGGTACCGTTGGTCAGTAACACGCTCCGCGCCCGGTGATTGCCCGAGACGCAATCCGTACCGACTCTTGTTACGTGTTGCAAACCATCGAGTGGTCGATAGCCAAAGGATCCCTCTTATCACGAGGGGGCCTTCGGTGGCTTCGGGGAAGTTAGGTACGGTACTATGGTGAGGGGGACCGAGAGGAGCACGGAGAGGAGAGTACGAGCTGGAAGAGGAGCTGTTGGATGGCCAAGTGGAAGCATCCTCTTCCGGCGACGTCTACAAGTCAGTTATAACTGGCCCTCGTGTCGCCCGACTGTCTCTCTCAAGGTTGCTCCAGATTCCCATCGTCTTCAGTGTGTTCCTCTGTTGTTGATGACGTTACCTCTATCCCGTCCCTTTGTCTCTCTCTATTAGACCACTAGAATCTACCTCTTATTGTCCGTCATCTCTACCTAGACTTCCGCTTGGTCGTTCCTCCCCATCTTACCTAGACAGTCAGACCTACCTAGTTACAATGGCTACAGGTTTGGAAGGTGTGCAGGATGCCCTGCTGGCCATCGCCCAAGGCCAAACGAAGCTCATCTCGGCGGTTGAATCCATATCCCAACGAGTGAGCAGCTTGGAGAAGACTCGCGAAACCTCCTCGAAACCCAACGGCGAAGCTCCAAGCCCAGTCACCACCCCGCTCGTTTCCGGCTATGTCCAGACACCACCGCTGTTGCAGGCTGACGCCGGCACCATGCCACCATCATCCCCGCCCGCCGATGTCACAAAGTCCAACTTCTCGAACCGCGTCGTGCTCACGACCTATCCCAAGCAAATCGGTATCAACCCTCTACCGATGGAATGGGGTGCGGCCGATCCCGTGAAGCGTGGCCCGGTAGCTGTCATCCGATCTAGCTCGACCATCCGCAGACGTAACGCCATCGGTGCCCACGGTGGTTCATACTCGGTTTACTATGCACTGGCTCTGGCGAGTAAGGAGCTGGATCCAGACCACAAGCCTGACTTCACCAACACCGAGCCCGCCGTCAACATTGGCCCCTTTCCTCAATGGGGAGACCCGAAGAAGATTGTAGCCATGGACCCTTGGGGCCATCAGGTCCCTTGGATCTTCAAGGATCTTATGGATAAGGAGGGCGGTACGTACTTACACCTGTGATTGTTTACGACCCCTATTTGAAATGTGACCGAAACTGACACTGGCTACGGACAGTTGATCTCCGGCCGACGATTGCCATCACGAAAGCCCATATGAAGCTACCCGAGCTTGAAGAGAGTGTTAAGAGCGGTAGATTGGTTCCGGATGGCAAGATCTGCTTGAACAGCACGGGCGAGCTTGCGGTAACCAAGTTCGCCGTCGAGCCTGTCTGGTACCTCCCCGGAGTCGCCGAACGGTTCGGTATTGATGAGGGCACACTGCGGAGATCCCTTTTTGAGCATACTGGCGGCATGTATCCCGAGGTAATTATCGCCGCTGAACCATGACACTTTCGCAGACATACGATGCTGACACAATATCCAGTTGATTACGCGCTCTGATATCAAGGTCTTCCTGCCCCCTATTGGTAAGAATCATCAGCTGTGTATCCCGTCATGGTGTGGTGTTTCAGACTCCTAACCGTCTCTTTCTAGGTGGTTTGACCGTGTACTGCTTCGGCGATCCTGCGAAAATGTCAGACCCTTCGAAGAAACTTGCGTTGAGGATACACGACGAGGTAGGCTCTCAAATTCATATGACGTCATGTCTCTTGAATCACTCTTTCACTGCTGACACAGCCACCCTCTCTGTAGTGTAATGGCAGTGATGTTTTCTGTTCCGATATTTGCACTTGCAGACCTTACCTCATCTTCGGTATTGAGGAGGCCGTAAAGGAGGCTCAGAACGGCGGTAGCGGCGTGGTAATCTATTTCCGCAAGGAAGGTCGTGCCTTGGGCGAAGTCACAAAGGTATGTGTTACGAAATTCCACTCTTGAAGACTGAATGCTGACCTATCCTCACAGTACCGTATGTTGAATCCCAGACAATGCTTACTCCCTCCTATGCGGAGGATTTCGTGGGTGAGAGACTAACCGAGAACCTTCTACAGTTGTGTACAACGCGAGAAAGCGCGGGGCAGATCTTGCATCGGACTATTTCAAGCGCACTGAAAACATTGCCGGTGTAAAGGATATGCGATTCCAAGCCCTGATGCCCGATATCCTTCATTGGCTGGGTATTACCAAGATTGACCGAATGCTTAGCATGAGCAAGTGAGTAACACCGCGCCCCCCGCTCTCCTTGCCTTGTGGCAGGTAGCACCGATCCTCGATCTAACACATGGTTGTTTTCTAGCATGAAACACGACGCCATCGTGGGCCAAGGGTAAGTTAACATTTCCTGTTCTACTTTGTGGTGTACCGTTATGCTCGGGTCTTTCTGCATAACCTGCACCTGTGTTGAGCCGACGATCTTTTACTTGATGGATGCTAACCTTCCGTATAGCATTCCTATCCTTGAGCGTGTTGAGCTCCCCGAAAGCTGGATTCCAGCCGATTCGCGAGTAGAGATCGATGCCAAGATCAATGCCGGTATGTTTTTGTCCTACCTACTCTCCCCGCGTTTCCTGGGAATGAAGGCAGGGTGACTGACGAGGATTCGTTTATGTAGGATACTTCACAACAGGCCACAGAATGACGGAAGAAGAGCTCAAAGCCGTGCAGGGTCGGATATGGGAAGAGTAAGTTATCCCTCTTTCGAGAGTCATTCATCAACGAATCCAAGAAACCCGAGGCTGACGTAACCGCAGCGTCGACCACTAGAACTAGCAACCTTACGGAGGGAACGACGCACAGAGGAGTTTGGCTGTGGGATGTTGAGAGATTATTCGTGGGGCAGTTGCATTCTGGGGAAACCTATCGCCCCCATCATTGCCTCTTTGTATAACCATACGTAACCCATCCCGCTTTCTCGGTGAGGATGGCTATCCAATTCGATCCTGCATATACCACAACACACAACCGCCACAACTTGTCAGATTCAAACGCGGAGCGGGTAGGTGGGATACGGAGTGAAGACAGTAAAGAGATCACGCAAGCGGAAGCAAGTCTTTCGGCAGGCATGTGGTGACAAGCAGTATATAGTAATTATAGATGTATATCTAATCACTAGTACTCTTTACTCGCGCATTCAGTGGCGAGTCTTCAGGGGGATGGAGGACAGGATAGGATAGGATAGCATATGAAGCCATTCAGTGAGTGAGGAGAATGGTATAACCCTACCCGTTTACGAGACAGAGGCGGTTTACTGATCTTTCGCTACAAGTAAACTTGGTTCCCAATTGTCGCTTTTCAGAATCATGATTCGGTTACAAACATGCCACTTCATGAATTGGAAGAGGGGAATATGAAGGAATTCCAGGATCTCGACCATCCAGTACAATGCACGTCCGCCGGCCATTTGCACTTTTCTTGCGGCATACCAAGCCTCCTATCTACCCACGGTTCTCTTTACGGTTCTCTTTGAACTGTTGCTGCTTCTCGGTGCTTCTCGATCGCTGATGGATGTCACCGGTGAAGACCGACATCATCAGAAAAAGAAGCGAACACGGGCAAAGTGAACTCCTCCCAAGTCACACGCCGCCCTCGTGGGAGAAAGCCCACGAAGGATAGGCTGATCGACGCATATCAAAGTTGGGGGTTACAGGTTACACGGGGTAGAGTCGGTAGCCATAGCGAACGATTCAGTGGGGAAAAGCTGTTTGGTGTTATTAGAAGAGATCCCACCATGGATGGGAGTTGGGATAGACGGTATATCGGCAATTCTTTTAATTTTTTTTAATTTTTTTTTCGGCTTACTCTTTGGTCTCTGTTCCCTGTATACAATTCAATGTGTTTGGTGTAAGTGTTGTTTTGGAGAAATGTAGTTGGATTGGGCTAGCGGTTGTTGGGTGATGATGGATGACATGATGACTGAATACCTCTACTTCGGTTTGCGACATCTATGATAATTGCGAGGCTGTTATCGGGATGGGTGCGGTTGGTTTGTGTTTAAAATGCCTTTCCGTGATTGTGGCATTCTTTGCTAACAGTTCCCGAGTTGTTGACTCGTTGATCTTTGAATGTTGAGGAGATTCCAAGTACCTACACGGTTTGGTGTTCTTTTTTTTTTTGTGTAACCGACAATCGCACGCAACCAACATGCCAACGTAGGTGACTGTACCTACTGAGGAGGGAATTTCTGGAACTACACATTGAGGGAGATCCAACATTGAGGTCCATCCAGTCCGGGCAAGCAACCAAGTAAGCAACCAAGCAGCGGGACGACTCTGCCGGCATGGTGATCGACATCTGAAGGACAAGACAGATATTGTCAGAATTACACAATCCTGCGTTCGGTACCATAGTGTATTCTCTCCATTTGGAAGACTAATCATTAATCCCGTCAGATATTATCATTGTCTTTGCCGTTGATACGTACGTACATATTTCTCTTTCTTTACCTTTCCCCCTTTCGGACCTTCCTCCGCTTCCCATTTTCACACTACGGTTCGGGTCAGACGGGACGTCGTTCGGTTCGGACCAAGACAAAATAAATTCACAAGATGAGACTAATCCAAAAATGCTTGGTTGGAACGTGGTTCTTTTTTTGTTTTACCCCGTCTATCCCGTCATCAACGGGGGTACTTCCAAGGTCAAAGCATTCAGCCCAATTGCTGATCCGTTCTAGAACCGTAGAACAACTGTCAATTTTCCCGTTCATATTTCAAACACTGTGCTATGTACACTAGCATTTGCTTGGTCCAGGTTCGCTTTCCCGCGAAACCATCGAAACGATTGAAACAGATCATGATGTCAATTTAGCGGTGTTGAATAATGTTTAACCAGAAACCAGGGGCCAAGCATGCAAGGGCAGGGCACGCGAACAACACCACGTTTCGGTTTCTTTTCGCTGTTTTCTCGGAAAGGTTAGTTGGCTAGTCCCATTTTGATAGGTGGCTAGTCCCCCCAGGCACCATCACCCAACTTGCATCGCCAAAGTTCAAAATACCTTCGCGCGTACGCAAACTGAATTGAAATAATACCCGACTCGAACGATAAAGAAAACTCTAATCCCAAAGAAGTTTGTTAACGACGAGAAGCGAAGCAGGATAGAGGCATCGAAAGAAGTTCTTATCCAGCAGTGTCCAGGTCTAAATTGCCCCACTTTTCGTAGCCCAAGAACGCCAAGACAAAATCAAGACCACATTCTTCAACATTGACATTTGCGCAAACACTTTGCACCTATCCCCTTTACTCGCAATCTTCAAAAAGGGGCAAAAAGCTATAGAGAAATCTTTGAATGAAAAAGTCCAAAAGAAAGCGAATCTCAGGCAGTTGTTTTAGTTGAGACATCTCAATTCTGAGTTAGGGACTTTGGGACTAGCCACCTATCAAAATGGGACTAGCCAACTAGCATTACCGACTTTTTTTGTGATGCTATCTAGCCAATCGGTCATCATATCACAGATTTGTTGTTGGATGGTATCCGCTCTGTTAGTTACTAGTTTGCGTGGTAGACAGGGATGGTAAACAAGGACAACGAGTTGTTAGTCTCGGATTGAGACAGCGGGACGTTGACGACGTTGCCAAGCTTCGTTGATGGCTTCGAGGTGATCGACACTTTTCATTCACACGTGTAAAAGCGAATGGAAAAGAAGGACGTAGGGAGACATACACACTAACGAATGATTAGGGGTTTCTTCGGATATGAGAAAGGAAAGGGAAGAAAAAAAGAGACACAAGTCATACCTTACTTATGTAGCGCTGTAAAGTTTTTCCTCATTGTCGCTCCGAAGATCCCTTCTCATCAGTACCTGCCTACGTTGGCATGTCGCCCGCGTGCGATTGTCAGTTACACAAAAAAAGAACCTTTCTGCCAAACCGTGTGCTTGGAATCTCCCAACAAATATACCTTACCTACTTCCTGCATCCAACAAGCAGTTCCTGTGAGCCTGTGCAGCAAGCTGTAACATGCAATAACGGACGGGAGTGTGCAGTCCTGTCAGTGTCCTTTTTGCTTTCTTGACACTGATGTGAAGGCTGTATTGTATGTATGTACAAGCAAAGAGACCCAACCCAATCTGACTCAAAGGAGATGGATGCTTCGAGATCACGAGAATGAGTGGTGTTCCTGAGAGCGGAAGCGAAGCAACCGGAAGCAGAGTGGAAGTATGTACTGTGTAGGAGAGTGCCTGATGATCAGTTCCAACCATTCAGCCCAACCAACCACTCGGAGACATCTGGTTTTTTTCCCCCTTCGAAGAAAAAGAATAAGAAAAAGAGATCGAGATGATATACAGCCCACACAGTCACAGGGCTTGACTCTTGCCACGGCCGACTGTTGCACGACTGTAGAAGGTAGTGTACACGGTCAAATACGTGAGATGAAGTGGAGGTGAAGTGGAGGTGAAGAAAGAGTCGGTACAGTAGGTAGGTAGTCGGGTCGCCAAGGTCGGGTCGGGTGAGGCGTCTTCGTCTTCGTCTCGTCACCACCGTGTGTGTGTGTGATGTTGAATGTGATCCTGGTGATGTACGGGGAAGGAAAGGACTTGGCAGGTACGTGCCGTAATGATGGACGCCCAGGCCGTGCCGCGGGAATCGAAGTGATGGAGCCACCACTGTCATCATTTCCCTTCCGGGGGGAACCTTTCTCTTGTCACGTTTTTTTTTGTTTTGTGATTATCAGGAGATCTTTTCTTAGACTGTAAATGCCCTGGGTTTACCCCTGGTCCCTGGGCCTAGTGTAGGTACCATGATGCTTTTGCGGCAGCTCGGTAGTTGTGGATGTAGGTACTGGCGTACAAGAAGGATTGATGTCTATCCTAAGCCTCTTTTTGTCTTTTCTCTCTCTGACGTCTTGAGAATCGCTTGCCAGCAGGCATGGTGGCTGACTTGAGTTGCACGGCGTACAGTAGGTATGTCTTGAATGACGAAGGCATCGTTATATATGGAAAGTTAGTAAGCAAAAACTCATATCGACGTGGGAATAGGATTCAATAGAAGAGAAAGGATGCTGCCGTCGCCTCCTTCGCCGCCACTTTCGCTCCAGCCATGTGGTCGATAGTCTGGGAAAAAAAAAGGTCCATGGTGATACCATTACGGATTTCTGGCGAATGGAAAATCGAAGAGGGGCTTCGGAGTGAAGACCGCAAAGTGTGTCACAGGTGAGCAAGAGAGGTCAACCAGAAACTGCGAACTGCGAATCGGGGAAGAGAAGGTAAGAAACGCACACCAATGAGAAACGACGAAGCTGAGAATAAAATCACGCAAAAACAGGCTTTGGCGATGAGGACGGAAACATTTTCTCGGTTTGAGATGCTTGGGAGAGGGGTGGAAGGTGTGAAGAAGAAAGTTTTTAGACTGTGTAATAGCAGCAAAGTGACTTACTTTTGGCCGAAAAGCATGCGGGAAGAGCAGGCCACACTGTCTGTGTAAGTGTCAAGAGGTCGTGCATCGGTCCACTTGGACGTTCAGGTGTTCCTCGACCGAGCCTAAACTGACGAACACGGAGACGGAGACTCGGGAGTGTCATCCTATCTTGTAGATCTTCATCGTCTTGTCCTTCCCTCATGTTTCTATCCGTTCTGTGATCATCCGCCGCGGGACTCATGACAGCAAGGCGCAATGCAACGGAATACAAAATGGAGCACGGGGAAGCTAAAGCAAAGCTCGCAAGCTTGTCTGCCTCCAGTCCGGCGGCGGCGATCAAAAACAAAGCTAAACAAGAACTTTGCGTGGAACCAAAATAAGTTTTGCAGTAGCAAGAGTAGCTAGCAGGTAGGCAATGCAGGCGAGGCAGGGCGAGGGCGCAGTAGTTCCAAAGAGAAGAAGAAAAAGAAGAAGCGAACGTTGTTGACTGCAATGGATCTCATAACATCGGATAACTTTTTCGACGTTCGAAACATGACAGGGCTTACTTGCAGCGACTGCCTAGGAACCGACGGAGCAAAAAGCGACGAAGCTTTGTGAACCAGCCAACGGTTGTTCAAAGTGGGTGAATGAGATGGCTGCCCATTGAGCCCATTTGATGCCCTACCAGCCGGCAGTGTTGATAAAATACGCAGTCGTTCTCACTGGTCCAATTATGGTGGGTTTTCTATGGGACTGCCCCTCTCCCTTTTTGGGAAGATTGTCTTGGATGTGACTCTCTTCTCAACCGTCCGCACTGCGTAGACTTGGCTGTTGAATGGAGCCGGAGACAGAATCCGGGGTCTGACTAAAGACTAGTTGCTTCATGTGTTGCCTACCACAGTAGGTATAGCCAGCAGGTACATTCATACCTAGGAAGCTGAATGTTTGGCGGGCGGGCTGCTGCGCGCACGACATGTCCTCTCACACGTGTGGAAGGCATGAGAAGATGCAGCTATCATCTGTACTCCTTACATGATATAGCACAAAATCAGAAGCAATACTGTGTGGTTGGAAAAGGACTCTGCAAGTGATGATGCTTCCATTGGGAACGGATCGTGGTACATGAGACTTTCATGTTGTCTAGCTCACAAAGTTTAGGTTGGTATACCTTAGCCCCGCCTAGAATTGAGTGGCCCTCTGGATCCGTCTTCATCCTTCACCGGGATTGTCAAGTGTTACTCGATATATCGACTGAAGGTGCTGTGTATCCCAAGATTGATGTCTATCGGGTTTCCCGCCGTGAAACGTGTGGTGGAATGGCATAGTGAAAGATTGTGATGTGGCTACCGGTCAAGAGGGATGCATATGGATAATGGGGAAGACAGAGCTTTGGGCCGATAGAGAGATTGCAGGTGGGTGATATCGACCACAGAAAAGGCACATCAAAGTGACCATAACCCGCAACCGACAACACCCAACTCCCACCCTTCATCGTTGGATGGTAAGCTATCCGGAACCCAGGGAAGGGGATTCGCGCGCTGCTTGGCTTGGAATAAAGGAAGCAGCTTGCTGCAGCACTCGTTCCTACAGGAAGGGGACCACTGCCCTCAACCCAAATGGAACGGAGCGGAAAGGGGGGACTACCCCGAAACATCTCGTCGGCACGAGGGAAATTCGAGATCGGTAAAATTAGGGACGCTCGCGACGATACAGTGACAAAGTATCGATTGTTCGCAACGGTGGTTGGCTTGAGTCTCGGTTACAGCTTCTCGAGATGGAGGCATGTACATCGTAGTGGACTGATACTAACAGCTGGACAAGAAACGACGGATGAGGGGATGATTAGCAGCGACCGACATTTGATCGCGATGAGAGAGATGCCAACAAGGGCACAAAAGAAGAAGCCGTACCTGACGAGCCGAGATGCCCTTGTACAATGCCGTTGCCGTTGTTGCCAGAGGGTAATACATACGTAATCTTCCAACTTTCTTTGCAATTGCACTGGCTTGCCGTTCTTTTGTTGTTTTTCTTTCCCCTCTTTTTGGACGACTTGTTACCTGCTGTCTATTTTCCCCTCTCTCAGCTAGCACCGTAGTTTTGTTCAAGTTGATCAGTTCTCAGCCTCTGTTTAAGCCCTGTTCGCCTTGGTCAGATACACGAGTGACGGATCTAAAACATGAGAGTAAAAAAAGAGACAAGCAGGTTCTGGGCAAGCTGGAGAAGGCCGTATCGGTGTTAGGCGAAGAGGGCCTGGACGCCTCGATCGACTAACAGGACAGAACAGGACTGGAGCGAGACCACCGGCGTTTCCTGAATTGGGTAGTCTAGGCCTTCTTTTCGGGTCCCCAGTGCTCCCCAGTGTTTCCCCAGTGCGCGGCCAATGCCCAGTGAAGTTGTGAGCTCGAAAGGAGTCAAGTGAGAAGATGCAACCACCTTGCATGTTGCAGGCTGGAAGTCTGTAAAGTGTCAAGTCTTGAGTGGCTGTCGGCGCTGAGTGTACCCCACCTGATGTTTCGTTTTGGCGGTGTTTGGGTCACCGGAGGAGCCAGAGGTACCCTACTGCGACGGCGGTACAAAAGGACCAGCGAGTAGGGTGTAGCCCGAGGGCGTTGCGAAAAATGTCGCTGAGGTGCCGTGGAGAGCGTTGGACTTGGCATATCCGAGACTCCGCTCTCGCCAGTGAAGCTCTGAATGGTCCGGCGGCCACCGGTCAGCACGTCGACGGAAACCGCAACACCTTGGTGTTCCATTCAGTGCCCAAGTTTCCCGAATCTTGGGGGTGCCATCAATGATCATCGATGGCAGCATGGGGGACCGGGGACCAGGGGGGAGGGGAGAGGTGGGAGAGGTGGGAGGCCGGGGCATTGGCAAGATGGGGACGATGGGGACGGGGGACAGGACCAAGACCTGCGGCAGCTACGTACTTGGTACCATGATCCATGGGTCCTCTCCATTCAGGTGCTGTGCCATCCCATGGTCTGCAGACGTGTACGGCGGTCGAGTCCAGAGAAGCACCTCACCAACTCGTTTTATTATCCAGACAAATTGTTTGGCCGTAACATGCACATTGACATGCCTCATGTAACAGGAGATACTTCCGAATCGCCCGCTGGCCCGGCCTGGCCAACTTGTACCGGCCTGATCTAGGCAGGAATATAGGCACAGTCACACAACACTGGGTTCGTTTGTTTGGGTGTGTCAAAGGGCTGGTTAGTGTGGTCTTCCACTCTCGGCCCCGGAGGCAACAACGGGTAACGGGCGGGTATGCTTAGCCTCCCCTCCCCCCCTGGCCGACTCAACCATCGACTGACAAGTGGCAACCGAAAGTGCCGCTGAATGACACTGTAAGACACCTCCCCGTAGCTAAGCGGAATCGCACATTTCAGCCCAAGAAGGCTGCTTTTCTTCTTATACTCGGGTCCGCCTCGACTTCAAGCCCACCCATCCTGCTTTCTTTCTTCTTCGTCTCCTTATAAACAACGACCGAATTCGATGTGAAAGCCCAGCCCTTTCTGGTGTTCAACACTACAACACCTTGGACTCAACAACAATAACAACAACCTATCATCATCCAGACCAAAAGTGTCCGTCACAACAACCTATCAACAACAAACCAGACCAACATTAGACATGGCATCATCAACTACCGACTCGCGCCGCATGCCGCGCAGAGACTCTTCGACGGTCCGTGGCACCCGAAGCCCCAGCCAGAGGCCAAGACTTCTTCGAGCATCAGCCACCGAGCCCTCCATCACCACCTCCAATGCCAGCCGAGATGCGCTCGCCAACTCGTACTCGTCTCGCAGAGCAACCGAGCTCCTAAGGGTGGCTTACATCTCTGGCGGCTCATCTCCGGACGCCCTCACCAGAGCTACCTCCAGAGCCACCTCTCCCATCTCGACACGGCCATCACCTCCGCCGATGTACGATAGCTTGGGTCGACACAGTGAGCTATCCTCGTCTCCTATCAGCAACCCGGATGGCTTCGACGAGCTGCGTGATTCCTGTGAGTCGCTTGCTTCAGTCACCAATGTTTCAGGACTAGAGCTAACGCCTCGATAGATTCGCATTCGCATTCGCAGCGATACTTCAGCTTCCCCAGCTTTGACTTGTATGAGTCGCCCCACCAAGAGGAGGACAAGGAGCCACACATGAAGTCTCCTTGAAAGGCGTGCTCGGATTGGGGAGGAAAGCTGTTTTCGACTTTTTAAGTTTGCGCGACTCGAGAAGCAAGCCCGGACTTCCACTTTGGTCATCGGGCCGCTCACCAAGACGACGTCCACCTAAGAGGCCTCTATCACTCGGGGAACAGTTGCATCGCCGTGCAAGAGCAATCGGCAGGCGCGATATTCCCAGGAACAGGACCCTGGTATCATTGGAACATGACACACAAGCAGTCCACATTGAATGGGCGCAGGGAAATGGGCGAGAGACAGGTGGATTATCCCGGCGTTTTTGATTCCTTCAATCCTGTGAATCCCATTTTTGAGGTATTCGGAGGGGGGAAACGAACGGATGGCAACGCGATGCACGCCGCTTCAGCACATGTCGTTGCTGGCGGGTGCTACGTGTCCACTGGGTGGTTTCGGCGGAGTCTGTGAGAGCAGGAATTATTCCAAGGGGACAGGGGATGAGGAATGGGGATGGGAGAGGCTGGTGATGATACTTGCCCGACCGAGCTGTGGGCTAATTTGAGCCCCCTCGGTGGTGAGGACATGGTCAGCGATTATGGCGCCAAGACACGCCTAGGTCTTTGTAACGCAGCCAACTGTTGAAGATGCGAGAGTGCCCCGAGGGGTGCCGTGTCCGGTTGGCGACGACAAGACTGTCTTGTGTACAACAAACACAACAACAACATAGGATACCCTGTAGAACTGAAGAATGGAAAGTGCAAACTGCAAACAATCCTAGTTCTTTCTGAAACCTTTATGTCGTGAGATGAGATGGCGGTGAATCCAGCAGCAGCAGCGTAAGAGACGTGGGGGCTGGTTGGTCGTCTCATCTACTGGTGACTGTTCGTGTTGTCAGGTAGCCACATAATGTTGGTAGACAAGTGGGACATGGGTAAGTTCTGGTGAGTCTGGATGTAAAATGTGTGATGTCGGTGATGGTGATGGCTTCGTGTCCACTCGCCAAGGTTCAGTCGCCAGGGAATGCTTCATACAGAAAAATAGCAGCAAAGTGGCCATCATGAACAGGTGATATAAACCGTGCGACTCTGGGAAGAACACAGCCACATTGCACTAAAGGTGGGTGTGCTGATGGCCTTTTCGTGACTGTGATTTTTAGGTGATGGTGGTGGATGGGGATGATTTGGTCATGGTGTTTGGTGAGAATGAACGAGTGGTTCAGAACTCGCCAAAATCTCAAGTGGACGGGATGGAATGGAAGAAGTGATGCCTGCACTCTGCAGTGGTGCAACTCTCCCCCGAAAAAATTTTTCTTGGCACCCACTGTTAGTCGGTTGTTAGTGGCCAAGCTAAGAACTACCCTTTTTCGGTGCACTGGGTGCCTTAGGGCTATCATTGGCCTAACCCACCAAATAACGACTCAAGGCGAGGGATTCTGGGAGAGTTCACCTCGTCAATAACAACAACATCGCCGGTAGCTCATTGAAGCCGAGCTTTTCATGAGTATTTCTCGAGGAAGATAAAGGAGCGCCGAGGAAAACGACAGCTCCCCGGACATCGTCGTCGTCGTCGTCGTTTTTCGTTGTTGTTGTTGGCGACGACAACGACGACGGGTCGCACCGAGCCACAACCACCTCGAAACCTCTCCCTTAGAACGCCGCTTGCTGGACCCAAAACGGCTGGGCCGCATTCTAATCGGAATATCTCTTTTCTCGATCCAACCCCCTTTTCAACAATGGAAGGACGGCGGACCAATTTTGGACGGTTTTTCCCCTAGGGTTTCCCGTCCAACGGTGCTTACCTCTGGTACTTCGAGCTAGCTACGGGGCTCCAAGCAGAATTCGGAGGGATAAGCCCGAGCAGCAAATGCTAATTGGGGCTCCCGGTAGGTATGACCTTAATAGGGGCAGGACTTTTTATTGGCCTTATGGCATTTCTTCTTTTGGGCTCTATAATATAGGTGGTAAATAGCGCAGGGGATTTGGGCCTTTGTATTTATTCCTGGTAGCTGTCCCACGTCTCATGCCCTTAGGGAGGCGGAAGTAGACGTTAAATATAACACACACACACACACTCTGCAGTGGTGGAAGCAAAGTCCCCAGAGTCCAACCTTCCAAAAGGCAAGCGAGAAGGCAAGGGACCCAGCTGTGGACAAGAGTGGAGGCAACAACTTGCACCGATAAGGCGTTATCAGCTGGTGACCCCCTGCTCGGCATTGAGCCCTAAGGTCCGAGGGGCCAATCAGGCCTGGTTCTTGGCAAGCCCCACCACCACAGTTTTTCCGGACTACGCCCACACAACGGGACAGACACAATTTCACCCTTTGAGGAGAGAAAACCAAACTCCGCGTCCCAGATTGCACGGTCTCCATCACCACCCTAAGCAGCACATTTTGTCCCTAGGCACAGGTGCTCGTCAAGATGGCTGTTGGCAAGTACGTTGTCACCCCGAAATATTGCCAAAATCGATGCCACGATGGATGCGGGCGATGGATGGAATGAGCGGTCCGCGCAGGCGTCATGTGGTCGCGAGGCGATGACGAGCTCCGGTCGCGAATTACAGACAACATCGCCCGATCCGAATCGAGAAATCACAATACACAGGCAGCGCAGCGGCTAACCACTGGTGTTGGCGTGCAGGAACAAGAGATTGTCCAAGGGCAAGAAGGGTCTTAAGAAGAAGACCCAGGACCCCTTCGCCCGCAAGGACTGGTACGGCATCAAGGTGAGTTTCGCCAGAATCGCCATCCCAAAACCAAAAGTGACAGGAAACTGACTGGTTCCCCATCTCTAGGCCCCTGCGCCTTTCAACGTCAGAGAGTAAGCCATCCGCCCGCCCTACATACCGATATCTTTTTCAGATCCGCACGCAACTCGACCAGATATCAACAATCAAACATCATGCGAGAACGATATTCTAACTAGCTTGTTCAGTGTCGGCAAGACCCTGGTCAACCGCACCACCGGTCTCAAGAACGCCAACGATGCTCTGAAGGGCCGCATCTTCGAGGTCTCTCTCGCCGACCTCCAGAAGGATGAGGACCACTCCTTCCGCAAGGTCAAGCTCCGTGTCGATGAGATCCAGGGCAAGAACTGCCTGACCAACTTCCACGGTCTCGACTTCACCTCCGACAAGCTCCGCTCGCTCGTCCGCAAGTGGCAGACTCTCATTGAGGCCAACATCACCGTCAAGACCACCGACGACTACCTCCTCCGCCTCTTCGCCATTGCCTTCACCAAGCGCCGCCCCAACCAGATCAAGAAGACCACCTATGCTGCTTCTTCTCAGATCCGCGCCATCCGCCGCAAGATGACTGAGATCATCCAGCGCGAGGCTTCCAGCTGCACCCTCACCCAGCTCACCTCCAAGCTCATCCCCGAGGTCATTGGCCGCGAGATTGAGAAGGCTACCCAGGGCATCTACCCCCTCCAGAACGTACGTTTGGATCCGACCCAGAAAACGACACAGCAGATTTGCTAACTTTATGCGCTACAGGTCCACATCCGCAAGGTCAAGCTGCTCAAGCAGCCCAAGTTCGACCTCGGTTCTCTCATGGCTCTCCACGGCGAGTCTGGCTCCGACGAGGCTGGCCAGAAGGTCGAGCGTGAGTTCAAGGAGACCGTTCTCGAGTCCGTATAAAGGGTTGCTGGTACTGGGGAATGAACGCACTGGGCATGGGTTTCACTCGGGCAATACCTCTCTAGGGCTTTGGTCTTGCTTCTTCGTTGCATTGGCATGGTATCATGGTATTAGTCAAGGTAACGAATACCCTCCCGACAATGAGAAAACGGGAATCAAAAACGATCACAAATGACCAAAAGTCGAGCGGTGGTTCAAAATGTCGTTTTTAGAGAAGGGGTGACAGCTCAGCGAATTCTACGTGGTTTGGGAGACCTTGTCTGGATGCGGAAGCACTGTGTAACCGTCGTTGACTTGGGTTCGTGGGGCGTTTAGGGATCTGAATTTCAGCTACGAGGAATCGTCATGAGAAGCAGCCGGAGTCCCATATACCCATGATTTCCGATGGTTGGCCTTGAGAAGAGAGGGATGCAAAAGCCATGGTTGACGGGTGTCCGAGCGAGTAGTCCATCCAGAAGCAGCATCATGTAGGGCGGGTGGGCGGTTCAAGTCAGCCTCGCGCGTCCCTTGGTGCTTTGTAGAATCAGTGCGTCCAAAGCCAATCCCAACATTCTCAATATCCATGCTGCAACCTTGTTTGACTATATGGGATCGTTGCCGCTTGTCTGATTTACACCGCGGTTTTAAGTTCAACCCTCTTTGATGCCTTGTGGTGTGCGGTGTGTGGGTTGGGCCGTCAAGGTAGGTAGCCCTCCTGCCCTCGCAACTTTTGGTAAGTCTAGGCTCTTACATAAGGAAACTCGTATGAGGGTGCATGTGCAAAGCGGCAGCTTGTCGGCCAGGCCAGTTACCTACCTGTACGGGGCGATTACAATGCACCTCTGCGCACCTCAGTTTCGGGGGGACCAGCAACCCAAGATTTGCAAACGCAAACCTAACAACAAACATCAAGCTCGTCGACGACACCAGGGACTCTGACCTGAGACCAAGAGGGACGTATCGTAACAGTGTAGCATTGCAGGGTTGGAGAGCATCACGACTTTGTTTCACCTTTCTCTTCGCACCTGAAGGACGGGACTTGCACGTGCAATTACCTCTATACATACCTCCCAGCAACGACCCCTCCAAACCTGTGTCAACTGTCAACTGTCACCCTCCAACCTCGACATACCTCTACATAGAAGCTCCCCGCAATTGCTACCTGCCCTAACGACCCAACAACACAACTTCATCATCTCGAAACAACCATAACTCATCATCTAAACACCTGCACTCAGGTCAATCTAGGCCAGAGCAAGGATAGACAACGGACGACCAGCTCACCTAAACCTCCCCTCGTTCGATCCACCTGGCCCCGTAGGCTCCCCGTCCAGCCAGATGGCTTCGGATGATGCCCTACCTACGCTCAAGATCCTATTGATCGGGCCATCAGGAGCTGGAAAGTCAGCATGTAAGTCTTTATTTCTGACAACACGATTCTCATTCTCCCCATAACCATCCAATGTCACTTGGCAGGCATGAGAAGGAGATTGAAGTGCTTCCTTCACATTCGATGGAAGACGTGCAAACGACATGGGCATTCTGCTCTTAAGTCACAAAGAGCTTGTGCAACATGCCTTACATACCCGAAAATGAGCATTTGAAGACTACAGCCTCTGACATTTGCCCAGTACTCATGCGATATTGTGATGATGAATTCGATCCTGATACGGCGGCTGCAACGATTGGTATCGACTTCAAGGTGAGCTACTGTCCTTTATTTCATCCTGATTACTTATACTTCAGGTCACCTGTCCCATACTCCGCAATGACTCAATGAGATCTCACACCGTCACCCCAACTGAACCATCTTCCACACTTCATCATTAGGAAACGGACCGTGCAATAGTATATACTAACACCATTCTTGCTCTAGATCAAGAGACTTGCGGTCCGTGGCAAGCCATATCGGTTGACGCTATTTGACACGGTGAGCAACGACCCTCATTCCTTTATGTTCACATACCCGTCCCAAAGGCATGCATGTTATACGCTGTCGATGAGCTTGCTACTAATAAGTGAGTCACTGTTGCTTTGTCGATAAACAGGCCGGACAAGAAAGATTTCGAACTCTTTCAACCAGCTTCTACCGTGGTGCTCATGGCGTTATTCTCGTCTACGACATCTCCAACAGAGCAAGTTTCATGTCCATGGAACGATGGTTTGACGAGGCCAAAGCCAACACCGTAGAGGATGTGGCTCTGTACCTGGTAAGATCTGTTTTTCCGACATCATGAATGTCAATGGTCACATATGCTCTCGAAATGAAGGGAGTCACTAACACAGCACACACTTAGGTCGGAGCAAAACTCGACAAAGCATCTCGCAGTCGGGAGGTTACATCCGAGGAAGGCCTAGCACTAGCAGAACAGCACGGCGCAAGCTTCTGCGAAGCAAGCTCCAAAACCAGCGAGAACGTCCGCCGTCCCTTTGTGGAAATCGTCAACCAGATCGTACAGACGCCAGGTCTCCTCACCAACGCCACGGCAAAACGGCGATCCGGGACGGTTGTGGTTGACAGTACCATCAACAACGGCTACTTCTCCCTTCCGAATTGTTCGTGCTAAATGGACGCATTCTCAGTCCAGAACCTCCGCCATCCCCCAGCCCGGTTTGTCGGCAGACGGAGTTGCTCTGCTTGAACACACAGCACACAAGAAACGAGTTCTGATACCCCTTCCCAAGCCTATTCATGATTGGCCACAAACGCATGTTTTTGTTGAAGACTTCCTTATTTTGCAAGCTTAGGAATAATGTTAACTGCTTATTCTGTCTATCGTCTGAGGTCTATGTCTAAATCTCATGTTTTCCCCCCACATCGTTGTTATGCATTTTTGAAAGCATCATCTTGCGTTAATAGATCTCGTTGGTAGACCGGTATTCCTGGACCTGAGGGATAAGAACGTCTAGACACTTCACCATCAACCGCCGATCGAGAGCGAAGAGATGTTCAGTACTTTGTCCGTTTCGTCTCTGTCTCGTCCGCCATGGTCATGTCATGCATGGGCGGGAATCCATAGCCTCCACGAATATCTCTAATACAACATCCTCACCTCCATACCATAACGGGAGTATCAGTCTCTTTACTCCTTAGGCTCAAGAAACCTAAGGACAGCTGTCACACAAACAAGATTAGCATCACCAACATCACCCAAAATCATACTCCAGAAGAAGAGAGAAACTCACCCTGCCTAAAAGCCTCCGGATTCTCCGAAATAACCCAATGCCCGCTCTCAACATCCACCAGCTCAAACAGCGGGAAAAACTGCCCAATAAGCGGCACCACCTCATCCGGCACATAGTGACTCTTGGTGCCCCTGACAAACAGCGCGGGTTTACTGAACCTAACCCTGTGCGGGTCCTTGAAGGGAAAATCCCCCAAATGATCCAAACTCTTGCCAATGATCCCCAACGGATTCCTAAACTGCAGCGTCGGGCTGGGCTTTCCACCGGGGTCAACCCTCGGTCTATGCAGGTTCCCCAAAAGGAACTGGCGAACGACTAGGTTCTTTTCGTAAGGCTCGAGGATCTTGTCGGCCGCTGAGAGCGAGCTGACGCCGGCCTCCTCGATTTTTTTCAGGCCTTGGATGTACCGCGCAAAGGAGGATTCCAAGCGGGCGTCGACGGGGGCGTTGTCGACTGAGATGATGTTTTGCACGAGGTCCGGGTGCGTCAGGGCCACGGTCATGGCGGCTTTGGCGCCCATTGAGTGGCCGATAAGGGTGGAGTCTTTGAGACCGTGGTTGCGGATGAAGGCGGCTACGTCCTCGGACATGGCGGTGTAATCGTGGCGGGGGGAGTGGGGGGATTCGCCGTGGTTGCGGAGGTCCTTTAGGGGCGGGATGTTAGTGAGATGTATGGTAGGATGGGATGTGTGTGGGATGGTAGAATAGTTCACTTACGATAGCGAAGATGTGTCGGCCTAGGTCACGGGCTAGTTGCCTTTATTTTTTTTGAGAATGGGAGTATGAGGTTAGTCACGAAACCTCATCTGACGAATAACCGGAATGAAACCCTCATCGCAAACCATAGTGACCAGACGATTCTCACTTGCCGAACAGAAAGAGAGAGGGGACAAAAAGAAAAAAGCACAAGCGCTCATAAGACACTCCTGAGGGCTACTCACTTACTAATACTCCTGTTATTCTTCTTGGAGCCAAAAAGTCCATGAATGAAAATGATAGGCTGAGTCTCCTTGTCCGGAACCGTAGGGTTCTCCGGCGAATGAAGGTCATAGACGAGAGGAACTGTAGAAACGACCGGAGGGACGGTATTCGTTGTTGTTGACGAAGGGGTGGCGGCGGAAGCAGAGGAATAGAGTCTTCGGGCCATGACGGTGGCACCGGCGCCGGCGGCGGTTGAGATGGTGGTTGAGCAGCATGCCGATGCGCCGGCCTGGGCGGCCGCGCGGGCGAAGGCTATTCTCATCATTGCTTTCTTGTGTTGCTTTTCAGTTGTTGTGTGATAGTTGGTTCAGAATCTGAAATTGAAATGTGTTTCCGAGGCGGAGATGATGTGATCTGGTCTTTTGAGTAGGAAAATAAGATTTATCGATAAATATGTAACGCTGGAAAAGATGGGATGAAGAAAGATCACCGACTGCATAGTAGCACCGATCGGTTCATGCACAATTCACCTTCTGGAAGCAAGTCGTTGTCACAGTCATTGACAGTCACATAAGAGATCCACCATGTGATAAAGGGCGATTAGCGCACAGACCAGGTACGTCATTTACAGAAGTGTGACCGATTTCCATACGCCAAGCACCGAGCTCGCTCCCGTCCGTTCGGGGTCTAGACTCGGAGAGGTCGGAAGGGAGTACCCCGGCGTGTTCGGGTAGGCCGGTAAAGATGGATACATACAGATTCCGGATTTAAACAAATCCTCTCACATCTCTCCAACCCCGTCTCGAACACGTCACTACACAGTACACTACGCAACCCAATGACTCTCAGGCGGTCCCATCAAACTACTCTTCAACCCACCCACATCCACCACCAACTTCGTCACCACCATCGTCGACTCCAACAACCACAGCCTCAACTCATGCCTTCCCGGCGCTAACTTCCCCAGGTTTCGCTTGGACACATACGCGTTCTGAATCACCGCCTCCGCCCATCCCGCGGGTTGCTTGCTCCCATCGCCGACCGGCACCGGCTGCACCGTCGCTGGGCTTGCTCCGTCCACGTTGAAGCTGTACTTGTTCGGACTGTTCGGGTTCGCATTCTCGGAGGGGGAGAGGTACACGGTCAGAGTGGCTGCTGAAGCACTGGTGAATGTGTAGAAGGGGTAGACCAGCACATGGCCTTTGCCGCCGGCGGCTTGCGAGGGCGTCTTGGGGGGGAGCTTCACTCCCGAGAGGGTACGTCCGTAGTCGGGGACGATGATGTACTCGGCTGAGGAGGCCGGTGGTGGAGAGAAGTGTTCAGCTTCGATGGAGACGGCACCGGCGTATTCGACGTGGCCCTTGAAGTCCGACGGGATGACTTCGTTCTCTAGAGGGACGGTGACGGTTGCGACGGCGGTCGGAGAGTCGGTGTTGGTAATGGTGAGGGTGGCGGTGCTGGAACCAGATGGCGCGGAGGCCCAGTCCACTGTGATGAGTGAGCGGGCATCTGATGGACCACCGGGAGCGGTAAGTTTCCCTTGTGAGTTTGTGATGTTGATGTAGGACGCGCTGCATGTGATCTTGTAGCTGAAGGTCCCATTATCGCGAATGTATATCTCTACCCATCGGTCAACGCCCTTCGGTGTGAATGGACTGAGCGGAAGAAGGGAGAGCTTTGAGGTGGTAGGAAAGGAGGCTGTGTTTCCTTGAGCAGTCACTCCCATGAGGGCATTCTTGGCAGCTGAGGTGGTATAACTCAACCGTGGAAGCGTTTGAGAACCTGGTTCTTGCCAGTTGTTGTATCCGATGTGGTTTTGGCTTAGGATCTTGTCCCATTTTCCGTTCAGGAGACTGTGGTAGCGCTTGGTGATGGACGAGTCTGCAGAGAAGGCGGTTTGAACTTCTTTGGCGAGCTGATTGGCACTGGTCCGATGCTCATTTGCGTATTTAGCTCCCATCGCGACTTTGGTGTATATCTCAAAGACCGTCTTCCCCGCCAGGGCAGGATGCAGAACCAGCTCGAAGAAAGAGATTTGGACGTCACTCGGCAGGCTGTCGTGTACAGCTTGAGCCTTCGCGAGCAACTCGACCCATTCCTGGTAGTTCGTTTCTGCCTCATCGTAGTGGACAGGGTTGAAGTAGAAGGGGGTTCTACTCAAATCTTCATACTTCATTCGAGCCGTAAGTTTGCCGTACGTGGTCATAATATCAGAAGTTGCTCCGGCCACGCCTTCGCCAAACTGTCGTGAGCCCCAATCAGTGAGCCATGCCTGGGTACTGTCAACCGCCTGGAAGCTCTCCCTGTCCCAGGCCAAGGCCATAAAGTGGGCAGTAGGAAGTTCCTACGGAAACGGTCAGCGAGCATAGCAGGACTGTCGAATGGGTTTCTACATACCAAGGCCTTGAGATCTCCCACGTTGGCGATCCAGATATTCTCTATTCCACGGTCATATGCAAGAGTCATCTGCTCCCAGGTCTTTTGCAGCTGAATGGTGTTGATCCGCTTGTAGTTGCGAGGATCCCCGACATAGTCGAAATGATAGTACATCCCAGAACCGCCGCTCCTGTTGGGTTCGTTGCCGATGGGAATTCGGCGGATGTTGCCTCTGTTGTCGTCACTCCACAGAAGTGTAACATCATCGGAGACCTTCATGCCTTTCTGCCAGTAACCTGGTACTTCCTGTGTGTTTCGTCAATCTCAATGCCGGATTTTAGAGACATTTGGCAACCCACCTTATACATGACCCATGCCTGTGGGATTTGTGACAGCGGCCTCCCAAGGGCTTTTGTCAGAGCAGATTGTTGCCAGGCGATGACCTCCTCCAGAGCGGCAGCAGTCAGAGTCGCAGAAGCTGCATCACCCGAGCCTCTCATTCCCAGCGTATATATGGTGCTCCAGTTCTTGGACCTGTTGGCTCCTTCTTGCATAAATGACTGCACACCTCCCTTGTTGCTCTTCCAGTCCCAAGAGCCCTTGAGGAACCTGTTCTGCTCTTTATCTGCTCGGGCCTGCATTCACTTGTCAGCGAGGTCTCAATCTCCCATTGATTCTTCCACTACGTACCATGGGCTCATGATGACTTGTCCCCATGAAAATCCCATACTCAGTTGCTGTTGGTCCATTCTTGGCGTCATCAAGGTAGAACATGCTGGACCACATTGCAGGCCAGACATAATTACCCTTCATTCGGAGCACCAGCTCAAAAATCCGCTTGTAGAAGTCAGTAATAAATGGACTGCCGTACTGACTATCCTTGAACTTGGCATGGCCCCAACTCGTAAGGCCCGGAGATTCATCATTGAGAAAGATGCCACGGTACTTGACCGAGGGCGGGCCTTCTGTGTAAGTGAGATCGCTCGCCCAAATATACTGCCGTTTTGTTGGAGGGACATCAGCCCACCAGTACCAAGGCGAAACCCCAATCTTCTCAGCAACATCGTAGGCCCCAAACACCGAACCGCGGAGGTCAGAGCCTGCAATGACGAAGGCCGCCTCTTGTCCATCCCAGGGGTTTTGAACAACCTGGTATGAGAATGACTCCCACTTGGATGCAAGAGCTGTCGTATCAAGTTTCTTGGAGGCGACTAGGCCATCGATAAGGGTGGATCGACCGACTGTACCAATGATTATGACTGGCTTGGGAGGCTTCGAGGAAGCTGTTGATTTCCAGTCAGCCTTAACGACCGATGCGTTGCTACCGAGAACCTTTCCGAAGTCGACGGCGAGATCATTGGCAACTCGAATGACACCGGGCAAGTCATCAGGCGCAACTCTGATTTCTGGGGCTAGGTTCGGACCACCGAGTTGGAGTCCATTTGGTGTTGATGAGAAGGTAAAGGGCGAGTGCTTCCTCTGGTACGCTTCTGCTGAGGTGGCGAAGCATAATGAAGCCAGAGCAACGGTGAAAAGACGTATAAAAGCCATCACGGCGAACTAGACATGGGCGCTATTGAGAACAGAGTGACCCAATAGTCACTCTTGGAGGCATAGTCTTGATATAAAGTCGCCATGTTGAGTTTCGAACAAAGTCCATGAGTACCTTGAAGTATCGGCTCGGAGGTTATGATAAAAAGAGCGGATAAAGTGAGTGTCACGGCGGGATCGAGGGAGGTTCTTCTGGGAAGCGAACCAAAGTACTACCGCTTGGCAGAAACCAAAAAAAGGAAACCTAAGTACCGAGGATATTAACATCATGTGTTCTCGGTGATCGTATGGACGGAACATCTTTTTGATTTCGTGGTGAAGTGAACACCCAATATCGGGGTCCGCTTAGACTTGTCTATGGATGATGGGAAGATCGACAAGCTATACAGCATATGCTGGGGTAGTGAGAGCTTTGTCAAAGTAGATTTATGGCATCTTAGTGTTCTGGTGGCTGATTGATGTGTATTTGCGTGGTAAAGGGAGCCGAAGCGACGACGTGAAGCCACAATGATGGAACACCATCTCAGGACAGAGGAGTTGAAGAAGTTGAAGAATGCAAGTCACCAAGTCTCTTGGAAGCTCCCACCCCCCCGCGCTCGGCTGTGTTTGGAAGCTTGGGCCACTCCCGCGGCACACCCCCGAACCCCACACAAGATCCCAAAAAATGTCCACAGGTTGGGAGCCCCGCAATTGAGCCTCTTGACAGCGAAGCACAGCGCAACGCGGAGGCCAGAGAACATCGTGACAGGGGGGTGCTTCAACAACTTGAACCTAGAACTCCAAGCTGCGGAGCCCAACAACCATCGCGACACCATCCTCGGCCGACACTGCGAAACGTCACCGACCCTTTCGACTGCGCTTCGACCAGAAACCGGGTACATAGTACTAATAATGTCGACATAGTACATACAGACAATCAGCATCAGCATACAACATCCTCGCTCAATCCCTCCCCAGGAGCGGCCACGACCACCACCATGTCAGACTCCGCCATCGCTGCCCTCAACTCTCTCCTTCGCGGGACGAGCATCGACGATCATGAGGAAGCTCTGAAGCTCGCCAATTCCGCCATCAAAGCTGCCAAGGGCAACCCCGCCGATCTGACCACCGCCCAGCACACCCGCGTTGTTGCGCTCATCAAGCTCGACCGTTTCGACGATGCGCTCCGTGCCATTGCCGAAGGAGGCGCCGCCCTCGACAAGACCTGCGTGATCGAGAAGGCTTATGCGCTCTACAAGACCGGCGAGCTTGAGGCTGCCGAGCAGCTGCTGGAGAGCACCGGAATCAACACCCGCGGCATG
This sequence comes from Neurospora sp. CHS-2018b, assembly GCA_009806015.1. Classification (NCBI taxonomy): domain Eukaryota; kingdom Fungi; phylum Ascomycota; class Sordariomycetes; order Sordariales; family Sordariaceae; genus Neurospora; species Neurospora sp. CHS-2018b. The sequence goes on along the minus strand of RAOV01000010.1, from coordinate 158,296 downwards.
AAGCACCTCGCCGCTCAGGTCGCCTACCGTGCCGAGAAGTTCGACAAGGCTGCCGAGCTGTATCAGGAAATGGCCGAGAACGTAGAGGATGCCATGTACGGCGAAGAGAACGACCTGCGAATCAACATCCTGGCAACTTACTCTCAACTGGAAATGCAGGGCAAGGGCTGGGCCGTATCAGAGGAACACAAGAAGCTCAGTAGGGAGGAGCTCGAGGTCTTTGAGACGGCATACAACGCTGCTTGCGGCAGCATAGCCCAAGGCGATTTCGCCAAGGCTGCTTTCCTGCTCAAGCGTGCCCGGGATTTGTGTGAGGCTTCAGAAGATTTGAGCGAGGAGGACAAGAAGTCAGAGCTGGCACCCATCATCGTACAACAAGCCTACGTTGCTACGAAGCTCGGTAATCTGGAAGAGGCTGCGAGGCTCCATGAGGAAGTTGTCCTCTCTGAGTAAGTGTGATCTTGGAGCTCTGGCAGCATGGACATCACTGACTTTGAATCTTCCAGTATCTCGGACGCATCAACCAAGGCCATTGCCCAAAGCAATGCACTGATCCTCAAGTCCGAAAGCAACCCATACATGGCTCAAAGACTCGCCGACACCCTCCCAGTAGTAACCGGAAACGACCGTTTGTTCGAGGAGCAGGCCACCATCTTCGGCCGCAACAAGTACATCATCGAGCTCCAAGCGCAGAAGTTCGCCGGCGTCAAGAGCAAGACCGCCAAGATCTTGTCCAAGGAGGCCGAGCCCACCATCTCGTCCAGCAAGTGCGACCTGGGCGCCCTCCACGCCGCAGCTGCTTCCGAACTCCAAACCGGCAAGGAAGCTCTTCGCCGCATCCTCCCCCTGCTAAAGACCAGGCCCACCGACGTCGGCCTCCTCCTGACCGTCATCCAACTCTACATCCAACTTCAAAACCCCGCTCAGGCCCTCAACCTCCTCGAAGCCTTCTTCAAGCGCCTTGAGGCCGCCACAGCATCCGACAACAACGCCGACGTGCGCTTTGCCCCCGGCCTTGTCGCCCTCGCCGTCGCGCTCTACCGCCAACAAGGCCGCCACTCCGCCGTCCGGTCCGAACTCGCCAAGGCCGCCTCGCACTGGCAATCCAAGCAGAAAGCCGCCAGCAGCGGCGACTCACTCCTGCGCGAAGCCGGCATCGAGCTGCTCCGCTCCACGCACCCCTCCGACCTGGCCGCCGCCGGCGAGGCCTTCACGCACCTGGTAGCCGCCCAGCCCGACGACCGCACCGCGACCGCTGGCTTGATCGCCAGCTTCGCCACCAGCGACTTCGCCAAGGTGCAGCCCTACCTCGGCACCCTCTCGCCCGTCGAGAAACTCACAGCCGGCGTGGACGTCTCCGCCCTTCTCGACGCCGGAGTCGCTACCCTCCCCGTCGTTGCTCCCCAACAACAACAAGGCAAGAAGCGCGCCCGTGAGGAGGACAACGAGACTACCGGCGAGCAGCAAAAACAACAACAACAACAACAACAGGCCGCGAAAAAGCAGCGCAGAAAGAGGAAACTGCCCAAGAACTACGACCCCGCCAAGCAGCCCGACCCGGAGCGGTGGCTGCCGCTGCGCGACCGCAGCAGCTACCGGCCCAAGGGCCGGAAGGGCAAGAAGCGGGCGCAGGACGCGACGCAGGGCGGGTATGTGAAGGGCGATGAGGAGACGCTGGAGCTCGCCGGCGGTGCTGGGTCGGTTAAGGTGGAGAAGGCGAACCCGGCTGGTAGTGGAGGAGGAGGTGGTGGTGGTGGTGGGGGTGGTAAGAAGGGGAAGAAGAAGGGGAAGAAATGAATGGGTGTTCCGGGTGAATAATTGTGACGGGGGACTGAAAAAGGGTACAGTGTTGAATTTTAGGGTCAATATAAGACAAGAGTATATAATACAGATTTGATGATTGACAGTTCGAAGCCTGTGTACTGGGCTTTTAATGCTTCGACATTCTCGTCTAGACAAGAAAGCTATTTGCATATCCTGACATATTGTTCCAGAGTAGCAGCAAGTGTATCAACCAGTAACATCCAGCCAAATCTAAACAAGTTCAAGTCCAATCGCTGCAATGTAGTATGTATTAAACCAACAATACAACAAGATCGCTGACGTCTAAAGCCACTACCTAAAGACATCTCGTTTCAATTCCTTCATATCCCAGTTCAAGATCCTCCAATAGTGGTGGTGGTATAACAGATATCTATTAGCACTACTTCGTTTGTCCGTCCGATCAATTGGTCGATGATGTCGTCGTTATTGCAGAGCGTTATATCTCGTATTCTCGGCCAAACCTGGGGGGTCAGTGTGTTGCCTCCCATGCGAGCGAATATGCCGTTCGTGTTGTTGATGTATCATCATTATCTCTCCCAGATTTTCCAAATCCCTCCTTCCATTAGACACCCAATTTTCCGTGTACGATGTCCGTCCATTTGATTTGATAGACAGAGCGACCTCATTCATAGGTGAATTTTTTTCCAATCGTTGCAGTTTCTTGTTTCTTTCGTTTCGTTCCTTCGATTAAGCCGGTCATTTCATTGATGCTTTCTTTCGTCGTTCGTTGTGTCCCCCATCCATTTCGATCACCACTCGATCCTCCTACCACTGAATCACGAAGCCATCTGAACAGGCTTAACGCTACTCGCGTCCCCACCACCTCCAAGCGGCCTGGGAACACCCACCGCACCCCCACCACCAGCACCTCCACGGGGATCAGCGCCACCGTAGATATACCCAGCCGCCAAGATGACGACAACCATGACACCCAACCCCATCAACAGTGCTCTCCGGACCGCCGATGGCAAGCCCCCTCCTCCTTGTTGTTGACCATTGCCTTCTTCCGAGGATGAGACAGACGAATAGGCCGGCGAGTTCTCCCACACACCCCGGAGGAAGGTCCACAGCTGGGTAGCAATCTCGACGATCTGGTCGCGGCCGAGGGAGTAGTAGACGAGCCCGGCGACGGCGATGGCGTAGCCGAGGAATTGCAGAGGAGTGATGGAGGTCTGCCAGATCATGACGGAGGCGCCGACGAGGAGGATGTTTTTGAGGATGCCGGTGAGGGTCATTACTAGGCCGGAGGTTTTGCCGATCTGGTTTGGGTGTCAAAGTGTTAGCGGATAACGGAGGGGATAAAGGACAAGGGGAGGGAAAGAAATTCAGAGAAAAATACGTACAAGGCAGACACTGCTGATGTTCAACATGAACGCCACCACGGCGTTCAAGAGGAGACACCAAAGGCCCGTGTTGTACAAATCGGCAATATGGAAGGAGCGGAACTCGGTGAACAACGCAACGACGAAGTTCATCGATGCGCAAACGGGAGCAAAGTAGTACAGACTGACGAGCGGGTCCATCTTCTGGCCGTCACCCTTGAGCAGAACCTGGATCATGATGAGCCGCATGGCCTCGAACACGATTCCGCCGAGCTGGAAGAGGAAACCGGTGAGCGAGAAGGCGATCTCGCCGAAGCTGGCAAGTCCGACACCAAAGACGATGAACAGAACGTTAATCAGCCGCGACTGCGATGGCTGCTCGACACCCCAGGCCCAGCCGGTCAGCAGGACGGCCACGGGCGCGGCGGCCTTGAGCATTTGGATGAAGGCAACGCTGAGGTAGAGGTAGACCATGTTGCTGCAGACGAGACTACCGCTGAAGAGGAAGCCGATGGGGACGATGGCGCGCAGGTAGAGGCGGCCCGTCATCTTGACATTCTTGCGGCCATCGAGGAGGGTGGTTGTCCTGGCAAGAACTTGGGTCGCGATGGTCGCGAAGATGAGATGCCAACATGTTAGGATAGTTGCTGTGGCGTTTTACGGTCAGTTGGTCATAGTCAGTGAAAGCAGTGTCGGATTTGTGGTGGAACATACGATAACCTTTGAATTATGAGAGTCAGCATGGTTCAACAGGACGTCTACATGTGTAAGGGCATGTGTGTACTCACTGAACCTGTCTGGGTCAAGTAACCATTTGTTGAAAAGAATGGTGAGATTAGAAAAAAATATCCAACTCCTGTCAAACATCAAGTGGTCAACAGCGGCCCCCTGTGAAGGTGTGGAAGGCGAAATCCTTACGCGATATAAAAGATGGGATGGATCGCCCGCGTCACCGGCTGGGACTTCTCAGCCTGGGTCTCGATATCGTCGGCCATGATGATCGACGACTGGGTTGTTGATGAACGAAAGGTGGAGATATTATTAACGAGGATGAGGCAAGGTCAGTGATGGCCACGTCGAAAGATTGGTATGGCGACAGAGCGACTGATGTGATCTGTATCGTGTATCTGATGGTGAATCACAGTTCAAACACAGACGCAACCCAGACGACAGCTTGTTGCGAACTGCCAAAGTCGTGGCGATATCCCAAGGATCCAAAAGATCAAAGCCAAGAAAACCTAAAATTCCGGTTTGATCGGTTGTGCCGCCGGTGTCGAGTGGACAAGCGACCGTGGTCCCTGATAAGAGGTATCGAAAAAAAGCGAGCCGCAACACAGGCTGGAAGCGCGCGCAACACCCCCTTGGTCAAAGAAGAATCCCAAGAGAAAGAGGGGACTGGTTGGAGGAGGCGGAACAGATCAACCTGCAGAGAGAAAAAGGGACAGGATGGAGAAAGAACGGGAAGACGTCGACGGGATCGGTAAGACTGGGGAGGAGGAGGAGGAGGAGGAGCAGCTGAAGGGTCTTCTTGCTGGAAGGCTAGCCGTTGCTGTGCCGTTAACGTGCCGCAGAGTCGGAAAGGGTTTGGCCCAAGAAGACTGACTGACTGTAGACGAGACAGACACTGTGGCACTGGAACTGTTTGGCTCTGTTTTTTCAGACACGGTCCAAAATGAGACGGGACGGGGAATGGAGGAGACGGAGCCAGAGAACGGCTGAATGGGCGAGTGAGTGTGTGCCGTGGTCCGCAAGGGAGTGGGCTACAGCGAGCTGTTTGACGCAGGGTCTCGCTTTCACGATGCAGTCCACAATCCACAAAGTCCACACACACAGTCCCAAAACGGTTTGTTCCTGGACCTTTTTTTTCTTCCTCCCCTGTGCCCTGCCAATACCTGGCCTTGCCGAGGTCAAGCTACTGGCGCAGAGTAAGCTTATCGAAGCTTTGGCCCCAACAAGCGTCCAATTGGAGAGAGACTTGGGAGTGTGTGCGGTTGATTGATTGCTAGGAGCCTGGTGATCTAGAGAGGTACTTTTTTGTTTCAAGGTGAGACTGGTGTCTTCTTCCGCCGAAAGCGTAGTTGGTGATGCCGGTTCCGTTTGCTTGCTTCGAGGCCGATAAGGCTATTGCCGACTGCAGAGAAGGATAACGATGGATAACGGATAATGAGGAACGAACGGATGGGTGGTGGAGGGGGTGAGCTTGACAGGTGAGAATTGAGACGGGACAAACGGATGTGTGATTGATGGATGATGGATTTGTCAAAAGCTGGGGGAAGTGAAGCAGGGCAGTGCTGTCAACACTGCCTGACAGTGGCAGCGGGGATGGACCGTGACGGCAAGCACTCAACAGGCAGCAGCAGCAGCAGCAGCAACAGCCTCAGCGCCAGGGGCAGAACCAACTGAATGGAATCCTGGCAGGGCAGGCTGGCAGGGACGGGACCGGAAATGGGGTTCCAGGCTTAGACGTACATAAAGCTTTACGAGGTGTCCCTTTACGAAGGCCAAGACAGCAGATCATTGGTCAAACCGGGCATCCCTGGTCCGAATCCCCTCCCGTGCCTGATTCGTCCTGTGTCAGTAGGATCCGTCGGGCGGGTGTGAATTGTGAACTGTGAAGCAAAACCCGAATCTCTTTCCAGTGTAACGAGTGCAACGCCCCAGTAGATTGGTCTTGTGTGCCCGTAACGGTGGGTAGGTGGCGGGGTGACGATGCTTCCGTCAGTCTGCTTCTGAAATCTAAATCTCTCTTGTATGAGTCTGTGTGCATGTTTGATACAGAGAACTGAACCACCAGCCATCTTGTTCACAGCCAGGGCAGTGAGCCAGGGCCAGGAGCAGTGGCTAGTGAGGTGAGGGGCAATCGACACCTGTCCGTGACGCTCTGAACGCTGACGGGCCGGTGCCGTGCCGATTGCTTCCCCTTTCATAACGAGGGTTAGCGACGGGACCTCCTGTCGACGGACTTGACTGAAGTGCTGCAAGGTTACAGCCCTATGGACCAAGCAGCCAAGAAGACCGTGATCAGTGGGTGATCCATGTTGTTGTCCCATTAATTTTGTCCTCAAAGTCTGCGCGAGCTCCATGCTGGCCATTGCTTGAAAAAAAAAAAAAAACGACAGCTGTAAAGGTTATGATTCAGGTTTGAAGTTCTCCTGCATTATTGCCTATCCAAAGATATCGAAATCCGAAAGATGATCATGGTTTAACTCCGACTGGATGCACTCTTTTAGCTGCGCCGGTCCGTGTACCTGACATTTTGACGTGCATAGGCCGACCCGGAGAAAGCGTGTCGATACTTAAGCTTTTGAAGGCTCCTATTGGCCCGTTGCTTATGGGCCCGGTCCATCGGACCTCCACTGGTTCACAAAATATCAATGTACCCGAGCGTCGTTCGCAGCAAGGAGCTTTCATTATGAGATGAACCACAGACACAAAGTCGGGGCTGTCTGTGTTGATTTACTAGCCTCGCCTCAAAATACGGTACGGCTGTATGTAGATACATTGGTCTATCTTCTTGACTGAAACAGATACATCAAATCGCTGTTCGTACTACTGCTGTACTTCCTGCTCTTCCGTACTTCTTCTCGTCACACGTAGACTCCTCCCCAGAAGAAAAACCAATGAAGAGCACTATAAAAAAAACAATACCAATGCAGCCATAAACCCCTGACTTGACGCTTGGGCATTCGGCACCCGTCCATTTCCATCCTGAACGCCGTATCGCTATGCAGAAAAAACACGTCTTGGACCTTGACGCCTCAAATGAAGATACTTCGGACAAGTCTTCCTCACGGTACCATGCCCCCGCTTACGACGCCACCGGCTCAAAGGACTCGAGGACAAATAAATCGAAACGGAGTTTCTGAAGGAGTCCTAGTCAACTTGCTCCATGCTCTCCGATCCCGTAACCGGGTCCGCCTGTTGGACCTTTGTCTCCGACAGTTCACCCGTCACCGTCCCGTTCGGTGTTGTATCATCCTTCACAGCCTTCGGAGCCTCGGCCTTGACCATCTCCACATCCTCCGGCTTCTCTGACCCGACCAGCGTGACCGACTCTGACTGGTCATCGACATGGTTGGCAAGTTCGGCTTGAGGAGATAGAGTCCTTGTTGGTTCTCGTTCTGGTATCCGTGCCATTTCCGGTTCGACGCACTCGTAGAACAGCATAAAGACGTCCCCTCTTTCAAGCACGCTCTCCTCGTCTACCTTAAAGACGTCGGTGTCGCTAAGTCGCCACCATTGCGAGGTAGCTTCCTCTTCAGCCTCGCACACGAGCGTCTTCTCGTCATCTTCCGAGGCAGGGCTTGGGGCGCCTTCATCCTCCGTGGTATTTAGCTCGATAATGGACTTCTGGTCCGGGGCCTGGGCATGCGGAGCGGCAGCCTCATCCTCGGCAACAAGCTGTGGCGGCGGTGCCTCAGGCTGGTTTTCCTTCTCAGGAGGGCTGATGTAATGCTTCCTGTAGCAAACATAATGGCCACTATCATGCCGCCCCTGGTGCGTGACAACAGCGCGCAGTTCATAGAGTGGCCCGGTTAGGGCGGATGGGCGTTGGGAGCCCGCCACCATGGAGGCTGTCGGCTCAACATTCCATTTCTCCTCGTCTTCAGCGGTTTGCTCACCATTGCTGGTCGAGCTTGGAAGAATACCGTTTGAACCTCCCAGATCAGCCCGCTTCTTCGCGCTTCCGAGGCACCAAGGTCCTAGATCAAGCATGCTGGGAAACCTGACGGCGGAACTGTCTTTATACATGTAGCCTGTCCTCTCGTCGAAGACTGATCGGTTGATGTGAATAACCAAGCTCTTGGGTGGCCGAGAAATTGCCGTCTGCTTCGTCTTGGTTGACTCGACTCGCTGTTTAGCCGGAACCTTGCACTTCTCAGCTAGCGTCTTGTCGTCAAGCATATCTTCTTCGAGCGCCTCTTCCACCGCGGCTAGCCTCTCACGAAACTCCAAAACTCTGCTTTCGTTATCTGCGACCGTTTCTATCAGACCCTTGATCTTCTGCTGCATCTTGAGCAGTGAGCACTTGGGACAGTGAACACCTTCGATGAACTCAACCCGGGCATTGTAGTCCAACCTCTCGTAAAGGTCGTAGCCAAGTTGTCCAGAGCCGAGATTAAGAGTCAAACAGTTGAAGGGAATCATCGTCAGTCCTTCGAAATGTTTACACTTAACACAGACTACCCTCTGGGCAATAAGCCCCTCGAGTGGATTTCTAGCCAGCTGGATGTCGGGAACAGACAAGGTTTGACTGGAGCTATGGTAGCCGCTATCATCGCTGTGGTGGCTGCTCACGCCGTCGTCCTGCAGCATATCGCGGTCGTATGCCAAGGACTTCTTGTAGGTTGCTGTAGCCTTGGCCACCTCCCTGTCGATTTGATCCAGCAACTTTGAGAAGTACTCTTGTGCGTCTTGCTGCTGCCACGTGCTCATGTTCTTGAGTACATTGGGTGGCCATACAGATCGCCCATAGTTGGCTTTGTCGTTAAGTGTTGCGATGAGCCCGGCCATTGCTTGCGTGGTCGGCATCGTCGACTTGGCGTTGCTATCCAGCTGAGATACCCGGGCCAGGTACTCGGGCAAGTCCTGGAGCGAAGCAAGACCCTGGAGAATGCTGTTCTGGTAGCATGAGTTATCGTTGTTGCCCAGTCCTGCCGGTCGATCTGAAGTGCTGTGGTTGAAGTTCCAGCCAACGTTAGACAGAGTGCTGAGGCCCTTAAGCCCAGCCGAAGTCACGGATTCCATGACGCCTCCTGGCTTGTCCAGACCCAATATCCTTCCCAGAGCCTGACTTTTGGCTTCATGCGAGTTGTCTATTTCTGCGGGCGTCATAGGACTGGGGAACAGCGGCGGGTTGAGGAAGCCGTCGACTTTGAAGAGTAGAGTGGCCGGAATGATATCGACCACGCGGGCCCAGATGATGTTCTTTACGCGCGCACGGGTGTGCTGATCGCTGAATAATAGCTGATAGAGGGCGGATAGGAAGAGGAGGATAACGGAGACGATAATGGTCGGGCTGGTTGCGTAGTCCCGGAGTTGGTGATTAGCTGGGTAGGCGTGGTAGTAGTTCTTGGGATGGCCGGGGGGGCCGCGTGGAGGGTGGTGGCTTTGTATGCGTCTGGTATCTGAATTCATAGTTACTCGGGAAAGCGATACTGGGAGAGACCTCGGGGGCTCCTGTCGTCGATGCGATTGAAGCTAAAAGAAGCTGAGAAGGAGAAGGCGGAATGGTCGCGTCGAACGCTCCGATGTCCTGGTGCCTCAGTCGGCCGCTTCAAATAGTTGGCAAACGGTAGTGCTGACGACGAGATCGGGTGCAAGTTGCTTCCATGACGTTTCCAGAAACTGTTTGTTGGAACTCTCGAACCGCGAATCGGTGCGTCAGGGATAACGTCTCTTTTGACTTGAAGGTGTTGTCGAGGACGGGATGATGGTGGTGGGTGCTTGGTCGGAGTCGGTTACTGTTGCGTTTGGTGTGAGCATGGACAGCTGGAAATTTGGGGGAGCAAATGGAAAGAATTGACGGACACCTTTTGCTTGTGACTTTGGCCAGGTTAAAGTGAGGTTACGCTATCCTCTTTCGAGCCTGCTCGGGCTTTACCCCGGCTCCTTGGTCCCTTTTTGGTGGGCCATGCGGGAGTGAAGGCCAGGCACTCCTGCCCTCGCCGGTCCAACCAGAGAACTCTTGGCGCGCAACGCGTGGGGCAGTGGGAGCTGCAGGTCGAAAAAAGTTCCCAAGTGACATCCAAATTTCACACCCCTCCACAGAAAAAGAGGCCCCCACACTAGAAGGGTCGAAGGGTTGAAGGGTCTCACCGTGACCACCATCCGCGATACATCACCGGACACTCACCTTGAACTGACAGATTCTTCAACTTGCAACAAGAATCATCAGTCCAAATAAATCAAAATGGCCAAGGGAACTATTGGAAAGAGCAACAAGGCGGCAGGTAATGCGCCACCCTCAAACTAACAAACCCCATTAAAACACTATTCCACCTTTGCAGCAACGACTAACACCACCCTGCCTTCTTCCAGCTGTCCGCAAACATTCTCGCGCCGCCCGCCGCCAAACCTCCCCCGGCATCGACCTCGACAAGTCCCTCAAGGCCGTCCGCCCCCCTCAAGAATCCGTCAACCTGCGCCCGACCGTCCTGGCCGCCCACCACAACAGCGGCATCACCAAGAAGAACAAGAAGAAGCAGCTGTCGTCCAAGGCGCGCAAGCGTCAGGAGAAGAGCATGGACCGCGCCGAGGCCATCATGGACCGCACCTCCACAAAAGTGGCCAAGAGCCACGGCAAGGCCAGAGTGATCGAGTCGCGCAAGCGGACGTGGGACGAGGTCAACGTGGTCGCGCTTGCTGAGATCGGCAAGGAGCTGCCTACGAAGAAGGAGAAGAAGGCGGATAAGGAGAAGCTGGCTGAGGACGAGGCTGTGCGCGTGTTCTATGCTGATGATGATGAGGATATGGATAAGGATGGCGAATGGGAGGACGAGGTCGAGGGCATGGATGAGAATGCCGCGGTTGAGAGTCTCATGGCTGCTGCGACGATACCGGCTGTCGCGCCGGTGATGCAGGATGATGATGAGGAGATTCTATAAAAACTGCGAAGGAGGGATATGGGTGACGGGTCTTTTTGGGATTTAAAAGGGGCATCAAAAGTTGCGGATGGGTTACAGGCGTTCAGGGATATTCTGTCGTTTTACCTATATACCACGGCGGCGAGGGTTCGCCGACGAATATTGGGTCAGGTTTGGGTCATGTAAACCGGGGTCATGTCACGATACGATTTAGAGAATTTCGGATTTGGTCGATTATTGTCAGATCAGATGTTTGGGTTCGGGACCATACGGCCTCCTGGCTCATAAAAGCAAAATGCTCTGAAAGGAGGAATATTGGGGATCGGTGAGGATGATGCGCAGAGCTACCAGTGGCAGTGTTTTTTGACGATAATGACAACATTTCTTGAACTAACTGGAGAGAGCATGCCCGATCGATCCTGCTAGTTGGTGGCGAAGTGCAAGTGTGTGAAGAGATGTTGAGTGTCTCTGATGACTCTTCAAGTCATACTCAATGTGTCTTCACAGTATTACAACATGATAAGAAGAGTGAATATGCTATATGGTAATGGTACGTGAGTAAGCCCCGAACTACAGCAAGAATCAAAAGGAGACGAAATATATTAGGCAACGTCCAAAGGCGCAAACCTGCTAATATTTCGGATCACCAATCTGTATTCCCCATATCAATGCCCAGACGAGTCCAGCGTCTCACCAACATCCCGCCATCGCTCACCGATTTACATGACAGCAGTAGCACAAGCCCCAAACATCTAGCTGAGTTACGTGTAACCCGAAAACCGTTTGGTCCATCCAAATGAGCCTGCTTCAGTTGTCTGGCTGGGCGATGACAAACATTTCCACGTCTTGGCATTTGGCATTTGGGCAATGATACAATAATGCCGATCAGCGGCCCCCTCCCGTTTTACACAGTACCAACCAGTCGGCTCGGTCCCCCGACTCGAGTCACGGTTCGTCTGTTTTGAGAGATGAAGGCGGGAAGGAGGAGCCAGGGAAAACTAGGAAAAGAACTAAGACGTCAACATCTTGGCCTTGTGACGCCACCGGTTCAGCTGAGGTGGTTTCCCGTCAGCTGGACCCTTGAACTAAAGGAACAAAATCTTGCCTCTTCTAACTCAGGAAGACATGATGGAACAACTTTCCATTACAACTGCCAATTTCTACTTCATCCTTGAATTCAACCTTCAGCTGTGTCGATGCGCATACACGCAAGCATCAATTCTCATCTTGAGTATTGTATCATACATACGTACATGCCTTTTGCCTGTTTTACATCCGCTTATACTAGGTACTTTTGGAAATGTTCCAAAACTTCGGGCATTAATCGCTTTTCCCGTCTTTACCTTAAGTTAAGCCTTGTCCTATCGCGGACTCCCATCCAGCTTGTCACCCCATGCCACTTGCCTCAACCACGGCTTTCCCATGACATCCTGCGCTCTTGAAACCGACCGACCAAGCAAGCGAATGCTAAAGACAAAAGCAAAAATAATTTTCATACCATCAAAGCGGTGCCCTCCCTATCCTCCGGCTTCCACTCGATACCCCCGTTCTTTGCCATTTCAAAGCTGCAGCGGCAGTATGCTGCCAAAACATCAACACCAAACTCCGCGATCACCCTAACTACCACCCCACGCGAACGGGGATTTGGCTTTTAAAAACGAGTCTGACAAATGACCTATTGGAACGATAGTGTCATAAAGGTTGATGGAATGCCACAGTATAAGCCGCGAGAGCATATGAGGTTATGATATAGCCACGCACATAGAAGCACGGCTGACCCCTTCTCTAGATTTTCGCCTCTTTCTTGTGCGTCTTGCCAGCCGGATCATGCGTTATCCGCTGCCGAAAGTCGACTGGTCGCTGAACATGTCATCGGGCATGTGGTCATAGTTAATGTCCGGCTCTCTTTTCATACCTGGGGGGTTGATGTTCGAGTAGCTACCGTTGGCACCACCAGGAGGTGTGTATAGCCCCGAACCTGAACCTGATTGCTGGTGAGTTGGAGATGTGGTGTTTGGAGGAGGAGCAAGTATGCCCGGTGACTGACCGTATGTCAATCCGCCGCCGCCTTGCCCTTCTGCGCCTGGTCGAAGAACACCGAGTTGGACTCCTGGCATTGTCGGGTAGCTTGGAGCGATGCTTGCGTGTCGGCTTTTGGGGGATCCTGGCACCCCGGGCACGCCTGAAGCCTGTCCAGATTGTCCCAGACTGGCGAACGGTTGACCAAAAGCGTCGCTGGTCTGGACAAATCGCCGAGCTTCGTTTTCCAGCCACAGGTCGATGTTGCGATCATTGCACTTGGCGTGTACCATTAACTGATGCTTCAGATCGCTGACCTCGCTGAGTAGGATGCTGTATTCACTTTGCAAGCTTACGTTCCTTGCTTCGAGGTTGATTTTTGTTCCTTCCAGCTCCTGGGTGTACAGCTTCTTCTTCTCTCGGCATTTGCTCGCAGCTAGTCGGTTCCGTTCGAGGAACTTGTTCCTCTTGTGGTCATCTTCTCCCGTATTGGCGTCCTTTTTGCTCCTCTGTTTTCTCTTTTTTGGCGGGCCTTGATCCGGGGGCGTTATATCCGTGGACATGCTGCCGGACTTGGACGATCGATGGGAGTTGGATTTGTTGCTCGAGGACCGTCGGGTGGAAACCCGTGACATGACATCGGAAAGAGAGCTTCTATTCGCGTCCATACTGTCCGGATCACCGACTCCTTCTAGTCCGTTGACGTCTTGATCTCTTCCTCCGTATAGGCCCGGGTCAACAAAGAGCCTATTATTCGTTTCCATGGCGCTTGGTTCTGCGAAGCCATCCCATATCCCCGGCCGCTCCCCTAATGCTGGACCATCGCCCGATATTGGAGATTGGTCGATGGATAGCTTGTGATCGAAAATCTGGTACGACTGAAGCCCGGCTTCGCTCATGCCTACATCAGGAGGAACATCATGGGGAATATCGTGAGAGATGTCGTGGGGGATCTCGTGAGGAACTTCATATGGGACATCACGGTCATCCTCCTGATATGGGTTGGAATCCTCGTATGCCAAGGAATCGCTAAAGAAGTGTGACGGAGTGTCCATGGCGTTTTGGTGACTCTGATGGGGGACTAGCGCTGGCAAACGAGTTAACTATCAAGAACAGCAACGAGCGTATTGGGAGGAACTCAGCAGGATTATGGGGAGGGGACACAGGTACAGGAGAAGGAACTCGGAAGCACTAGCTGGGCGGCGTCAAGGCCGGGAGACGACGGATGTTTTGCTCCGGGCCTGAGCCCCGGCCCTCCTGGAGATGGAAAGACCGGGCGGCCGGGTGATTGCCCAAGCTTTGAGCATGCATGTGCAATCCAGCCGAACCACTTCCGCTTGAACACGGATTCGGGAACAAGTCAAGGGGAAATGGCAAAAACGAATGTTGAAGCAGGCACGCGGAGGAATCGAGAGTATAACTGAAGCTCAAAAGGGATAATATCAGGATCGTTGTTGCAAAAGGAAAGTGATGCCCAGGGCAGGTTGGCAACGTACCAGGAATGGAGGGAAGGTATTTCCTATGCGTCTTGGAAGAAGAGCTTCCACTTGTTTGTTGCACAAAGGGCAGGCACCTCAAGTCGATGCCAATAGCCCTGTGTACCTTGATGGGTACTACCGCCGCTATGTTTGGCTTGGCAGTCCGGATGTCTTGATGGATGGACAGTCCAATCGGTTGCCGAAGGAAGTGACGGAAATGATCTGGCAGCTGGTACGGGGCGTGACTGCCTTGCCTGAAGGCAGTTTTCAGTGTTCAAACACGGCCCGTGACCAATACCTGCCGAAGTTGTTACTTTGATCTCGGAATTGAAATGAAGTCGTCCTGTTGGTTGGGGACGAAACCGGAGCGTTGTGTGACCGGGCTGGTTCACTCTCGCAAGTAGAAGGCAATACGCCTTCCTCTATCGTACATTTCTGGGAGCCCGGTTGTCTGGGCACCCGAAATGTATCAAAAGCTTGGAAGGAGGGTTCGAAAAGAAATGGAATGCCAGTTATCGAGACAAAGGGTGTGCTGTCTCTTGGCAGAAATTCGGGGCGCTCCAAGGTCAAGTGAAGCAAAAAGACATTGTGATCTTTCCAAGTTGGTTGGAAACAATGAGTAACACGGTCAAACAACAGCTCGAAGAAAATGGATTTGAACTTGGATTTGAATCTGCTGGTGAACAGGCGAGTATGAGGAAGGACGAAAGCTCGGATGCCAACAAGCTACGTTGGTGGAGGCAAGCAGGCGGAGGGAGGGTACCTCTGTTTTGGCACAACATCAAGCAACAATGGCCGTACCTAATGCTTCTCCGTGCTACCCCCATTTTAGCGTGGCGGACTGAGCAGACAGGGCAAGACAGGGAAGACACAAAAAGAGCTCGTCCCCCAAGATTTCATGGAGGGCAGACCGAGGAGGTTTGTGCTGGTGGATGGACTGGAACCACAGACGGATGCTACCTGTGACTTGTGAAAGCTGGGATGGGCAAGTCCAAGCTTTGAGCTCTCCTCGACCCTTTCTGCTTTGTTGGCCTCCCAACCACAACAGTCAAACGATCTTAGCCGAGGTGAGGAGAGAGCTCGATATGCAGCATAGTTCCCTGCTCGGAAGATACCGTGCCTGGAGGTGCGTTGGTCGGAAACGTACGAGGGAACTCGGAGCTTCACTTGGCGCGTTGCTTCATCCGATCTCCAACCCCTCAGCTAAATAGCGGTTGTGGACGAGGGGCGATGCGCTTTGGCCTGGATCCGAGGAGGTGCTCGTTGAACTCTCTATCGTGGGCAGACAATGAGGACTCATCGCCTTCTAAAGACGAGAGAGGAGAAGAGGAGCCAGATGTCCCTGCTTAGGAGGGCAGCATCCCGGCCCTGATCGATGTAACACTGCATTCATGATCCGGGCAGCCTGTGACTTGGAAGTGTCCAAGCTGGTTATGCTGCACAAGAACACTTTAGCTCTAGACACTCACACATTCTTAGATGCGTAGGCTGCTAATTGGCTCGGGGTAACACCTCTGCATGGATATAAAATGTTAGCTCGGTTTTTGCGAGTGGCAAAGAACCTTAATTTTTGCACAGGAAATGGCTCTCTTGTCGTCTGTCTGCTCCCTGTTTCTTGTAGGATCGCCGTACCAAGCTAACGTTTTATATCCATGCAGAGGTGTACTGCCCAAGGCCTGCCAGTCTGCCAGGCCGGGGCCGGGTTCAAAGTTCCCGTCATGGGAGACAGTTGGTGAGACGTTACCGTGACCAATGGCAGAGAACCGGTCAGCGATGGGAAATCGAGAATCCCCATCTGATCGATGTAGTGGGCAGACTTGGTGGCTTGAGCCCCGGCAAACCGAATGTTGATTCCAAAAGTGCTTGGTCCTGGCTGAGGTCGCACAAGGCGGGGTTGTAAGTGATCATGGAGGAGAGGACGGGGATGGGAGCTGGACGGGAGCATAATGAAGTACGCCTCCACTGTGTAAGTTTGTCTTACCTTTCCTTCCCTTCCCCTCCCTTTCGTACCGAAAGGCTTGCTGTGGATCTGATCTACCTCCGGCATTAAATATAAGCATCTTCTCCCGGCGGGCTTCCGAATTGTCTTGAGTGTAGCTCGACCGACATACCCTACTGCGACTTCAGAACCATCAGAACAGGTTTATACAGAAGACGACTTGGAATACCTCTAATAGCTGAAGAGCCAGGTCCAACCAAAATCAGTCGTTGTCAGTATCTTACGCCGCGGAAACAGTACCTAACTGGCTTACGTGCATTAGCGTTACTGCATATAGGCATAGGGCAACTTAGCTCGCTGACATGATTTCGTTCAAGGTACGAAGTGAAGTTCGTAGTAGTTTCCAGCAACCAGTTGAGCTTTCTGACGAAGGTATAAATGAGCCGATTCTGGTATTGTGCAATCTCAAGCCATCGTTTCGACACCAAAAGGCTTCCACGAAACCTGTCTCTGGCCGAGCGTGCATATCTGATAGTACGTACCGAGCAGCTTGAAAAGAGACGGATCATGCTACAAAGTGGAATGATACCGCCGCCTCACACCTCTTTGTGCAGATTCCATCTTACTTATCATCTTATTTATCAGCATGTGGAACGAACATACATATAATCTGGGCATCTTTTTCCCGAGGCAACTTCGTGCCATTAAAGTGATCGATGCTGAATAGAAGACTTACCAATGATTTCTGTTCAAGCTCCAACATTAAATACATGCCAGCCAGAACTCTAGCTTTCTCCGTGTTTAGAGGTGGAAGACAAGCACCGTCGAAAATCTGGACTCTTGACCGGACTTCCCATCGCTGTCATGGGAGTTCTCGAGAAGACCTGGCGAGTCCCCTGGGTATACCTGGGGGATGCTGTCACATTTCACCGGTGATTTGAACCGTGACGGAGACAGATTCCGAGTCTTTTCCCCATTCAACGTCGAACCGCCTAGACGAAACCAAGGGATGTCGCTGATGCTGCACAAACAAGACGTTGTCTTTGAAGTTGAAGTTGAGTTGCTCGAGCGGATCGTGTCCCGCATCTCCCCGCTCATGGCACGCTAAATGGTGGGGCGCTTAGGCCCTCTTATCCCCGCGATCCCCACAAAATTACGAGCGCCAAATGGGCCGACCGTCAATCTGCCGTGGGGCTCTTGACGCCCCTGTCCGTCGCTCAAGGCACTCACTCAGGCACTGCACTGCAGTGGTCCGAATTCCAAGCAGCCACAGTGCAGGCAGCAGTACGTATCGCGCCGCACTCAAACTGCTTTGAGATTGGCACGCGTCGTCTGACTTCAAAGTGAAATTGACTGCTTGAGTGTTGCTTCGATATGGGACGCGCTTTCAGATATGTTATTGAAATTTTGATCCACAGAAAGGATATTAATTTGGGTGTGGTAGGGACCGCGACTTACAAAATACCAGCACTTCATTCATACACCGAAAGCCACGACCTTCGTGACAATTCGAAACCCTCTCCATAACCCAGTGCCCCGCACGTAGTGAAACTCTTTCCACTAACAACATCACACCAAGAAACCGCGCTAAAGCTGTTAGTACATTCACAACAAACAAAACTATCATCAACAACCCAAACAAACAACGAGAAGTATCAGAACCTCAACTCACCACTCACGACATTGACCTTGGCTCCGCAAAACTCCAACTCTCCAACAACTCCGCAACCGCTTACTCACCACATTCATTCACTCTCTTAAATTTCCAACGACCACAGACTCACGGACTCGCACCGCAAAAAATGGACGGCAACTCTTCCACCCCCCGCATCACCTGCGCCTTTCTCGGCCAGTATGTCGGCAAGCTCGTGACGATCGTGGGCAAGGTCGTCCAGTTGCGCGGCGAGGAGGCGACTATCGACGCTGATGGGACTATTCATGCTTTTCTTAACCGCGTACGTCCGAATTTTCGCCCTTTGCTTTTGTGCCACCAAGCTTCAAGAATAAAGACATAGACTGTTAAGAGTTGGATGGATAATGTCCAGTGGTGACTAACAAAAATATATCAAAAATACAGGAAGCACACCTCTCAGCAAACAACGGCGTCCAACTCATCGGCAAGGTCAACCCGGATCTTTCCATCAAGGTGCTCAGCTCCGTTGATTTGGGGCAGGGTGTTGGTAAGTTTGGGTTCCCCTTCATTCATTCAGCTTTGTTCACGTCGTCGTCCATCCCTCATCCCTCCGCCTCTGTCCATCAATCCATACCTTGATCGCTGCCTCTACACTACCTTACCGCAGATAAACTGATGTGCCTTGCGCATGTGACATAGACTACAACCTAGCAAACGCCGTAGTGGAAGTCACTCACCGTTACAAGCCGCTCTTTCTGTACGAAAACTAGGTGGCCAAGCCAGGAGAAGGGAGGCTAGGTGGTAGACCAGAAGAACACCCGGACCTGAGAAAGAGAGAGCAAGAGGAGAAGAGAGGCAAAATAAACTGATACCCAAACCATAACACATGGAACCCAAAATCTCTCGTTCCCGAAAGAAAAGAAAAAAAACCCCTTTCTCAAGTCAAAGCTTGAGCAGCTGATTGACAACTCCGACATTATCCGCCCTCGAACTCGGCCGTCTCAACTCCTTGGAAAATCTCATCCACAGACCGGGAACAAGGGAAAACAAAAACCATCCGACATCTACTTGATATTCGTCACCAAATGTCCACCAAATGTCGAAATAGTCCAAGCGTTGCGGCCGCGGGCGCCACGCGCACGCAAGACGCGGAGCACTGCGGGGGAACATGCCAGCCACTCACTGTTGTCATGCTCGCTTTGACATTGCGGCAATACCTTACTTCTTGCAGGACCGCGGAAAAAGGAGAACGGGACAAGATGTGGAGATGTGGACGAGGAGAACTGGGGAAGTACGATTTGCCTTTCAACAGCTATCATTGTGATGTAATTCGGTTGTGATGGTATGGGGTGATTCTGAACTCGATGGAGACTACCTAGTAACAGAAACTGAAATCGACAGCAAGCTGGTGGAAAAGACAAAATTGAAAAACAAAACCGAGAGAAACGCTATGATATCCCATCCTATCCCGAAATTGCGCCCAAAACACCCATTGATTTTCCGCGCTTGAACATTGAGGTCGCGCGTGGCGTACAACCAGTGAATGATCATCCCACTTTTC
The DNA here is from genome assembly GCA_009806015.1 of Neurospora sp. CHS-2018b. Classification (NCBI taxonomy): domain Eukaryota; kingdom Fungi; phylum Ascomycota; class Sordariomycetes; order Sordariales; family Sordariaceae; genus Neurospora; species Neurospora sp. CHS-2018b. The sequence goes on along the minus strand of RAOV01000010.1, from coordinate 138,934 downwards.
CTGAGGGTATAGGTAGTTAACTTTTCGCCCGCCCTGCGAGACATGGATTTCCTTTTCCTCCCATGTCTGAAATCAGACCATGACCGTGCCCATTTGCTACAAGATCACCTCGATTCGTATGCCAAACAACCGGTTGCGAGATCTGCGGATCTTACACAGCATCTGTGTCCAAGCTGAACTGCTCACCCGTATCCCTAACCATGTGCTCCAAACTGATTGCTGATATCCATGCTCAACAGCTGCCCCATCCGGATATCATTATCATCAGGAGGTGTCTCCAACTGATGAGCATTGTGATCCAAGCTCAACTGTTCCCCCACATAAGCACCAACAGGGGGCTCCGGCTGCGGCTCCGGCTCCGACTGATTATTGAGACCCTAACTCAACTCATCCACATCAGCAGCGGCATTTCTCTCCGCCACGCTCCCTCCTTCTCCACCAGTAGCCGCAGTCTCCACCCACAAGCTTTCGATGCTCAACGACGCCTCAAAGCTCATGCTGCCATTGCCACCATCGCCATGGTGATGACCCCTCATCATAGGCGGGGAGCTAGGCATGACCATGTCAGTCCCCATGAAGCTACCAAAATCCAGAGCACCTGCGCCCTCCACAAGCTGCTGCACGCTATCGCTGTCGTAATGCTGCATGTTAACGTCCAGAAGCCCGTGCGACGACGAGTTGGCGGTGAACTGGTCAGCTTCGCTCAACAGCTGGTTCAGCGAGCCCCAAGCCTCGAAGTCATGGGTCGGAGACGAGGTAGGCACGTGCAGGCTGTCGTCAAGCGCAAAGCGTGCATGGCGGGGGCTTCGCCGCTTGGACGCGCTAACGAGAATGCCTCCGTTGTTACCGGAGACAGTACGCGTACCGCGCGGAGTCTTGGTGGGGGTTCGTTGGGTTTGCGTGAAGAGCTGACCGGGCGACTTCTGAGCTGACCGGACGGTACGGATGGACCGAGATATACTCCTAGTAATGGGCCGGTGGTTCGGAGTCGGTCGGGTAGGCGTCTTGAAGATACCAGAAGAGGTGTTCTTCGGGGGTGGTGTTGAAGGTCGGATGACGGGACTACCAAAGAGTTCTTGGTCGAGCTCGTCTTGGTCCGGAAGGACAGGCGTGTTGGGGCGTCTTGCCGGCTGGAACTCGGTCGAGTGGCCGATGTTCTCCTTGCCCATGGCGGCAGACTTCGGGTCTTGCGACGAAGTGGTTGCATTGACGGCGTTACCTGCGAGCTCCCCAAGGACCTTCGGCGCTCCCTCCTTCCTAGGTGAGGGGAAGAGAAGCCTTCTGGTAGTGCCGAGATCATCCTCTACTGCGATGGGACTGTCCGCCGTTCCACTGCCCCTAGAGTGAGTCGACCCCAGCCCACGTCGCTTTGGGGAGCTACGCGAGTTTAAAATCATGTGATGCAATGATTGATTGTTGTTGCTGTCCTCCATTGCGGTCACGTTCTGGTGCGTCTGTTGAGTCATATTTTGATGTTGCGACTCTTCCGGTGATTCTTGATCGGCCGGTCCAATTGGATCAGTCGTGAAATATGCCTCCGATGTTGGGTTTGTTTGGGCATCATTCTTGCGCTTCTTGTTGCGTGAGTTCTTCTTCTTTCGAGGCTGATTAAGTCGGGCAGCATCCTTGTCCCACCTGTCCTGTGGCCTGTGAACTTTGAACTTGGCGAGCCAGATGCCGCATGGGTTGCAGAGAAGAGTTTCTTTCCACAGCTTCTTGTCGTCTGTAGGCCCGAGATTCTTCTTCACGAGTTGATACATGATGGTTTGTCCATCAGCATCCTTCTCGAGGATATCGATCGTGGTCACAAATCCAGGTTTGTCGGAAAACTCGTAAAAGCCAGGAACTCCTCGATGATCTTGCGTCCAAATCTTTCTCCAAGTAGGAGTTTCGATGGCCCCACAATTGTTGCAAAATGGCGGCGACTCTCCTCTCTGAATGGCCTCCTCCAGTTTCTCCTTGATTGACTGCTTCTTCACCATATTCTTGTTATAGCGAGGCGGTTCTTCGGGCTCGCTAGGTTCCCGAGGGGCAGGTGCACGAGCAGGGGCTTCAGATTGTGCTGCTCGGGATGACGTTCCAGTAGATTCTACAACGGGATCGCTGGCCGGGACAGCAGGGGCAGAGTTGTTCGAGACGGGCTTTGAAGCTGGTTGGGCTGCTTTACTCTGAACAGGTTCGGGTCGTTCAGGAATGGGCATCACAGTGGTAACAGGGACAGTAACTTGTGGCTGAGCTAATGTGTTTCCCACGTTCTGGGTCGAGAGTTGTTGCTGAGGGTTAAACGGCGGCTGATGTTGAGTTTGAGAGCTTTGCATAACTGCCTGGGATGTTTGGGAACCATTATTCCCTTCCTGATGAGTTTCGACATCTTGCTGATCATTAGGTTGTCGCAGTAGGGGATCGTGATCGGACATTGAAGGGTTTGGCGCTGTGTTCGACCTCTTGAACGAGCGATCCGCGTTCTTCTTCGGCATGGGTGGGACTGATGTGGCGTGAGCAGCCCTGTTCAGCGCCTTTGTCTTTCCAGCAGGGTTGAAGATGCTCTTCGTGGGCAAAAGCTCTTTCGGTCCGGGATTGACTTCCTGGAAGGGGAAGTTGATTCCCTGTCGATGCGCCCGACTCCCCTTTCGTGCATTTGGTTTGCTGACTTGCGGCACTGGAGGGCTCACGACCATTCGATCTTGTGGCTGGCCGGGTAGCTCCTGACCGTGATCTTGAGGGGCATCTTGTAATAGCTCATCCTCGTCGAAGATGTCGTCGAATCCGCCGCTCATAAAGCCCGAGTCGACTTGTGGCATAGGAACGGGCATAGGCGGGAGAACTGGGCTTGAAACATAAGGACTTGAGTGCGTGTAGGCACTAGTCCTGGGAACAGGAGGGGATGACCCAATATCGGCGGGACTATCTTCAGGCACGTAACCTTGATCTGGTGACTGGCCGATAGAGTCGGTGGGTGATCGGGCATCGTGGCTCATACTCCTCTGCATGGTTTGCTGACCGAAGCGTGACTGGTACATGCTGCTCTCTGCATCACCCGCAAAGTCAGACTTCATTTTGTTTTCGAAGATCAGCCTTCTCTGTTGCCGCTGTAACATCGACCCGTCTGGAACAGGGGTAGGAGCGCGAGGCACGTCCTGAACATGACTCCCTAAAGATGGATTACCACCAGCTCCAACAGGCCTCATGTTACGCAGAGAACCGGATGTACTGGCTGCAACTCTCAGTGACTCTGGTGCTGAGCCGAATGGCGCACTACTGGTAAAATCGGCACTGATAACCTTGGCTCTCTTCTTTTGCGGGCCATCATCACCATCAGTCGCTTCCTCGGCGGCTGACGTATTGCCTGCTTCAAGAGGCTTCTTGCGTGGCCGGCCTCGTGGTCTGCCGGTGGGCACTCGAGTACGGGACGCTCTACTAGAAGGTCTCGAGGTGGGACGCGCCGACTGGTTGACGGGGATCTCAACAGACTGGCTTGGAGCCGGGGATGAGGCGCTCTCGCCAGTAGGAGCTGGTCGTGGAGGAACAGGCTGGATGGGCGGCATGTTGTTGACCACGGGACCGGTATTTGGAGGCTGAGAACCATTCGGTGGTATGCTGGCTGGCCGAGTGGGCTGTGTAGGCGGATCACTCCTGATATCCATGTAGCGACCATCACCGTTGAGATTGACGTTCAGCGGAGCGGTAGACATGGCAGGCGAGTGCATAGAAGCCACGTTCGCCGAGCTCCCAAGGCCCGGGTTGGACTGTATGAACGAGGCCCACTCAGATGTGGTGATGTCTGTAGGCTGTATAGGGTCGGACCTGAGCATATTATTAAGGTTGTTGTCCATGCCAGGAAATCCAAGTCGCTGCATCTTCGCAACAGCTGTGAGCTTCATCTTGACCTCCAGGGTCTCGCGGCTTCCATTGCTAAACATGGGCAACAAACTCCGAGTTACCCGTCCCGTCACCAATTGTTGTTGTTGATGCCGTTGGCTGTTGTGATCGCTTGCAAACTCCAGGCCCCACGACAACATGCCTTGCCCGACCAGGGGCGTATCCGGCTCAGAATAGTCCACAGCATATACAGTATAATCGTTCTCTTGTTGGTTTACAATCTCGGGACTGCATTGCGCAATGGCCTGAAGACATGTCCGGAGGTCCACCACGCCGATTGTAGTCCTTTCGTCGACTGGTAATGTTTGGATTTGGAGGATGTGAGGCCATCGGGCCAAGCACGACACCTGGCCGTCTCGATCGAATGTATACAGCACCTTCACTATACATCAGGCTAGGTTAGAGCGCATAGGATTGGAAATCAGATTATGAAGATGCACTCACAGCCCATGGGCCTGACCTGCATGGCCAAGTCATCTGCCTCGACCGGCTGGGCAGCCTGGTGATGGTGAGGGTGTGGGTGTGGTGAGGGCGCAGACCACATGTTGTTTGGGGTAGCCATTGTGACGTCCTTCACGCCGCGGTGCCCCTGCACGCGACTGAGGGCGACGACAATGTGTCTAGATGTTGAGACAGGACGTTATCGTGGTTGTGTTTTGTTCGTGATAGTTGATGGCTGTCGTGGAAGGGAGGGGTGGTGGTTGAGGGAAAGGTGGACCTGGTCGTAATGTGAACGGAAGGAGGGCCAAAGGGTCCCGTCACCACCTAGCCTGACGTCAAGTGGACCTAATGGAAGGGGCTGGCTTCATGCCCAAATCGAGGCTGGCAGAGTGTCGGGTTGGTAGATGGATGTAAAGTGGAAGTGAACCAAGGTGGGAATGGCGACCTCGAAATGGAAGCGCGTTCCGCTCGGTCCTGTCGCGTGTACGGGTGGAGCCCAGACACGATGAAATCTAATTGATTTCCTGCGCGGAATGCGAGTTTGGCGTTGGCGTGCGTGTTCTGGCGTCTGGCGTCAAGGGCACCTAACCGTTTCATGCAGGGTGCGCTGCGCAGAGTGTCAGCATGCAACCAGACCAGCACCTGGAAGATGATTGTTTGCTTCGTTGCTTTCACAAGTCTTTGTTCGAGGAGGGGAGGAGGGAAAAAGCTCAGCCCGCAAGTTCGAGATTCGATCGGACGTCGTGGAGTGCAGGCAAGAGTTCAGACTGTTTTGAGTGGCAGAGCGAGAGCTTGAGGTTATCTGGTGGAACTGACGCGATGTGGGGTGCGCTGGCGCCTTGGCGATCACTCGTTTAATGACCAGACCAGCTTAACGCGCCGGGGCACGTGCACAGGCGTGTGTAACTGTTAAAGTGGTACGTACCTTTTGTGCAGTGTGCCTGACGGAAGCAGAAAGCTGTTTGGCGGAGGATCCCGCCCGAGTGTCTCCCCACTGGACGAAATACAACGAAAATTCACAAACAACCAACGAGCAGCCAGAAATCGGTCAGCTTTCACACAGCAACCAGAGTCTGGAAAGCCCCCGGGTTGTGTCTCGGTTGCAAAGTGAAAACAAGAGGGAATCTTGCAGAGTGAAGCTGGGGGAGCTCGGGGGATACCTAGCTCCTATTTATACTTGCACCCAAAAGTGAGGTGCCCCCCGCTTGACCACACCTCCAATTGCGCAACACTCCCGTCTCCGCCGTTTTCACCCGCCCGCCCACTTCTTCCTCACATTTCCCGACGCTCTTTCGCAACTGAATTCTGTGCGTTGTCACAAATGTCTCCAACTTTTGGTGTTTTCCGCGGTGCTCTCCAACAGCACTCCTGTCCACACAACACAACAAAACAAAACACGGAGCTGATGGTTGTCTTCACTATTTCTATTTATCACCCATCCACCCAATCTCACCATACAGCCACACATCACACTTATCCTGCTACAGTCCAATTATTATCATCTATGTTGTGCATATCGTCATCGATGCCAAATGTTGTTTTCGCAATTGGCGAAAAAGGGGTCCATACCAATCCACAAAGCACACCACTGCAACTCCGCCAGAAATCCCTTCCAGGTTCGTCGGCCGGGGAACGGGCGGTGGGGATGAACGACGGTCTCAGCCACCTGATAAGTAAGGGAGTGAACATCGCCTACCACAAATTCACCTGCTACTAATTAAGTCTTCGACGACTCAACTCAGAATTAAGTGACATCCAGACTCACCTCACTTCACCTGGGCTATCATGCCTCCAGAGGAAAAGCAGTCGAGGCAACTCGGGAGGATAAAGTGCATGCATTGAAGAATCCAGACAGACCCACTTCACTAACACGAACCCAACATCCAATGAGACGACGCATACACTAACAAATTATCCCAAACCGGCAACTCGTACAACTGCCGGAGGCATCCGCATCGCTCTCGTTGCCGTCGTCGTCGTCACCAATGGTGCTTCTCTTCACACACGTCAAGTCAAGTACAAAATTACACTTGGCTGACCTTTAAGAGCCACATTCATATTTACTTGTCACTACCCAGGCTTAAATTGATTTGTTTCCTTTTAACTTGTTCGGAGCGCAGATAATCTGGCCATGAACCACCAAAGTAGAACTGTCTCCCGAATCAGACACTCCCTATCTTGCGACAGAGATTCTCAACAACCAACGGAAAATGTTGGCAAGTTAAGTCTGGTTTCAAACTTGACTCGACTCGGTCAAGTTTTGGCAAGATCAGCCTTGTTGAACTCGAGCCTGATGTGGCCACTTGCGTCCGTGCTTGACTTGTGTGTAACACTAGTCATCATCACCATCTTCGTCGTCGTCGGCAGTTGTAGTTGAACAGAAACCCGTGTTGCGCTTTAGTTGCGGTATTCCACTCTGGGGGATGGATAGCAATAAGACAAATGAATCCGTTACAATATGCTCATGATGAGTCCGTCACATTCATCAGTTCACCTTTGTCGTGTTTATGCGATACATGTTCACAGAATTCTAGTGATCCAGAACAGACTTACAATCCCTTGGTAGAATCACGCTTCTTCGCACATTTTTGTAACGACTTCAAAGTGCAAAAAGAGAGGCGGTCTGTCACGGAATGCACACTGAGCACGAGATGCTGTGATATGGATGCATTCCGTGGCTAACTATATTTACCACGTTGAGTTTCCCAGTTGCTTGCTGTGGTTACTCGTTTTCTTTTGCAGGGACATGGCCTGGTTAGTGAAGTGATCTGCCACTGCCGTGACAAGGTCGCGATGCGAAAACACACCTCCTCCCATCTTCCCTCCTGCAACAAACACCCCCTTTATCAACTCCAAAAACCAAGAGAAAAATATAAAAAGAACATTCAAACACTTTCAAGCACTCCTAGATCTCGGGGGAAAAAGCAAAAAGCTCAGTTGCACTGGAGTCTTGGTAGAACGAACGACCATGCTCCCGGTGTCAACCTACGAAAACTGTACCTCGAGCACCGCGCACCCGGCAATGTTTTCATCAACGGGAACCGCTCGGCCATCTGACCACTGGGCCCCCGTTGTGGTATAGGGGCCCGGTAAGGGGCCTTATATGGTGCATAGTGGCCTGGGGCTGGGTTCATGTCATCCGATGTTTGGGGAGGGCATCATTGATAGCAGGCAACAGCGGCTCAGGTGTCAGTATCAGATAACCCCAGGGCCTACTTCGAGAGGATGACGTATCTCTATTACGATTATAGGTTATTAGGTAGGTAGGTACAGCCAACATCACAACCATCTTCTTTCCTCCCCCGCATGCAGCCGGAACTTCTCCCAAAGCACGAGTCAAATCAAAGAGCAAACAGCATGGCGGCCACCGAAACAAGACCAAACACAGTCATCCTGTTGTGGGAAGCAGAAGAATGCGAATCCGGGCAACCAGTCTCAACGAACACGGGATAGTAGGATGTCGGACCTACAGTCTCAGTGACAGTCTCAGTGACAGTCGTAGTTGGGTCCCGTACGAGATGAATAGCTGGGGTCACGATGGCCTCGGGCTCTTGAGGGCGTGCAGAAGCCTCAGAATCTCTGCGATGAAACATGGGTGCCTGCGCGCCTTGGGTGAATTGCAGAGCCTCAAGTAGTGTCGCAGTCTTTTCGACAGAAGAAGGTTTCTTGGTGGAACTCGTAGTCGCAAGGAAGAGGGCGCCCGCAGCCACTTTGTCTGCAAGTGAGGTATGTTCCATCGTGTTAACGAGATTGAATCTCAAAGGGTTCAGTGCTGCGTTCTGCAGATAGAGCTCATCCTGTAGGCTGATGTTGCTGGTATCGAAGAGGAGTGTGAGAACACTAGCCTGCTCTGGACCCTGCAGATTCGACGGAGCCCACGACGCGATAGCTGGCTCGTTGTCTTTATCGAGCAGCTCATAGACCCGGAAGAACCCTTCGGATGTCTCGAAGTTTGTCGGAACAGCGGACGGCTTCAGGCCGGTTTGAAGCCACAAGAGGTTGGAGTCGATACCATCGACAAGTACGCCGTAGGGTTGAACGGTGACGGCGGTGTAGGAGGAGCCTGACAGACGCTCAAACGTGCCCAGTTTTGGGGGTTGGGTGGTGACTGTTGGAAGGCGGGAGGTCAGTTATCATATGCTCATCAGCAAGAGCAGATGTGGCTTTCGGTATGACTTACGGGTCACATCGTTGTCTTGAGGAACCACCTTGTCCCCGAAGTGCATGGCGAGAGGGCCTGGAATGGAAAATCTCGAGAATCCGTGGAGCGGGCTGGCCATAGAAACCACTGCAGTCACCGCAAGAGCGGCCAGGGTGCGTAGGGCAACCATGATGAAGACTGAGCAAGAGAAGATGTATGAATGCAGCTTAAAGAATGGTGAAAGCAATACAGCCGACAAACGATGAGCCAAGAAAGAATGGTGTTCTGGTTTGGAGAGAAGACTAAAGAGGAAAAGTTGAGCGTGAAGAAAAGGAGGACATGCCCAGTTTATGTACCCCCTCTGTGTCCCACCGGATGGCCTGACGATTCAGCAACATGAATAGCCACTTTCCCTCGTTGGGCTGCAGAGGCGCCCGTGGAGATGGTAGTTCTGGGCAGGAGACACGATTGAGCAGATAGGGAAAGCCACCTCACTTCGTGGGAAGAACGTGCCTGGCATGTGCTTGTTGACTTCCGCGACTAGGTAGGTACTCATGGCTCAGAGTATGTTGAAGGAGCGCTGGATGCTGAGAAGGGGATATGATGCAGTGAAATTATAATTATTCCAAAGCCATGACAGTCACCCAGTAGTCGGAAGCCACGGTCGATGGCCATCCATTTGGTATGCTCTCCCTATGGTGTCGGCACTCACTGAGGATACGAATGAAAATCAGATGAGAGAGAACTGGCGGCATCTCTGTTCAAAAACATGCGTCTGTGATATGCGTATCATGATCATCGCACTGCCCTTCTACAAGTGTGGGAAGCTGAGAGGAAAGCATGTATGACCTGCTTGGAGAACTTGATAATGGTCGGGACCGAACAGACCGCGGCGTTGAAAGGAAAGAGCGCCCACTAGAGGCACCTAACAGTCATCGACTGTGACCAGCGTATAGATTGGCAGTGACTGCCTCTCATACTTTTCCCCATTCGAGGAAGTCACAGTCTCCCGGATAGATTGCGATATTTAAAGTGGAAAGCACGAGTAAGCCCTCATTCACAACAGCTGCGCCCCAAGAATGGAAAAGGTTCAAGAAGGTGATATCGATTGATGTGTAGGCAGGTACCTAGTGAAGACAAACATGGATGACTCGGATGTCTGGAACGACGCTTTTGTCAAGTTTGCGACGAAGCTATCGTGTCATAGATTAAAGCCGAGCAAGTGGAATTCTCCGATGGGGTGCCCTCGTCGTCTTTCCTCGGCCGTCACTAAAAGCTGGAGGGTAACCGAGACAGCTCCTGCCTCATGCGTCCCAATGATCACAACCATGTACCTGCTTCGTATCCTGCGAAATGCTAATGTCACTTCTGTCAAGTGTTCACGCCTCTCCTGAAGAAACCTGGTTTTTGGACAAGTTCTTGAGGTTCCTCATGCGCTCTGTCCCCATGCAACCACCGTGATCCTCAGGTAAAAGGTAAGTCCAAGGTCAACGCCAGGAAACCACGACACGAGCAACAAGAATGAGAGCAAGGGCTAATCATATTTGGCCTTTCAATCATCATCATGATGTCGTTGCCTTCTTCGGCCAAAGAGACCCAAAAACTTCTTTTCCTTGACCTCGGGCTTGTACGGTTTCAGCGGGTAGAGGACAGGAACGTCGTATTCATCCGAGTTGGCCTCAGGTATGGTGTGCTGAGCCAGCCATTTCCTATCAGACATCTCCCCCAGTCTTGTGCTCCCGGAAGCGAAGGACATGAAGGACATTCGGTTGCGCATTGCCGTCCCAAACTGGCTGTTTCGTGGATGTGATCGGATTTGTACCACGTGTTCTGCTGGTGGTGGTGGAGGAGGCGGAGGAGGCAGAGGAGGCGGCGGCGGTGGTGGTACGGCTGATACGGTGCCTTGAGGCTGCTGTTTAGGAGTTGTCTTTTCTTTGCTTACTCTTGCTTCCTCTTTTGTCCTTTCTCTGCTCGCTCTTACTTCCTCATCGGCTCGCGGCGACTTCCTCCTATGTCGATTAGAGGCAGACACTGAGCTTGCAGTTGGGTTGCCCATTTCGGCCGACTCAGTGCTTCTTTCGTTGGCCTTGGAACCAAGCTTTTCTTTGCTCACTCGTGTCTCATCATCATTCCGTGGTGGTTTCTTCTTATGTCGACCGGAGGAAGAGACAGCGCTTGCGGCCGGATTGCTGACTTCTGCTGGCGTATTTTCCTTGAGACTTGACTTTGGTTTGCTCCCTCGCACTTCCTCCTCAACCAGTGGTGGTTTCCTCCTATGTCGACTAGAGGTAGAGTTAGAAACCGAGCTTGCAGTTGGGTTGCCGGAGCGATTCTTTTTTGTTAGAGAAGAAGCCGACTTGGAGAGAGGTGGATATTGCCGTCGAGCTCGCGATGAGGGTGAAGAGGCCCGTGTAGGCTTCGACGACATGGACACCACCGATCTGTTCGTGCGGGAAGAGCCTCCTAAGCGACGGGCAAGGTTGTCAATGGTCTTGATGGCCTCGACTCTTGACGAGTTAGAAAGGGACCTGAGTGCGTCGTAATTCAGAGCCGGGGTTTGCTTGTTGCTTGAGGCACGGAGCAAACTGGAAATTGCTGCCTTGAGTCTCTTCAGTATTCCATCTACCGCAGATATAGAACGGACTTGAGGCAGTTGTCAGCACAAGAACCTTCGAATGCAAATGTACTCCTTTCACTATAAGAGATTTTTTTTCATACCATCACCCCTCTTCAAGCGACTGCCCAACTCGGCTAATCTAATTGAATAGGCACGCTCTACCATTGCACGATCGCCTTTCAAGGATTTGCGCAGATGTTTATTCTGCGCATCCACCTTGACGTTTCCATCTTCTCCGTTGGCATCATGCTTGTAGGCTTTTAGGAGGGTTGCGCAGTTGGAGTATGTTTCTAGCAAGGCCGTGATGCTATCGCCAAAGGCCATTGTATGAGTTGAACGGTAGCAATGAGAGGTTCAGAACAAGTTATTGGCAACCGTTGGATGACTCAATCTTGGGGTTAAGTATTCAACGATCAACATTAGAGTCTTCAACGTCGGGCATTCAAAAGTCAACCCAAGCGGAACCGTGAATAGAGACCCTTGGCTTCTGAAGCACGCTTAAAGCCCCAGGCTGCGGGGAGCACTACTGTATAAGTATTGCAATCCTTGAGCTCCCATTCGCAGCCGCGCTTAGAAACAGAATATCGTAGAGGTGATTAACCAATCGAATTCTGTAAGCCAGCACAGTGTCACCGCTGGTTAGGCGCCTAGAGTAAGCATGTTGAATTTGCGATTGGAAGCCAGCGGGGAGTGGCACACGGCTGGCAGTTACACATGGATGTCGTTATGTAGATGGCTGGATGGCTCAACCATCTCGGTTTGTCTGGGCCGGATCTTGACGGTTCATTGCCATATCGCGAGGTCATGCCAACAGACAGGTTCGAAGCTGAAGTCCATTCCGACTTTGGTTCTTTGACCTCGATCGGACGATTCATGGATCCCTTGGCGACAGCTGGCAAGTCAGCCCTGCCAGGTGTGGAGATAGGCGGCCATCTGCAAACCCGCCCGCCCGGCAGTCTGTGGGCACCTGTCCTGTGCCTGCCCCGGCTGCCCGAGCTCGGTTAGGACCCCCCAAGGCCCCAACAACATCCAAGCATTTGCCCCAAAGGCGTCAATGCCCTGTACGTAAAACAAAACGCCAGTGCAGTCGAGTGAGACCGGCTGTGGCGCTGGGACTTTATTTCTTACAAAACAAAAAGTATTTCGACTTCTCTCATCCAACCTCACATGTTGGCTTTTTCTTTCACTTGACGGCAAAATGCGACTATCTCCGGAGAGTCTATCCGTTCTACCTTTGGTTATCGGTGTTGCGCTTTCCCCTTCGACCGTTGATGCGGCCGCTTTTCGGCACGCTGGGCAGCCTGCTGGACTAATCGGCAATGCGAACGGCGACAACACCTACCGAGATGCGCGCGGCAGTTCTTTGCCTGGGTTGACATGGCTACGTGAAAGCGTTTCTGAAATCATATTCGGGCGCCCATCGACTAAACACAGCGACCCCACCTCACCCAGCGTACCGCTGTCCCGATATCGAGATGACGTTGTGGTACGCTTCCATGTTACAAACTCAGCAGACCAGGTTGCCTTGGCCCAGGCCGTCAAAGCAAAGCACCTGGACGTCTGGGCTTCCACACCACAGTTCGTGGATATTCGGCTACAGGAGGACCAACTGCGCCCATTGCTCAGACTTATTCCGTCTTCATTGCAAACACAATGGAGTGTTCTAATTCCTGATCTTGAGGAAGCGGTTCGGGCGACGTATCCCACCAAAGGCGAAACGGGGGAATTTGAAGATGCGGCTGAAAAGCTGGATGCAGCTTATATGAAGGGAAACATCTTTTTCCACGACTACCAGCCCTTATCGGTTAGTCCTCTAGTACTTGATTCAACGTCATCTGTGGAAACTCAAACAGTGAACTGCTGCGGGAGAAGACTCTGAGTGACACCACATGGACTGACATGTAATAGGTTATCACAAGCTGGATGGCTCTCATGGAGACCATGTTTCCATCTATTGCCGAAATGTCGACCATTGGAGACTCGTACGAGGGGAGACCTATCCACGCTTTTCGCATTGGAGATCACAGCGGTGACAACGCAAACAATGACACTAGGAAAACGATTCTCGTCACTGGTGGGCTCCACGGCCGTGAATGGATTTCGACTAGCACGGTGACCTACCTCTTGTGGTCAATCATCACGGCGTATGGAAAGGAGTCGATGGTCACGAAGCTCCTCAAGCACTTTGACATTATCTTCATCCCCGTGCTCAACCCAGACGGCTACGATTACACGTGGAAGACTGATCGGCTGTGGCGCAAATCGAGACAGCAAACCAAGGTGTCTTGGTGCCGTGGCTTTGATCTCGATCAGGCTTTTGGGTTTGTGTGGGACCAGACCAAATCTCAAGTCGACCCGTGCTCAGAAAGCTATGGCGGTGACGAGCCGTTCCAGGCAGTCGAGGCTACCCGTTTGGCCGACTGGGGAAGGAACCAAACTGAGAACGGCGTCAAGTTTGTCGGTTTCCTGGACTTGCACTCGTACTCGCAGCAGATCCTTTTCCCATATACCTTCACTTGCGATGAGGATCCGCCGAACCGCGAGAATCTCGAGGAGCTGGGAGTTGGTTTGGCCAAGGCCATCCGACTCTCCAGTGGAAATTTCTACACCGTCAGTTCCGCGTGCGAGGGTACTGTCGCCCGTCAAGACGCCGCGAGTGAAGCTACTGGTGGCTCAGCCATTGACTGGTTCTATCGTAAGTTTTGTCCTCAACACATCCCCTTATCACGCGTGGAGTGTACAAGATAGCACATGCTGACATGCGACATAGATGAACTTCATTCCCGGTATAGTTACCAGGTCAAGCTCCGCGATACCGGCATCTATGGGTTTTTGCTCCCTAGATCACAGATTATCCCCACGGGAGAAGAGATGTTGAACGCTTTGAAGTACTTTGGTGACTTTTTGCTGGGAAACAACGGGATCGAGAGCACCTCGAAGTCCAAGGACCGGACCTCGCTTGATAAGGGCAGGGTAGAGCTTAAGTGAGTGTGTCGGATGATAACGTAGTGTTACACATTCAGAATGGGGGCATAATCAGGCGTTCTATACCTTGGCTACAGATGGGTTTTCAAAACGACAGATCTACTTGCACATACTTATCGCTCAGTCCATAGAGTGAACATTGCCATTGTGTGTAGCGAACAAGAAGATATTTATCTGGCTTGAAGCTGGCTAGCTGAACGGCGGTTGATGAAGCGTTGTCTGGGCTTCATTGAGAAGTGAGCACACACTCGGTCCTCGACCACCCCTCCCCTTTTGTATCTGGAGCGCATTCGGCATCAAATGGGTTTAGGTCGAAGCGGAAAGCCTCGTGGCCGAGAAGCTAATTTGCAGACATTTATTCTTGGCTCTGCAACCTGATGGAACGGCGTGGAGCCCTCGTTAGCGGGTGTGTGGGCAGCGTCCAAAGTGGAGGAGGACGTGGGAGGTTAGGCCGGGAAAAGGCCCAATGAGCGGATGAAACCCCCTCATTTCACTCACGCCCAGCGCAATCCTGAGTCACTGGAGCACCGAGTTTGATTTGGGTGATAAAGATTGAAATTGGCTTTTGGGTGTTCCGTGATATTAAACTCTGGTCAATCTTGAACCTTGGGACGTGGAATACGACATCAATATCCGCGACGTCTTGTACGAATTCAGCTGGCTGGCAGTGCGCATCATTCATCCATCCTGTTTATTCTCTCTTTTTCTCTGCTCGTCAAGTTTGAAGACAGCAAGAATTGAATTGCCGCTTGATGCCCAAAAGCGGATGTTGTTGTTGACTGACAAGAGTGGTTGATGGAGAAAAAGAAAGGAAGCAATCTCTCCAGATGACACTGTATCGATGGACATGAAAAAGACTGGAAATGGATTTCGTGATTTCTGGGCCCACTCATTGGCGGGTCAGTCTCAGAAAGTGGAAAGCTGGGCGTGGTGGGGTTTTTGGCGAGGCCTTCAGCTGGGAGGGAGACTCCACCACGGCCACTTTATCGAGATCCACTTGCCCTGGGGCCCTGGTTTGGCTTTGGAAACGAGGAGTTGCCAGAAAACGACACCGAGTGACAAGAGTGACAGAACAGCGTTGCAACCGAACGACGGAACTTGCATACGCCCTGGGTTCCAGCCTGCTTCGATTGAGTGCTTCCTTTCCATAGATCGTTTTGGGCTTCCATCGCATCAACCATTCTTCTTGTTTTGGATTCCGGCCCTGGTCCCAGTCTCCCCTTTTTCCAAAACAGAAAACAAGCTGACCTCAGTCTGACACGACCTCTACACATCCGTACCTTACCTTAGCTTGTTACCTTCTACATACCTGGACCTTACCTACAAACGCCAATCTTTCCGTGTTCTTTCTTCCTACAACATACCTTTTACTTTTGTACCTGCTACTACCTAGCTACCTACAACAACCATCTTACCTGTTCAGATTGCTAAAGTCCTACCTTACATAACCGATCTCCCTCTTTTGTGCCTCCCTCTCCGTCTTACACCGGCCTTCCCGCAACGCACCGAGAACGAAGTGCATGAGTGGAAAACGAAAACTGCAACAGAATCCTGCTCAACGTCAACGCTCCATTCGGTCATTAATTACCAATTACCATACCTTACCTGTCTACCGAGGCCAGACGAATAAGACCAAGTGAGCAACTGAAGCCCTTTGCTAGCTTGGCTTTCAAAGGTGGCCTGGTGTGGCCCCGGCCTGGACAACCGAACCGACATTCGACCGCCCTCCCCCCGCCGTCATCCCATTCATCCCATTCGTGTCTCTCCCGTTCACTACCAAAAAAAGGGATCATTGATTACATTCGCTGACGCTTCCAGCACGTCCCAAGTTTCGCACAGACTCTTGGTAATTCTCTCGTTCTTCCAACCATCCCCCCCCCCCAACATCCTGCCACGTCCAGTCGTCAGTCAGCATCCAGACCCAGACGAAAGCCTGCGACTTCGATTCGAAAGACCTCGCCCGATCTTTCTACACTATTCCCCAGTTGCGCCGTTCATTTTCGCCACGGCCTTCCATCATCCCTCGAGCGCGTTCCGCGATAACCGCTTAGCGACACCCCCAACCCGTCCGCAGCCAGCCGCTGTCGTTTTCCGTTGCTCGTCTCCGACCACGCTTGGTGCCATTCGGTCCGTCGCGAAGCCGGACCGACTTTCTCCATCAAAGGCCATCATTAACAACATTTGGGTTGATGGGCTGTCCATTTTACAACAACTGAACGCAACCGATACTCCAGGGCCCGCCCTCCATGCATGCAGTCCCCGATGGATTGCGACGAACGCAGATTCCTATAGCCATGCCCTTCCTGCGACGCCGCGGTAACGCGGGCAGCGAGTCTGACATGCGGCGACACACCATCTTTGACAGTCTTCCCGTGCCGCCTGCCAAAGGAACCCATCCGCGACCCGGCTCCGCCACCGACCTTCCTGTTCTCGTAACGACGCCAGAGGAGGGAGAGGTCCCTCTGTCGAGCGTTCCCGTCTCGCCCGTGACCCCGGTAACCCCAGTGATGCCCACTGTTGATCTGGAAGCGACAATGTCAAGTAATGCTCCCCAGCCTACGGGCGACCCTGTCGACCACTCCCTTTCACCTTCCGTCCCCGCAGAGACCCCGAAATCCAAGCGTTTTTCCATGTTGAGGTTTCGTAATGCGTCCGACTCTCAGCTAGCGGCAAAGGCAAAGCTCCAAGCTGCCTCAGAGAAGCCGCCCCCTCTTCCACGTCGTATGTGACTTCCCCCATGTCCACTTTGGTTGTATTTGAAGAGCAGCTACTCATGCCGTGTTTCAATTGCAGCTCCCGAGATCATCACCACGGCGCCTACCCTCGAACCCGTAGTACCGAAACGACGACCCTCGAGGATGGGATTCTCCAGCCGATTCGGTCGCAAATCCGGTGAACACTCCAGAATGGAACAGGTGGATGAAACGAGCGAAGATAATACCTATCAGCGTCGAAAGAACGTGCGAACAGCTGGTGGGGACCAGGGAGGGAAGCAAATCACTTTTGACGACTCGAGGCGACCAGTGTCCTCGCATCACGCGCCTCCCGCTTACGGTGATGAAAGTACGACGACGTTGGCGCTTCCCATCAATCGATTGTCCGAATCATCGAGGTCAGATGCGAGCTCAGGCGATAGGGTATATGGAACCACGACGACGACCACCCATACAGTTCACACCACGACCACCTTCTTTAGGCTCCCGCGCAGGAAACAGAAACAGCCCGAATCCTTGTTCCCTATCGCACACCTCCAAAAGAAGAACTTGGCTGAGGACTCTGATATGTCGACCTCCTCTCAGCTTCCTGAAGCTTCGAACGCGCTGGCGAGGTCACGCTCTGGCACCCATCTGACACCAACCCCATCTCGGCCGTCAACTCAGCATGGTGCCACAACGCCCCCGACAGGTTCGGCTATTCTGTTTTCCAAATCGAGCTCACCAGCAACTGCTCTGTTCCGACCAAGTTCACGGAATTCCGGCCGCGCGTCACCTACACGGACACAGCTGCATAGGCGAGGTAGGTCCTCGACTCTGAGCTCCCTAGGCAAAAACTCGCCAAGAGAATCCGCGGAGGATTACCTAGCTCCTCCGGCAACCGCCAGGGCGTCCATGTCAACGGGCAGGAAGAGCTTCGGGGACCTCCTTGGTCTCAGTCGATTACGTCAGAATTCTAGCTCAACGCTGACCCAACAAGGAGCCATGACCCCCATAACGCCAGCGTCGGGCAATTCAAAGAATAACTCAATACAACTTCCAAGGGATTCGATTATTCTACCAGAACGTCGTGAAGATGATACGCCGGGCAAATATCTCGAGCGATTATTGGAGGTTGTCAGTCGGAGCGTCATTGCTGCAATTGTCTCCAAGGGTACAGACCAGTTCTCGCAGGCCGTTCTCAGAAGCTACATGCGCAGCTTCAAGTTCTTCGAAGATCCGATGGACATGGCTATCCGCAAGCTTCTCATGGAGGCGGAACTGCCCAAAGAGACTCAGCAAATCGACCGTACCCTACAAGCGTTTGCCAACCGCTATCATGAGTGCAATCCTGGTATCTACGCAACCGCGGACCAAGCATACTTCATTGCTTTCTCATTGCTGATCCTGCATACCGATGTGTTCAACAAAAACAACAAGCACAAAATGCAGAAGGCGGACTACCTCAAGAACACGCGGGGCGAAGGCGTGTTTGATGAGATCCTGGAGGTGTTCTACGACAATATCACATATACGCCGTTCATCCATGTAGAGGATGATCTTGATATCAATGGCGAGCGAATCATTGCCCACAAGGCGAAAAAGAAGTCGATATTTCCTCATGCCGCTCCCGATCCAGCAAAACGGGTTGCCAAGGAACCGATAGATCCTTACACTCTGATCATCGACAATAAGCTGGACATCCTGAGGCCCACACTGAGGGATGTGATGCATCTAGAGGACCCATACAATTACCTGGGGACGGCCAGGACGCTCAACATGAAGGAACTCCACAAAACCTTTTTCAAGACTGGCGTACTGCAGATAGTGTCAGCACGATCACGGCCAGACGCATTCATGTCTGATCAAACGGCCAACAACCCGCAAGACGCACACCCAGGCATCGTTGACATCAAGATCACCAAGGTCGGTATACTCTGGCGAAAGGATACCAAGAAGAAGAAGACGAGATCCCCGTGGCAGGAGTGGGGTGCCATTCTGACTGGAGCCCAACTTTACTTCTTCCGCAACACCACTTGGATCAAGCATCTTATGCACCAGTTCGAGGACCACGTCAAAAAGGGTCATGACGGTGATCCATGCATCTTCAAGCCGCCTTTGGAAGAGTTCAAGCCCGATGCTTTGATGTCGACAGATGGTGCCGTGGCACTCATGGACTCTAGCTATAAAAAGCACAAGCACGCCTTTGTTTATGTCAGGCACGGTGGGTTCGAGGAGGTTCTCCTTGCCGAGGATGATGACGAGATGAATGACTGGTTGGCTAAGCTGAACTACGCTGCTGCCTTCAGGACATCTGGAGTGCGGATGCGGGGTGTGGTGGGAGCTAATCTCGACGGGCAAGGGCGCAGAGCGATCAGGAGGCTCGATACGGGTTCCCAGCGTATACAAACACCAACAGGAGAAGTTTCGGTATCACGAAGCAAGATTGACCACAAGATGGCGCAAGACATCCTGGCCGCTCGGAGGGCGATAATGCTACAGAAAATTGCCGATTCCAACGAGAAGCTCTTGCAGACGGAGAAGACGCTGGAAATGCAGCTTCGGAACTCGAGACACCTCCAAATTCTGGCACCGATTCAACCAAAGACGCGTGAGCAGATGTTGCTATCCGCAGCGCGGATGGCAGCGCAGTTGAAATGGACTCGGATGGAGATCTGGAAGCTCAAGTGTCACCGAGACATTCTCTTGATGGATCTCGAAGAAGAACGCGAGATGTTGGGCATGCAAGCTGAGACTGCTATTGGCGCTTTAACACCCAGCAAGGAGCCTCTCACTAGAGAGGATACAAGAACCAGTCGTACCTCTGGATATCCGCAGAGCCCCCAGTCTCCTGTCCAGTCTTTGATGGGCAAAGTACCTACTGTTGTCAGGAAGCCAGATGAAGACTCCCCGCAAACTGACGTCTTCCAAACACCGCCAACCAGTGCTACTGGCCCAGCGTTTCAGCAAAAGGAGGTAGAGAATACAGACCCCCGCAAGAAGTCGGTGTCTAGTGCTGTATCTTCTAGCCGCTCCTTGGCAGCAACCCCATCGAGGGGCTTGACGAGCTCGGGCTCTAACTCGGAAAGCAAATTCGATCAGGACGATATCGATGCGGAAGAGCGTGATCTTTTGGCACAAGCCGGTCTGCTCGAGTCTGCTCGTCGTGGTTCGGAGCAGAGGCCCCCGAGTTTGGCCACAGATACGGACGGTAATGCTCAGTCCGAGAAGGAGAAGCACAGAATCCGCCGCAGCTTTCAACGCACTCTTCGCGAGGGCGCTGGCCATATCTCCCATCACCGCAGCCGGAGAGGTAGGGATTCTGCCAGCGCTAGCGTTGTGTCAGATGAGGCCGGCCAGGAGGGTCCTGATGTTCTCGTCCGCAGCACTGGCTCCTTTGTGGTACATGGCAAGAAAGCTTCGGTCATCAACTTTGGCACGGAGCTCCAGTTGCAAAACATGTCCCCGGAGGAGCGCATCCGTCACTGGAAGCAGCGCGATGACGCGTCCATTGCTGAGAGCACTGAGCGTTTCGGCTCGGAGAACGGTGGCAGCCGTGACCAGGCCGTCGCGGAGGGGTCCGACTTCCGGTCCATTCTGACCGCCAGGTCAGCCTCTCACGCTCGTCGTGAGCACCGCGGCTCCGCCGCCAGCGCCAGCACTGCAACCGCTAAGAGCTTCAGAGATCTGCACAGGAAATACTCGGCTTCTCAGCATGCGACGACAAGGAGCGTTCCTTCATCGTCTGCGAACCTGGCCATTCCTTCCGACGAGGAGAGCGACGCTGCCGTCAGCTTCTCGGACGGCCGACGGACGCCTCTTCCTCCCATCGAGGGCGAGTCGGAGCCAAGCGAGGAGAACGGCGGGCCCCTGGGGCGACGTGAGATTCTGAACGTGACGCCGCCGCCTAGCAGCCGTGGTGAGAACCGCGACACAGTCTTTTTCACCCCGCAGTCTGCTCCTGCGGCCACAAGAGATGTTTCTCCGTCGCGGAGGGAAAGTGAGGAGGGCAAGGAGGTCAGCAGCAGCAGCAGCGATGAGGACCATCGTCCTGCGTCGTCATCGGCGGCGGTGGCGGCGGCGGACGTGCTACAGGAAGGGGAGGAGTTGGTTGCGAGCCCACCACTACAGGAAGCTATCAATGCTTGATTCTTTTGTTGTCATGGGTGTGGCGATTGTTGGTGTTGGTGTTGGTGTTGTTGTTGTGTAAAAAAATACCCATCTGTTTCCAACCACGTTCGCTCGCTCGATTCTTATGATGCGTGCGACAGCCATCCATACATACATGATTCGAGTATATCTTATTAATATATCCTTTATAAAAAAAAATGTTCTAAAAACAAACCTGTATATTACACGTCTACCTCAGACTCATTTCTTTCTTGTTCCTGTGGTGCTACAAAAGCAAGCAAGCATAAAATAGCACCGTTTTTTCCTCCAAGGGGTCCGTCATCCAGCTTCAGGTCATCGTCTTTTACTATCTACCTTTCTGTTTGTTCTTTCCCATCTCCTGTACCAGCGGCTTTCCAGGCATGCATGCGTACTAGCCATGCCAACCCTTCGTTGCTGGCAAGCATTTTCTCTTTTCTTACAGCCTCAGAGCATGTACAATACACTTGAAACTTTATCTTGTCTTACCCCCTCCCGTCCCGGGCCGACCCGACCGACCGTCCAGCTGCGGTTTCAACATTTTTCTCTTTCCTTACTTGTTTGTGCTACGTACTATGTATGTTGGCGGGTGGAACTGTGATTTAGGGTGAGAACGAATAAGCTCAGGAGTAGAGGGAAAGAGAGAGGAATAGAATGCCCATCAGATTGTTTCCAGTGGAAAAGAAAGGAAGAGAAGGAAAGGGATGTAGTTGGGTGGGGTTAGGTTATAGGCACGAATGGAAAGTAAAGAGTTCGTTAGTATTATTACGGGGAATTAAATACCACACACATGAGTAAATAGATATTGACATGAGAGAGAATCAAAGAGAGAAACACAGTGTTCTTGGTCATTGTGAACTGGTGTGGACGTGAATTATAGTCTATGTATCAAGACCACTATAACCAGATCATCCATCATAAACACTGTTGTATTCTCTCTTTACTTGATACTGAGATGAATGGCCATATCATCGATTACTTGTGAATCTGCTAATACGCCTAAGCTATATATCTGCCTCTTTTTCCATCTTGGGTATACAGTAGGAGAAGTCAGTGCCCTTGACGTCCCTACCGTCTTTGGCTACGACTCCTATCCCGTCTTCCTCCCGCTCGATCTCCACGATCCCGATCGCGGTCGCGGTCACGGTCCCGTCTGGATGTTGACAAACTCCTGTCCCGCCTACTATGATGATGGCTGTTACGCCGAAGATCTCCTCCTCGGTGGTCTCTACTATCCCTATCCCTATCGCGACTTCTCTCCCGCCGACTATCACGACTCCTCTCACGCCGACTATCCCGGTCCCGGTCTCGGTGACGGTCTCGCTCACGATCACCGCCGCGGTCCCGACTCCTCGATCGACTGCGGCGACGAACTATCGAGGTCCGACGACGATCGTCGCGGTCTCTGTCGCGGTCTCTGTCTCTGTCTCTGTCTCTGTCTCTGTCTCTGTCTCTGTCCCTGTCCCGCTCACGATCGCGGTCCCGGTCGCGACGATCCCTATCCCTATCCCGTTCACCCCTCTCATCGCGGCCCCGGTCACCATCATAGCGATCCGGGCCCGGACGAGGTTTGTCCCGGTCTCGTTCTCTCTCCCTTTCGCGCTCACGCTCACGCTCCTCCCTGGCCTCTCTGGCCTCTCTGTCCCTCTCCCGATCCCGCTCGGCAACGACCCTTGCGGCAGTGGAGGGGACGTAGCGGTTATCGGAGTCGATCAGGGGTGCTTCACGCTCACGCTCACGCTCACGCTCACGCTCGCGATCGCGGTCACCACGGTCACCACCACGGTTATGGCCGCGGTTGTTGTTATTGTCCCTGCTATCTCGAGGAGTGTCCCTGGCGTCTCGGTCATTTCCTCGTCTCCGCTTGAGATCGGGCGACCGGTCACCTCCGTTGGTGCTACCCAGGGGAGTGCCATTACCGCCTCCGACCCGCTTGTCGTTGATGCCGGGGATGGGTATTCCCTTCTCGCGGGCTTGCTTCTGCGCTGCTAGGTAAGCCTTGGCTTCCTGTTCGCGCTTCTTCACTTCTGCTTGTTTCCAAGCTTCCTTTTCATCGCGGTCAAGGTGGGAAGGTGGGCGAGGTGCAGTTGAGGCTATGGAGAGAGGGGTTGTGATCATGGGCACGGTGATTGTTGACGTGCCTGCGGTAGTAGGGCCGCCTGGGGTGGGCGGTGCTACTCGTGCAGTAGAGGTAGCAGCAGTGGTAGTGTCCTTGGTGACGGTAATGCTAGGGCTCTTGGGAATCTGTGTGGCGGCGGCACTAGCAGTGGTTTCTTTCTCAACTTCCCGTCGCTCACCCGAGCGGGAGCGGCTTCTTGCTCGCCGGTCCCGATCCGCCGTCCGCAGGCGAGACCGCGAACGATCCCGACGATCGACTCTAGGCCGTGGAGAGCGGCTTCTGTCACGGCCATCTCGTGTAGCGCGTGAACGGCTTCTAGCCCGTCTAGTGTCGTCCCTCCTGTCCGTAATTCTGACTCGTGAGCGGCTCCTGTCACGACGGTCTGTTGCCCTCCGTCGAGAACGGCTCCGATCTCTGGCATGATCATCTCTTCGGTCGTCTCGGCGGTCCAATCTAGGCCGCGAACGGCTGCGCTCTCTCCGATCACGAAGACGGGAGCGACTATGTTCTCGTCTGTGTGAACGGCTTCGCTCGGTTCGCCGCGCGCGCGGGGAGGCTGACCTGTTGTCTTTCCGTTTCCGGTCGTCGTCACGATCTCTGTCTTTCTCAACTTCTCTGTCCTTTTCCTTCTCCTTGTCACGATGTCCACGAGCCCCTGGCGAAGGACTCTTGCTTCTTCGCGATTCGACCCGGGTGGCGGTTTCCTTCGGTTCCTTGACGTCCTTAGTGTCAACAATCTCTTTAGGTTCAATAGCCTCCTTTGTCTCCTCAGTAACTCCAGGTTTTCCCACAACATCTGCTGTCTTTTTGACCTCGGCGACCTTTGGCAATGCTCGGCGAATTGGATCGATTGCTGATGCGGGCTTTGTCCGTCTCGGTGGTGGTGCCAGAGTAGTGTCAACCTCCAGCTCGGGTTGTTTCGCAGCTACACGCTTGCTCTCGCGCAAAAGGTCGGCCAACGCCTCTTGTTCCAGGCGTTCATTGTCCTCCTTGGAAAGTTGCGTCTTCACATCCTCGGGGCGGCCATGGTCATTTCTGGCCTTGGCATCCCTACTGGGGCGCCTGTCCCGACCCCTTGACCTATCCCTAGACCTCACCCGGCCCCTGTCTCTGTCACGATCGCGATCACGGTCTCTGTGGCGATCTCGATCCCTGCTACGGTTTCGATCCCTTTCTCGGTGGCGGCGTTCACGACTAAGTTCCCTTTCCCGTTCACGTTGTTCCCGTCGTGCGCGCCGCTCCTCGCGTTCCTTTTCCCTGATTGCATCTTCCTCAAGCTGCTTCTTTCTCCGCTCTTCTCGTCGTTTCTGCTCTTCCTTTTCCTTGATCTCGCGCTCGAGTCTTCGCTTTTTCTCCTCCACCAATCTGAGCTCTCCACGCACACGTTCCCTCTCTGCGCGGCGCGCGGCAGTCTCGGCTGCATATTCTTCGTCCGTCTTGGAGCCGCGGATACGCTCTTCTTCGGCCGCCTCGTCGCCTATCTCTGCACGTCGGAGTTCACGGAGATGAGCCTCGAGGGCATCGGTATCGATCAGACTCTCGATTGCAGCCTGTGCCTTCTGGTAGACTTCGTTTCGGTCGAGGGCGCCGTCGATGAGGGCCGCTGCTTTGCCTCGGTCGAGTGTAAGCAGTTGTAGGGGGTTGCGCTCGACTTCTTGCTCAGCTACTTGGAGTATTTGTTTGACGATCTCGGATTCGTGGTCCTACAGCACAATTGTGTCAGAGATTATGGGTCATGGGTTGAATATGCCGTGAAAACACTCACACTAGCGAACTTCTCCCACACTTGTTTCCGAATTGCATCGTATCCGCCCTTTTTCTTGAAGCTGTGGGCCAGCCCTTCGATCGCAGATCGTGTGGCCGAGGTAAGCGGTAGGTCAGACGCCTTGAAATTCCTGACGACAATCGGGACATTGATCGGATTCGGTGTAGCCTCCTGAGCCTCCGCGCCCGAGACAGCAGGAGCCGGTGGGGATGGCTGAACGGCGGTCGACATGGTCAGGCCAGTGGCGGTACCACTTGAGGGTGGAAGAAGTGTGCGCAACAGATCCCTCAGCTAGTGGTGAGACTGTTATATAGGCCACGGTAACGCAGAATGGTTGCGCAAGTGAAGAGTGATCGAACCTTAAGGCCTCATTGCTGTAAACCTGAGTCGGCGGGGTGCCGGGAAAGTAGACAGTAGCGCAGCTCGGGCAGCGTAATCGGCGGAAGAAAGTGAGTGGAAGAAGGTTCAATTCATTTCGTGGCTTGATGATTGATGGATAATGCCTAGTTGGATACTGTCGCTTTGGGAGAATTAGACTAAGCTGGCGAATAATCGGCTTGTTCGTCTCGTAGATCTCGGCTGGTGGTAGTCCTCGGTGTAATGATAATGGAAACGCGACGGTGCAGGGGAGTGAAAGCGCGTTGCGGTAAAGTTGCTGGACCAGAAAGTTTCAGTGGGGGTGCTGCTCCCGACGACGGGATCAGGGAGCCAGGGGCCAAGCCTGGGGCCGGCAGGTGCAGTGAACAGGGGGGACTCGGGCAACCCTTTCCCTGACCAGCTGCTCAATCGACCTAGTCAAATTGATTCAAGGTTGCGGCACGGGCCACCAGGAATCTTCTTCCTTTTTTCCAGGGTTAGGGTCCAAGCCTACTCAACCCCACGGCGACCCCAGTGGACCTGGATTGGATGGCCCGGGGAAGCACCTACAGTCCGACGACCTTCAGACGACCTCGCAGGACCTTGCGCACGAGCCGCAAGACATCAGTACTGTACGTCCAAGATACGAACTACCATCGCGAACATCGTCACTTCGCACTTCAACCCACGTCGTCGATCCAGCCCATCCAAGAGTCGCTGCTAGAGGGGCACAATACACCGCTGAGAAAGAGGACAAAACTCGCGGTTTCAAAAGGCAAAAATGGTTCACAGAATGGTCTTCTGGGCCGGCTTCGGTACGTTGCTCCGCTCTCCATCGCATGGAAATGGGACATGATTCATGAACCGCCCGTACCAATCCACCACACAATTGGTACTCCACATGCTGTCACAAACACCCATAATCCCAGTCTTTCCCTTTCCCTCCCATCTTCATGTAGACATCATCATCGCTAACCGTCGCCCTTCAACCTCCTCCTCATAGGCTTGGCTACCCGCGCCTGGCAACTGGGCATCGAGCGACGACCCATCCTCGGCAAGCCCACCCTCTGGGGCTACCCCGTCTTCGCGGCCATCGGCGCCAGCTTCGGCTACTGGGTCCAGGGAGTGGACGAGCGACAGCAGGCCATGCTTCAGGAGCGCAAGCAGGCCATTCTCGACAAGAGGGCGCGGAGGGCGGCGCGGCAGCAGGAGGCCCAGGGTGAACCCGAGGCGGCGGCGCATTGAATGGGTTGATACGAATTCACAAATTCCCGGTAAAACGGTACGGGGCGAGGGAGAAGGATAACCGACATCGATGGACGCTGAAATGGGACGGGGAAGTCTGAGAGATGGACCTCATGGAAACACAGTACATTGGGGGGATGGGGGAAGAGGAACAGATGGGCAGGAAAGGGAACCCACAGGACCTACCTACACGGCACGCCCACCCATCAAAGATGGGAAGTCGATACATAGACATGCTACAGGCAGATATGGCAAGCAGGCTCGGTGTTCGGAGAGGAAGACAGTGTTTGGCAAACGCTTCCATTTGAATTAAATGCTCTGTTCTTCCTTTTCCATTTCCCCTTTCCCTTGACCTTTCCCTTCACCTTCTCCACCTAGTTTGTTACATCAGATCCCCTTTGTCGTAAACCATAGGGTCTCGCGAAAAGCCCTCTCTCAGATCCAGGTATCTCTATCTATCTACCTAGCTGGCGCGCCACCGCCAGCATATGAACTCATGCAGTTTTCTGCCTGTCTCCTTCAACTCACCGTCACCCTCACCTATGCTTTGCCGTTTAAGCAATGGTGGGATCCTCCCGCTTCCTCAACAGTGTCAAGATAGCCTGCGCCGGAGCAAAATCCGTACCGCTCTCAAACTCAGTAATAACGCCCGTGATGTACTTGCTGTGCGTGTTATCAAACATCAGCCGGAACGACTCAGCCGAGCATCGCTCGGGGTCAATCTCGTTGTAGGTGAGCGAGTCCACCGACACACGCTCGCGGTCAAAGTTGATAGTCTCGCAGAGGGCCACCACCTTGACGTTGGCGGCGGAAGCGGCCATGGCGACGTCAGCCGTTCCCGCGGGAGCGAGCAGAGATCCGTTGGCGAAGATGGCCTCGGTGCCGAGCAGCACGTTGCTCGCCCGTTCGAGATGCGCCCGCAGGCCGCCGAGGTTGGGCGAGTAGAAGACGCGGATGCCGGCCTGCTGTAGCGTCTTGGCGAGCTCCTTGCCGCCCTGGTCGTACGGGTCGTCGATGATGGAGACGGCGAACTTTTTCCCGTTGGCCTTGGCCCGCAGAATGGTCTTCTCTACAAGCCGGTGGCGGCCGTACGTGAGGACGACGCCGTCCTCGTCGATGAGCTCGGCGGCGTTTTTGGAGATGACCACCTCGGCCAGGGTGATGCGCTCGTTGATAAAGATGTCGATAAACTCGAGGAGGGACTCCTTCGCCTCGTCCTCGGGCGTGTCGATGTCGAACTTGTTGACCTGTGACTTGAGGAAGCGAATGGCGTTACCCATGGAGAAAGACATGGGTCGGCATTCGGTCAGATACTCGATCTGAGGGTTCAGGACATGCGGGACAAAGTGGCGTGAGAGTGAGTTGCCCTTTGGTGTTTCGTAGGACTCAATAACCTATTGTATGTTTTGTCAGTATCCAGTCCACACAGTCCAGGAGTAAGGTTGCCAACCTTCTTGAACGCCAAAAGAGTCGCCTCCAGCCTGGCAATGCTATCCTTAAGAGCAAAAGTAGCCATCTGCTGGCCGACCGCTAGCACGGCAGGGTGCACGTCCTTGTGCGCCTGCGACGTCTGTATCCGCTTGGCCATGGGCACATGGCTGAAGCACTCGGGAATGCTACTCCTCGGATCCTCCTTAATGATGGCGATCGAAGGCCGCCTTCCACTCACGGATGGCCTGCGACCGGGAACAGATTTGCCCTGTTGCTGAGAACCCGCGGATTGACTACCCTCCTGCTTTCCACCCTTGCCGCCCTTGCCTCCCTTCGCATCTGCTGCTGCGGCCGCTGGTGGGGCTTCCTTCACCTCCTTTGCCTTTGCCCGTCGTGCTGCCTTCTCGGCCTTGGCCCTGGCTTTTTTCTGAGCGGGAGTGAGCTTCTGTTCGCCGGCGGCGTCTCCTCCGGTAGTGGGTGTGTTGGCAGCGGCGGGCTTAGCTTGTTGCTTCCCCTTCTCCTGTGGTGCGGGAGCCCCAGCGGGAGCCCCAGTAGTTTCGGTAGCCATTTGTTGTATGAGATGCGACGTGCTTGGCGAAGTGTCGCAATTGTTGTTAAAGATCAGATGGGATCCGATTGGGTGAAGGCGGAGTGCGTCCCAAAATTTGCGTCGCAAGTTTGACGGATAGGTGAGGACTCGAGTGACCGAAAATGAACAGCCGAGTTTTCGCTTTGAGATGCAAAAACGGTATCGATGCGCAGGGAGGCTGACGGTTGTCTCTTTTCACTTTTTGTTTGTTGGGTTGGCACAATGCTAATTCTCAAAGTGCTCAGTGCAGGATCATCTCTGCCAGATTCTGAACTGAGTCACGGATCGATGCGATCAAGAGGTCGTACCGCCAAAAACACGACCCCGCGCCCCGCTTTTCATACGATATAAGCCAATCAGCGGCCGCAAATTCCGTCTAAGGTTGCCCAAGTCCCAACGTCACTCAAGAGTCGGCCATAACTCAGCTCCCAGAGTTACAATTTTACCACCTTACCTTTCGAAACTCTTCAATGTAGTTACGATCCCAAGATTCCTCTGGCAAACAGCAAACAGGTCAGCTATGTGCTGAGGCTGCCCACGCCCAGCAGATTGATCGGTAGCCGTTGTCTTTATGTGATACTCTGGCGTCGGACCTGAGTCCCGTCCTGCATCTCGCATTATTACACATATGTACATACTAGTACATATTTACATATACATGGCACTGAGAGCCGCACCTTTCAAAGCGACATACTCCCAGCTTAAACAACCACCACATAACATCCTGTTCCGACAACTAACCGCCCGATGGCGCTTATTCCTCATCCTCCTTCTCCTCAGCCGCTGCATCCTCCTTGTCCTTCTTAGGCGTAGGGCCTTGGAAGACCATCCTCACCACCTTTCCAACCTGTCCATCCATCGGCTTCACCTCCTGAACCTTCGGTACCTCCGCAACCGCCTCCCTGATCATGCGCACCACCTCCTGGCACTCCTCCTGCGTTGCCGTCTTCTTCTGCTTCTTGTCCTTCTTCTGCAAAAGCATGATTTCCACCCTGTGTCCCTTCCTCAAGAAATTCTGGAGCTGTCTCGTGCGGAATCCCAAGTCGTGCGCCGCAATCGCCCAGTTGATCTCCAGCTCCTTCTTGCTCACTTGCTTTCTGCGCTCCTCCTTGGCCTTGGCCTGCAGAGCAGCAGCCTCGGCGCGGCGGTCAACAATGACGCACACGGGCCAGTCGGGCAAGTCGGTGTCCTTCGGGGTCTCTGGCTCGCCGGGCTTGGGCTTGGGCGGCGCCCATACCATCGCCAAGCTGTAGCGGGTGCGATCCAGCCGGCTGATGATGTCCGCTGGCCGTTGCTTCTCCGTGAGCTTGCCGTCCAGGCCGCGCAGGTATACCCAGGGTTCTTTAATCGCGAGATCGCGGGGCAGGCCGGCGTCCTTCTTTTCGTCCTCATTGGGCTTTCGTTTTCCCCATCTCACTTGGAGGGCGCCTTGGGTCGAGAACGCGCATCGCGTCTGGTTGAGGACGGTAGCAGTCGCGGCGGCAACTGAGAGGCGAGGGAGTAGGATTGTCTGGAGCAGCAGGGGTGCTGGAGCGGACGCGCTTTCGAGGAAGACCCTCCGGAGGGCAGCTGCGGAATTGTAGAGGCAGGGGGAGGCTCTCATGATGGATTCGGCTGTTGGGTTCGTCGGGAGGAGTTTGCGACGAGGTTGAGGAACTCGAAGGAGGGGTGCGAACAGTCGAAGAAGGTTAAAGGTGTCGTCGCGGGGAAAGAAGAAGAGGCTCTGTGGCAGTTGACGAGTCTAAACCAGAAACACTCTGGATCGAGGAGCTGATGATGCGTTCCGGAGCATTTGGGCCAACCACGAAGCTCCAATTCAAAGCTCCCCCTGCAATGTGCACGGGCACTCTTGACGGCCCCACATTTCCGCAAGCTTCCTCCACACCGGGCCACGAACCGTCTTCGGCCCCACGATCCGGTCGGCCGCCAGTGCTTTGCATATCGCTTTCATGATTCCGGGGGAGTGTTGACATTCTCATCAGGCGGCCGAGGTCATGAGCTAGGTATAGTTGCGACTCTTCACACGGAACAGCTATTCGACTCTAGGCTCACTCACTGCTCAGCCAATTTCAACTCGAATACCCTGAACCTTTCAGATTTACCCACGACTCCAAGCCGTCATTCTCACATCCCGTCTCGTTCATCGGTCCGGGTCACATACACAAAACACCCATGCCGCCGTCAATACGACCGCCCATCCGGGCTCCTTCCTCACTACTCTCTCCTCTCACCGGTCCAACAATACGCACCACCACGTCCTCACAGGCCACATGTCGACTCACCTTCCAACGACGGACACTTTCGCAGACATTACCCAGGAGGCACAATGTCGCCGACCAAACACCACCTCCCAACCCCGGCCCAACATCCGCCGGCTCCGGGATAGACTATAACTCGCCCCCATTATCATCCTCTCAACAGCAACACCATCACCAATCCTCCCAAGAGCAAAACCAACACCACCACTCCCCACCACCCCCTCCCCCTCCTCCTCGAGGCTTCTTCTCCTCCCTCCTCCACGCACTCCGCACCCACCCCCTAACCCTCTCCCTCTCCCTTCGTCTCCAGCACCTCGATCACATCCTCGGCTCCCCCTACCACCGCCTCCTCTCCCACCCCTTCCGGATGCTCTTCTCCACCTTCAAACTGCTCGCCTTCACCCACCTCTTCCTCGAGCACGTCCTCTCCATGGCGCCGGCCTCCGGCCCCTCCATGCTCCCCACCTTCGAAGTGGTAGGCGAGTGGTTGGTTGTCTCGCGATTCCATAAATATGGGAATGGAGTGAAAGTGGGTGATTTGGTGGTTTATCAGATCCCGATTAGTACGAGTGGGGAGTTGGGGGTCAAGAGGATTATGGGGATGCCGGGGGATTATGTGTTGGTTGATACGCCTGTCCCGGGGGGAGGGACGGTGGAGGGGGAGCTTTTGGGGGAGAGAGGTGGGCCGGGGGAGGGGGATGAGGTTATGATTCAGGTATGTTTTGGTGATATGAGGAGTCTAGGACGGCTGGCGTGAAGCGAAGGGAAAAGTGATGCTAACGAATGTGGGAAATTATAGGTACCGGAAGGTCATTGCTGGGTAGTGGGCGATAACCTAACAGCCTCACGCGATTCGAGGACGTTTGGTCCTGTGCCGCTGGCCCTGATCAGGGGCAAGGTGTTTGCTAAGATTCAGTCGAACTGGCTCCCAAAGTTGATAAGAAACCCTTTGGAAAGGGTGGAACTTGGGGAGGCGATGGCTTGATGAGATACCCATACGCAAAGGAGAATAGAGCAAGCCTGAAGACAGTCCAACGAGGTCAAACCATTCACCCTGTCAGTTTGGGTTGTTCCGTATGAACACTCATGAATAAGTCAACGACAGCCTACTTTATTTGAGCTGAGGAATAAGGAAACTAATATCCTATGGCAGTTTCAAGGTATGACTAACTATGTATTCACACTCGAACCGAGACCAGTGCCGGATGCGCCTTCGCAAACGCTATCTCATTTCATTGAATAACACCAAAAGAAACAAGGTGAATCCGACAAGCAAAAAGGGGGGATGGTGTTCTGGCGAACTATATAAATTAGGTCTGCAGGCTGATCATAAACAACGAACAACTGAGACCCTGGCATGGTTTTCGTCATGGTTACAAAAGAAAATAACCCGGGTCGAGATACGCAGACAAAACGCACGCAACCCATCATGTCCCTTCAGCCTCTGATTTGGTCATAACTGTCACCCCTTCGAATGGTCGCTCCCTGCCAAATACAAAACCCCATGACTTCCCTCCCGTGTATAATCAACCCATTACTAAACAATGCAGCGCCGCAAACTCCACGCCAATCCTATGCGAAGTACCTCAAGCCAGTCGAAAGCAAGATGAAAGATGCCAACAAAGCAAGGAGGGGAGGGTTGAAAAGAAATAAAACCATCAACCTCTCCCGTTTAGCCCTCGATGTGGGCTTTGGCATTTCCCTGGCCGAGGAGCTCCAGGCACCGCTGTGCAAGGCTGACCACTTCACCCTCGTCATCATCCTCCAGTTCGTTATCCGACTCAATCTGGCGGTTCGCAATCTGTCTAATCATATCCACAATGTCGTTCGATTTTCCAATCAGCCCAATAAGCTTCTTGTCTTCGGATTCGAGGAGCTGTAGCAGTGTCCAGATCGCAATGTGCTGGAAAGTGGCGTCGCCGCTAGCGAGGAATCTGCTCAAGTAGCCGTGGATGCCATCGCTTGGCTCGTTCCAGTTATGAATGAAGATACTGTAATCGCCCACTGTTCGTTCGTCAGCATGTCAGACCCAGAAACAGTTCATCAAGGAATCAACTGACCTTTAGATGAGAGGTTACCCAGAGCCGCAGCACTGTTTCCTTGAACCTCGATGCTAGGTGACTTGGTAAGAGGAATCAAAACCTCAAACACACCAAGCTCCAAAAGATTTGTTTTGAGTTCATCGCTCAACGCCAAAACGGCAATGGCTGCCGTCATCTCCGACTGTACTGTCACTGGAACCTCCAACACTAGCTGTTTGCATTTCTGTACAGCACCAGCCTCAAGCACCAACGCCTTGTTCCGGTCCGAGCTCGCTGCCAAGTTTCTGAGGGTAGAGATGGCATGGCACTGGATCTCCTCATTATCGGTCGACCCGAGGAGGTCAACCAATGGTTTCAAAAATCCTGCCTCGATAATGGGAGACTCGTTCATTGGGTGGATCGAGATGTTTCGAATGCAGGCAACAGCCGACAGAATGAGCGGTAGGTATGACGACTGAAGAAGACGGAGAAGGGGACCGAGACCGCTGGCGCGAACAATTTCCAGCTGGTACTTTTCGTCCGAGGCGAGATTTCGGAGTGCCAAGGCGGCCTGGCACTGAACCTTGGGTGAAGAGGAGTCCATCAAGTTGACAAGGGACTGGACAAGCCGAGGCTCGGTCTGCGCAAGCTTCCGCCTGTTGTTGGCATCGACGGCAATGTTGCTGAGGGCGGTAGTGCAGTAATACTGGACGTCGACATCGGTGGAAGACAATAGCTGAACCAGCACAGGGATAGCGCCGGCATTGACCAGTTGTTGGCGATTCTCGTCTATCATGTGTTAGCTGTGTTAGCAATGTATAAACAATATCCGTCATGGTACAAGCCTACCAGAGTGTGTCATGTTGAGCAGAGCGCCAGTAGCATTGCGTTGAACTCTCATGTCCCTAGATTTGGCGAGTCGTGTCAATGGTCCCAGAGCCCCGGAGCGTGCAATCTTGGCCTTGTTGTCTTCGTGCGTGGCCAAGTTAGTGATACAACCAACGGCGTTACACTGAACTTCGACATTGGGCGACATCATTTGGCGGATAAGGGGAGCCAGACCGCCGAGCTGGACAATCAGGACCTTGTTCTCAGCTGTTCACTTGTTAGCCATCTCTACCGCACACTGACACCTTCGAGAAAAGTCCATACTGTTTACTGCGAGGTTGCCCAGCGCCGCGCTGGCTGCCCTTTGTACCTCGATATCGGAGTTTTGGAGTAGGAAGAGGATGGGTTCAAGAGTATCCCGGTCAACAGCCCGCACATCTAGCATGAGCAAGACAAAGTCAGCGATCCGATGACCAAAACAAAGGGTCTTGATGCCATGTTTCCAACAATTACGTACCTCGCTCTGTGATTTCAGCAAAAGTCAGACTTGCACTCCGTTGAAGATCAATATTCTCCGAGTAGACGAGAGTGCTCAGGGCGCGTAGGGGCTCTCCGGAGAAGAAGTCGGTCTCTCCACGCTATACAAGTGTTAGGGCTTCCATAACAACGTGGGCAGATATCGGTACGCATACGTTTTCGAGATACTGGAGGAGGTCGGCAACGGCTTCCCGCTCGCTATCGGCGAGGACATTATCATACAATCCGTCGCGGGATTTGCCTGTCGGGTCCCGTTAGCTTTACTGCACGCATGGCATATACATAAACGGAAGGGGAAAGAATAGGCATTACATACCTCCGCAGCACGAGGAACAGGAAGCGCCCATGGCTGCCGAGGGACGCGAATCGATCTGCCGTCAACCGCGATGTACAACAGAAAGGGACGGGCGCTTTTGGCTGATGTCGCGAAGTGGTGATGGCGATGATTTGTTGTGGTGGAATGCCGGGGAAGTCGAGGGCGCCCCGGTGTTATCGTTCTGGGTCCGGCAGGCGGTCGGTGGTGCCCTGGTCGGTGGTCGGGAGTCGGATCGGTCGCTCCACAACAAAGTGGACGGTGGACGCAGGGGTTCTTGACGTTTGCGAGGGCTGCGAAAGCGAAGCGAAATCGATGACACAAATGATCAAAGACAAGCAGCGAGAGCCAAAGCACGCCTCGAACGGAGCTCGGAGTAATGCGAAATTACTAATATTGTGAGAAGCCGATGTTTCTCTGATGGCGGACGATGGACGTTTCCGCGAAATCGAGGGACGTGGACGGTGTCGAGCGGGAACGGGCAACGGGACCCGATGTTGAATGTTTTTTTGGGGAGGGCGGGGATTGTTGGGTTGCGTGAGGGCGGCGGGACAGGACAGCGCGGAGAAGCTGGAAGGAATCACAGTCACAAAGAGATGGAAGAACAGGAACCACAGAGAGGCCGCACTAGTACATAGTAGCACCGCTCACTCCACTCACTGGCTTGGTCGCGGAATGGAAGCACGATGGACACGGACAGACAATCTGGATCACGCTGCCTTGCCCCGGTGCCGCTGCTGCCCTTGTTGTTAATGCGAGCAAATCTGTTGAACGGGGAGCGGCGGCAGAGGCATGAATGATGGGTGAGCGTTGTCGAAGCTGCCTCGCAATCGCGCCCTGGGACCCCAATCACAGCGCACCATCACAGAATCACAGCGAGGCAGCTTCCTAGGGCCCGGGCGTCTGGGGGGAAAAGTGGGCCGTGCGCTGAGGTGGCACCTGCGGTTGCGCTGGACTGCCGGATGCTCCTTGCTAGCGTGCCACTGGATGTCATCACCACAACGACGACGCCAAAAGATAAAACCCAAAGCAACTTGGAAGCAGGAAGTGCCATTGATTGGAATCGGCGGGCAGGCGGGCACGGCGGGCTCACCAGAGAGACGAGAGTGACCAGACGTGTCCATTGTTGGGTTGCAACCATTCTTTCCCTTTCTAGAGTTTCTGAGTCTCCTCTTTGCCATGCATTCTGCAACCAAACAGTATCACTTGCACTCCCGTCGGGTCTTTCCACTCTCAATGGCATCCTGGTCCGAGCCGCATCACAAGAACAAGTCACCTCACCCACTATCACGATACTGTGTACACTATAGTGTACATAACCTCTGGCCTCTTTTGTCTCCGGCCCAAAGGTTGTGTGGTGTCTCGGCACCAAGGACTACCCGACTCGTGTACTCTGTCGTACAAGGGAACCTGGATGGTCTTAAGTGGTTAACGGATATACCGGTTGCAATGTGTTTTGTTTGAGTCCAGATGGGTGGCTTGACGCAGTGAGTGATAACCGTTCAGTGTCAGATTGGAGTTGCGTGGATGTGTCAGATATGTCACCTTTCTTTGATCGTCATTGACCTGTTTGCTTCGGGCCTGGCTGGGCACGTTCTGGAATCGTGGCACGATAATGGTCTGCTTGGCCAGCTATGTGACCATACGGAGTTATAGTGTTCACCTGGCGTCGGTGGATGTTTACACAGCATGATGAACGTTCAACATCTGAAACATGGACATTCTTGTAATTGTGAAGACATCGGATACCTTATATCGCCAGTCATGCGTAAGATGTTCTGGACCCCTTGCTCAGAACCACAGAAAGATCAACTTTTGCTAGTTCCGACGCAAAGTATATAAGCTCAAGTTCCTTGCTTACATCACACATTTACCTCTGAAGGGAGATTAGGGTGGTTCAGTTTTCATTAAATCACATAGTATCAAAATGGTTTGGAAGGCACCAAGAATACGTAGAAGAGAAGTGGAGACTACCACTAGAACAGCAAAGGCAGATAGTATGAATCTCCAAGTCGACCTCCTTTTACTTGTTCCAGATCTCAAGTTTTTCAAAAGACAACCTTGCGAGCGTACGTAAGGATCCTAAAACGATGGCACTCACATTATACGTAGGTACGTATCAAGGTGAGGATCCCAGAGCAACCCTTGAAAGGTCACAGGCATGAAGGGCGCCGGTGTCGGTCACGAGGGGAATCAAGTGAACAAGGTAAAAGCTTATCTACACGTGTGGACAACCCTTAACCGGGGCTCTTATCGGTGTCCAGCACCTGCACCAAAAGGAGGGGTCCGGGGTACATACTCGACTGGGGAACACCCCATACAGCTAAGGTACCTCTAGCTACCATCGCTACTGGTGGAACGAAGCCCAATAAAATGGCGGCCCAGCGCAAGCAACAAGCGGCTCCATTCAGGTGTAGCGCTCTGGCAAGTGGAGGGAGGACTCGGCGACTCCCTGAACAACGCCGACTTCTCCCAGTTCCGTCCAGGTCGTGAACCATTGCTCTATATCACCATCCCTTCCACTACGAGCATTCCGTCCATCACTCCGCGAAATACCGTTGCGGCGGATTCGACGTCTTGCCTCTGAACGGGTCGAACGACTAGACGAAACGGACGAGATCGCTCTAATAATTCCATCTCGGTCGATTGCGCCCAAGTCTTCTTCCACTTGCGACGGCTGCCAGCTAAATCGCCCAGGCAACTACTAGGTCGCTTCGGCTTTCTTGCCCTTCTTTTTGCCCGTCCCTCGGCTGTCATCCAGACGACATCCATTCCGTATTCATCGCTTGAACTTCCCGGTCGGCAGTTACACAACAACTCTACAACTCTGCCCAAAGCCAATTGACGTAAAAACCCGAGACCGCCCACGGAAGCAGAACCACGGGGACAGGAAGATACACAGTCAAAGGGTTGAAAGGAAGAGAGAGGATATCCAAGATATCGATACAGAAACAAGAGTCCGAACTGCACCGGTAGAAAAACTGTGGGTGGGCGGCGATTCAATACTCCGTCAACGGAAGCAAAGCTCAAGTACCGAGCAAGACAAAACTACAACGGAGGTCCCTCCCCAATGTATGTTCCACGACAACGATAATGGACGACTCTCGTACTCCCCCTGACCAGGCGGCTTCTGGTACCGGCAGTGACGCCGCCACTGCTTCTCCCCAGGCTTCCCAGCCTTCCACAACCTCAGCTGGGAACAGCAATACCGATCCCAATCTCAATGGCCCGTTGCCGCTCCGACCTGGTCACGAGCTGCCCTTCGTTGCGCCATCATTCTACCTTCGTCCCAAACCAAGCAGTCGCACAATGTCAGATAAGACGTCAAATCCCCTGGACAAGGACCAGATGCAGGGTCTGGTGAGCATCCCATTTCCGAGACAGCACACCCAAACCCCTTTGTTACCATCAATCCATTCTTCTTCCTTGACTTCCATCCGCATGAGAGTCCCATGGCCCCAAACTGCCTCTGTCAATCTAGCTGGGTTGAATCCTTTCGGCTCGGATGGCCTCTATGCGGGATGCCGGCTTCCATGGCCCTAGTCCTTGCTTATGCTATGCTGTCAAAGGAGGCAGTTTGGCAAAAAAGACAACACACACTTGGCTTTTCTACATGGGGTTCTTGTTGACTGACCGTTGATGCAAACAGAGAGGGGTTCGCGAGTTCCTCAAGGTCCGCACCAGCTACGATGTCCTGCCGCTCTCCTTCCGTCTAGTCATACTTGACAACGATCTGCTCATCAGAAAGAGTCTGAATATTCTGATCCAAAACGGTATGATGACAACCCCGAACCAATTCAACCAGGGTGGTAATATGCGTTGCTGACTTTCCTCATTCAGGCATTGTCTCGGCGCCGCTCTGGGACTCGCGCAACGGAACCTTTGCTGGCTTGCTTACTAGCACCGACTACATCAATGTCATCCAGTATTACTGCCAGTTTCCCCACGAGATCGACCAAGTCGATCAATTCCGGCTGAGTAGCCTTCGAGGTGAGTGTCATCATCAGCGGCCACCGAGGTTCTCTCTTGCGGGGCGTCGGGCTGACAAGTAATGCATGTAGATATCGAAAGGGCCATTGGTGTCCTGCCGCTCGAGACCGTATCCGTCCATCCCATGCGCCCATTGTACGAAGCCTGCCGACGAATGCTTAAGACGCGAGCTCGGAGAATTCCCTTGATCGACACGGACGACGAGACCGGCCGAGAGACTGTTGTCAGCGTCATCACACAATACCGCATCCTGAAATTCATTGCTGTCAACAACGAGCAGCACACAATGTTGCTGAAGAAGCCCGTGAGGGAGATTGGCCTGGGAACCTACACCGACCTCGCTACGGCGACCATGAATAGCTCCGTTTTGGATGTCATTCACCTCATGGTCAAGTACAACATCTCGGCTGTGCCAATCGTCGACAAGGACAACAGAGTTCTAAATCTCTTTGAAGCCGTCGACGTCATCCCCTGTATCAAAGGGGGTGCGTATGACGAGCTGACGGCGACCGTTGGTGACGCCTTGTCTCAGAGGGCTGAAGATTTTGGGGGAATCTACACATGCAGCGAAGAGGACCGCCTGGACTCGATATTCGAAACTATTCGAAAGTCTCGAGTCCATAGGTTAATTGTTGTTGACGACGACAGCCGCCTCAAGGGCATCATCTCTCTCTCGGATATTCTCAAATACGTGTTGCTCTATGGAGAGGAAGAGGATGACCTACAGGAGTATTAAAAGGGAACACAAAGAATGGGCGGCACTTGTCATGGCCTAGCTAGGTTGGCTATAGGACGGTATGGTTTTGGTTTTGCATTGCATGGCGCTTTTCTTGGACGGTATGTGGAATTAGTGGAATAATAGGGTTGTATATCCTTTCCCCCTGATGGGCGACATAGATGGGATCTTCTCTTTTCCTGGAACACGGCAAGAGGAGGTGTTGTTATTGCTGATTAATGGCTTACTGGTGGTCTTGACTTGAGATCTCTACCCTGCCCCTTACAGCACGGGATTGATGTGGCTACCTTGGTAGTGATAATTAGGTGGTGAGCATATATACTATAGATATGGATGCTTGAACGTTGAACTGACAACGAGGCAGGTTCAGATGAGAATGGGCTTGCCTC
This sequence comes from Neurospora sp. CHS-2018b, assembly GCA_009806015.1. Taxonomy (NCBI): domain Eukaryota; kingdom Fungi; phylum Ascomycota; class Sordariomycetes; order Sordariales; family Sordariaceae; genus Neurospora; species Neurospora sp. CHS-2018b. The sequence goes on along the minus strand of RAOV01000010.1, from coordinate 99,451 downwards.
GAGTTGAAACAAGCGCAATGGCGTCGGCCTCTAGATTACTATTAGCCAGTGTAAGGCAACTCAGCGACGGTTGTGACTGTCACTTCTTTTCCTCTGACACTCGCTTGCTTGGTCTCACATTTCCTCTGTTCACTCCACCTACCTCTTAAGGGGGGTATCAGTCTCTCCGGGAAGGAACAGGTTGGACACAAAGAGCGACATGTGAATACGGGAAGCAGCAGTTTACAACAAACGACATGATGCTTCAATCCAGGCTTTGGGCTTTCTGGAGCGCTTTCACAAAACATCATCAGTTTGCAACCACTTTGGATATCTTGTCGTGCCATCGCCTCTCAGATCCCTTCTTTTACTTGTTTCGACGTCTGTATATCTTCCAAAAGAAGGCATGCAAAACTATCATTACGAAACCGACCGGGCATCGGTTGCATCGGTCGGTACTCCCTCGACCACCAAGAGCTTCTTGCCCAGACGCGTACCCAAGAGAGGGCAGAAAGACGAAATATCCAGTACATGGCGCGGTATCTCTCAATCTGCCACAGCAGGCCAACTCCCGGATTCTATGGCATATAGGCGTGCGGACAGAAGCAGTGCGACATGGACATCATCCAGTGGCGATGTGGGAGGCTGCTCCGATGCCGATGAACTCCAAGATCGAGGAGACTTTGTCCGAGAGTACAACAGACTCGCAACCAAGGTTAGCTAACTCGAACCTTTTCATCATTCATGTTGACAACCCGCTGACTGGAGGTTATAGCATGGGCTCCGTCTACTTTCGCCCGACGATGATGGCCCTTCGTCGGTAAGTCGCCAACACACCTTTATGGCTCATAAAGCATTAACCAATACAATAATCAGCGAGAAACGTCACCATGTCCTCACAGAAGAGGATGGTTTTCCCGCACATTCCGGCGCCACCCGTCGGGTGCCAGCAATACCAGCTCAGCAAAATCAGGACGGTCAGAAAGAAAAGCGAGCCACAGACGGAGCATCAGCGATCTAGCATTGCAGTTAGTACATTCAGCGAAGCGCGATGTTCTCAAAGACGAAGACTTGCAATCTCTCGTCCGTTTGTGCGGCAAGAGCATGTTCTACTTGCCGTCGGAGTATGCGCCCAGCTCCTTGATACTCCCAACATGCCTTCGCGCAACCGCCCAATATCTTGTACAGCACGGTAAGAGCTACATACTTCCAAGCTGGTGAGGCACTCACTGATGACTATACAGCTACGGAGACTCGCGGTATCTTTAGAATCCCTGGCTCTGTTCGAGTGGTTAATGCCCTCTATGACTACTATTGCACCGAAGGAGATCCGGACGAGATATCTAGCACAACCCGCTGCCCAAGCCTCCCAGTTCACATTAAGGCTGGTGTTCACGACGTTGCTTCAGCGTTCAAGCGTCTTCTCTCTGGACTTCCTGGTGGCATCCTCGGTTCCCTCCCATTGTTTGACGCAATGGTCTCCATACACAGTCAGTTAGACGGGGATCCTGAGGCCACGAGAACCAAACAAACGAAGCTCCGTGCCAGACTGATTGCGTTGGCAATTGGTAGCGTTAGGTCTCAGCTACGTCGTGAGCTGATATGTGCAGTTTTCGGTCTCCTGTGCTTGATCGGACGCGTTGCCGAGACGGCACCTCGCGAGGATGAGTTTGGCAGACCACTGCCTACAGCAGACTTGATGGGCTACAACGCTCTAGGTATTGTCTTTGGACCGCTCTTGATTGGGGATCTTCTCAACTCATACTCAATGCGAAGCTCTAGTGTCCACCTTATACTCTCCCCAGTGAGCCCACCGCCCAACTGCAAGTGGGAAAAGAGGAAGTACAAGGCACCAGAGGAGGCTATCGCCCATTGCTTCCCAAATATGGACAAAGTCCATGTTGCCAACAGCATCGCTGAGATGCTTATAACGCATTGGCGGGAGGTTGTCAAACAAATGAAGAGCCTCGATGTGCTGAGGGTAGTTGGGTCGGGCATCACCGACCATTGTACTTCACGGAGGGGATCACTGCGTGCTTCTGCCTCGGAGCCCTTTGTTTTACGAAAGCCTCCCGAATGGCAACAGAATGGTCCACAGACAGGCCATTTTCAAGTATCGGAATCCCCTATTCCTCCAAGCCCGACGCCCGAAACTCGTAGGTCCACCCTCATACAAACGCCGTTAGTGTCTTGCTGACCTGACAATGAACCAGGTGGACGAGGACCTAGCGGAGGACTACAAGCAGATAGACCACGACCTACGCTTGTGATACCTCGACAACGTCCAAGATCCTCGCGGTCATTGTCTCGGAGTCGACTGAATACGCCGGGACCTGTGGTGTTACTGTCTCCTACCGAGGAAGAGCCTTCCGGAGGTGGTGCGTCTCTCTCGAAAAGACAATCAAAGGGATCGATCACGTTTGCCGCCGAAACACCATCTCGTCAACACCGGGAGGGGCAGCAATTTGGGTCCGAGTATATCGAAAGGAGACAGACAGGGTCCCCGACTAAATTACGAACTGCCATACCAGACTCACAGAGGCCCCGGACCATCAGACGTAGGGGCAGCCTGACCAAAATCTTTACAGAGGGGCGTGATGTCCATTCATTGTCCAGCTTCCGTGACAGAAAGGGTAATAAGAGTCAAGTAGATGCGCCAGTGCCGGTCTTTGATACGCCAATGACAAAATTTCCAACCCCGAGGGACCGAGGCTCTGTAGCAGAGGACTCAGAGCCAACTCCGAGGCCATCTGCTAGAGCCGCATCACAGGATCGCATGTCCATAAGCAGTGGTCGAACGGATGCAAATGGAACACTTCCAGACGGAAAGGCCAAAGTTAAGAGCTCGGGACACAGGCTTTCGAGGTTTCCAGGTTGGAGATGGAGAGAACGATCTGACAAATCCACGGACCCGGTTGAATCAGCTGCAGAACCTCCCAGTCCCATCACAGCCTCATCAGGACGCTCTTCTCGCCAAAAAGGTCGACGAAGGTTGTCATTCCACCTGAGGAAATCGACAACAGCAGCTTCCGCGGAGGAACGGGCGGAACAACAAGTCGTTGATTCCTCTGAAATCCCAACGAAGTATGTAGCCGGCGCTGAGGAAACTCCAAAACCGAGTGTCAAAACTCACCATTATGCTGGCGGCCCTTTGAGTCACTTTGCGACATTAAGCCGGGCTACGGGCCGCATAGCTCGAGCAGACCGCAGTCAAGAAGCTCCCGGTAAACCAACAACGGCACACGATCAATCACATGCAAAATCACGGGCAAGATCGTTGGCATCGAAGATACCTCGTGCACGGAAATCCGATCGGCGACAGACTCAGAGGTCTAGCCGGGAGTCTGTACGTCGCAGTACTATTCCCAGCAAGAGCCCTTCCAAACACACACTCGCCTCTGTTCCTCCTGAAGTTCAAGATGAAGAAGATCGGATCAATCCTCACCAGGAGAAGCAAGTGCCAGAGTCCAGGCCATCGACTGTCTTGAAACATGACCGCATGACTGATTACACGACGTCCGCCACGCCCTCTGGCGGAGGTTTTCGACCGCCAACAACCCCCGCAAGACCGACATCTTACTACAGCAAGTCTTTTACTGGGAGCGCGGTGAGGGCAATGGCAGCCATGTTTGAAACCGCTGCTGCGAAGGACAAAGACCAGAAGAGGCCAGAATTTCTCCCCATGCCTATGAAAATGGCTGGCAATGTGCTCTCGCATTACACTGTTAACCCTCCATCACCGCGGAAATCACAGTCGTCGCCATTTGGAACACCCTTACAAGGTACCGGTGGCGTACGTGCGGATGGACGCAAAGAACATCAAGAGTATGACGGCAGCCCAAACAAGAGTTCCGTACAAGGAAGCCATGATGGGGTAGACGATGACGAGCAGAGAACAGTGAGTGTAGGTGCCACGATGGGAAGGAGCTCAAAGAACTTGAATGAGCGGATGAACGAGCAACAGAGCCACGAGCCACCTAGAGACTCTGACGAAAAAGCTGATGAGGACGACGCATACATGCAGGAGGGAGATTTTCGGTTGTCCCGGCCAACGACCAATGCGGGAGCCAACGAAACCAAAAGCTTGTTCGCCAACCAAGCTGAATACGGGCCCTTACCACGATCATCTGATATACCCAGACCTTCCAGCGCACCCACTAGAGCTCCAGATGCCAACCAGAGCTCAAGGACTCCGCTGGAAGTCGGCCTCCCGGACCAGTTTCTGAAAAGTGCCCTCAGCCAAAGTTCAAGGCTCTCTGCTCAACCAAACCCAACCATGACTACAGCCATCGCTAGCGATATCTTGATTTTTCAAGCACAGATCCGCCGCTTGCAAAAACAACTCGACATCAAGACGGAAGAGAATGACCATCTCCGCCGCAAAATGGTTAGCTTTGGCGCAGGGCAATGTAGTCTCCCGCAAGAAGTAAGTGTAAGACGAAGTACAAGCATCAAGTTGAGCGAGCACCTGCGGCAGACGGAACGCGAGTGTAAAGCGTGGCGGGAAAGAGCAGAGGCGGCGGAGATGAGAGTCACGATTTTGGAGAGGTTGCTGAGGAGTAAGATGGACGGGAAATTTTACGAGGAAGAGAAAATTACAGACTCGAAAGCCAAGTCACCCCCAACTTCTCAGCACACTTTTTCGACAGAAGTTTATCGAAGCAGTGGAACTGTTCGGGATCGACCTCGAAAGCTGTGTGGTGCGCTGGACGGTTGCTCTGAGAGTGAGTCCCATGAAGAATTAGAGGAAGAAGAAGAAGGCACTGTAAGATGTGCCAGTGTGTGGAGTGACGGAGAGGATCAAGGGCCGTCTGGTGATGAAACAACAGAACAGGATGATGACAACCGGTGTGTGCTGCAGCAGACAGAGGCAAATATCCAGCAAAATCTTATTGTGGAGGAAGACAGCGATGATGGAGAACAAGTTTTATACTTGGACGTATCAGTCGGATATGTAAGTGGGAGACATTCTCAGGAGACAGACGAAGAGGTAGAGGATCGATTATCTGCGATATTGGGAAGTGATGGGCATCATGATTATAGATGGGTCGAAGAGGAGGATGCGGATGAGCTGGATGATATCAGAACACCACTAGAGAAAAGGCTGGCTCGGTGCTATAACGTCAAAGTTCGCGGATGGGAGACGTGCAAATACTGCGAGGAGGAGGTGGCGTGGGACGAGGCGGAGGAGGAGACGATGGCACTCATGCATAAAATGATGGCGGAGGGTGATGTGGATGGGGAGGAAGAGGAGGAAGTTAAGAAAGGGTATGACAAGAATCAACATGTGGATGTAACAGAGCACGCAGAGATGCGAATTGAGTAGTGTACGCAGAGAGATGGGGAGATTATAGGGGGCATGCTGTTAGGAGCTTTATGTCGGTTGTATTGTTTACTGATTTCCACTTTTGGACGGATGGTGAAAGGGGCTCAATGATAGGAAAGCTGAGAATACCTTAGGATAAGTGTACCAGGCCCCGATACAGGCTTTCATTGAGATGGATAAACGTCTAGTTGCTCTATAGGTTTGTAGTTAGCATGAATAGGATGGCATGATCCTCTTACTTGCCCGCAGATATTAACGTTCATGGCTTGTATTTGTACATTGATTAGGCGTTTTCCGTGCCCTTTTGATCTACCCACGTCTGATATAACTATAGTACAATACAAGGCAGCTTTACCCACCGGCAAAGTCCATCCCACTGCCACGCCACGAGTCGTCGTCGCCGCCGTCGTAACGTGACGAATACCACTCTCCACAACAACAGCATCAACAAGAGGACGACACTGCTGACCACAACGCTCGCACCTGCACCTACTGCAACCCCCGTACTCAAACGCCCGCTTTTTACGCAATGCGCTTGACGTACTTCCACAAGCTCTTGTACTTGGGCTTCTGCCTCTTGGCTTCCCAACCCCTGGCCTTGCGGGGCGGCTTGAGCGAGGCAAACTTCTGGCGCTTGAACTCGACCTCGGCGCCGGGAATGCCGTGCCTCTCCATGACCTCGGCCGTGCCCTCGTCCCACTCGGAACGGAACAGGTTGAAGCCAACGGGCTCGAGGTCGAACTTTTCGCGGAAGCCCTTGAGCGAGAAGTTCTCGCGGTTCTCCAGATGCTTTTTCAGGGCCTCGCCGTCGATCTTTGCGCCGGGCTTCTGCTCCAGCACGAAGACGTTGAGGCGGTGATAGGGGCTGCCCTTCTGGGCGAAGGGAGGAAGCCACGGCTTGCCGACGTCACCTTCGACGCGGTCGCCGACGCTGCGCAGAGAGAGGACCGTCTTCGACGGGTCCCAGGGAATGTTGGCCGCCAGGAAGTGGCACCGGCGCGAGAACTTGTCGTGCGTGACGTCGGGGACGTCCGAGTCGATGACCACGACAGTCAGGAGGCGCTCGCCCTTGTCGAAGACTTGCATGCGAAGTGTGGGGGCGACCTCGGTCACGCGCGAATCGAGGATGGCTCCCGGGGAAACTTGGTAGCCACGGAAGGAAAGCTTGACGTCCATGGTCGGGTCGAAGGCGGGCAAGAGGTCGGGAACCACGTGGAACTGTGAGATACGCTGCGCGATGATCTTGTAGTCCATGGAACGCCAGCGGCGCTCGGCGAGGAAACGGTAGACGGGCTTGGTCATGTCACCTGTTGGAGAGGAATATGTTAGTTAACTGGGACATAGCGAAGGAGAGCGTAGTATAGTGTAGGGAAAGTTATAAAAGAAAGGAAAACACGAACCCCTGCCATCCTCGAAGCGCCTCTTCACCTCGGGGTCGTTGATGTCGGCCAGAATCTTGAGCTCCTCAATGTAGTTCCTCAAGCTCTTGATCCGTGTCTGCTTGGCGGCCTCGCCGCCCTCGAACTCGCTGGCATCCCGCGCCTCGATCAGCTTGATCTTCTCCGTCTCCTTGACAATCTGGGCAATCTTGGCCGCGCGGTCCTGCTGCAGGATCTTGCGCGCCTCCTGGAAGGTCTGGTAGGGCAGCTGCTCGAAGGGGAGGTTGCCGGTGGTGGCCAGGGCCGCCCTTCTCCTTCGCGACCCGAGCTCTGGACCTCCGACTACTGTGTCTGCTACTGCCGCCTTAGCCTCGGTGGCCGAAGGAGGGGGTGGTGGTGTTGTGGTGGTGGAATCGGCAGGAGGGTTGGTGGTGGTGGTGGTGGTGGTGGCGCCCTCATCTTTGCGCATCGGGGTCGAGGAAAAGGGCCGGACGGCGGCGACGGCGACGGACCGGGTCGAACATGTCGCAGCGCCGGGGCCGGCTTGCCGGAGACAGCGGACGAGTGGCCGCGCGACCTGCTGACACGTCGACATGGCGGGTGGGAATGTGTGTGCAGGCGGGCCGGAGGGGGGATATTCGGAGGAAGTGCGGGGATCGCTCTCAATCGAGAGGAGCTGCACTCAAGGTTTCGTCGACGGGGAGGACGGGGTCGAGAACGGGACGGGGACGGAGGGTTCGTGGTCTTCAATTGCTGCAGCCCACTCGAACTCGGACCAGACACAGACTCGACTGCGGCCAAAATTTCGTGGACCCCGGGCCGGCAGCACAGTGCGGTGATTGGAGTTACATGTAGTGGGGGTTCCAGTTTAGCTGATGTGCCCCGCGACAGGAACATGTCGGTACCACAGCACTGCAGCGCACTGTACGTGCACGTTGCACTCCAGATCCGTCTTTTTTCTCCAGACTCCCCTCGTCGGCCGAATCGATGCGACTTGACTGGGAGGACCGGCGCCCGCGACGACCATCGTATATCCCGTCAGAGCCCCGTCTCGGTCCCGTTCCGTTGTCGCCCCGAAGCGCGCTCCACGTTTCCGTCCGCACAGTCCGTCCGCACAGGCACCGTGGTTGCTCGTCTCTATCTCTTTTCCTCCCGCGAACAACTGCCCCGAGCACCACCACCCGACCTCCACCACGCCCGAACCACCACCCGCAACCCGAGTTGCATTAACTTGTAACTCCCGTCGCCTTGCCATATCACAACGCCGACATGGCCGGCAAGGGTCTCAAGAGCCTCAATGAGGCCATGAAGGCGCTGAGCATTGCTTCGCAGCCATGCAGGGCACTGCCGGTTCGTCTTCTACCTCCGCCGTCTTGCTACTTACCCGCCGACGACTTTCGCTCACGAGTACAAACCATGTCCACTAGATGCGCCAATCCTCTATTCTTTCCTCCAGACGGTCGATGGCCTCCGTAGCCACCCCTCCCGCCGCCAACATCACAAGATCGGTCTCGGAACCATGGCAACCCAGTATGAGCACCAACACGACTGCCAACCTCGACAACATGGCCCGCGCTGGAAAGGTACTAACCCAGGACTCAGTCACCAACGTTCCTGTTACTGTCTATTCCTTCCCCGAACTTGAGCCGCGCTCCCTCGAATCCTACTCAGCCCGTCACCTCCACCTCCCTCTGCGTCGCGATATCCTCCATTTGGCCGTCATCTACGAGGGTGACTCGACACGACGGGGCATGGCGTCCACCAAGACACGCTACGAAGTTCATGGTTCGCACAAAAAGATGCATCCCCAGAAGGGTACCGGTCGCGCCCGCCGTGGTACCCGCCAGTCACCTCTGATGAAGGGTGGTGGAAAGACCTTCGGCCCCAAGCCCCGCGACTTCAGCACGAAGCTTAACAAGAAGGTCTACGATCTGGCCTGGCGCACCGCGCTGTCCTACCGCTACAAGCGCGGCGAGCTCATCGTCACCGAGGACGGTCTCGACCTCCCTCTCCCCAACGACTTCCTCTGGCTTGCCGGCGGCGGTAAGCTCAACCGCGAGCTTGAGGACGGCTACGTCCGCAAGTGGGTTCATGAGTTCATGACCAGCTTGAACTGGGGCAAGGAGGCTGGCCGGACGACCTTCATCACGGGCGACAAGCGCCCCAACCTCTTCACCGGATTCGAGTTGGCCGGTGCCGAGGGTCGCGCTTTGGAGTTGTGGGACGTCGATGTCAAGGACCTCTTGGAAACGGGCAGGATAGTGATCGAGCGCAGCGCGCTCAAGGAGATGATCAAGGACCACCAGAGCGACCTTGTCACTCGTGTAGCAGTCCAGGGGCTCCGCCAAAAGGGACCCAAGCTGGGTGAGGTGCTCGTCAGGGCGCCGAGATACTAGACAGAGAAGAAGAAGAAGCGAATGCGTGTGTGCAACCACCGGCAACACTCTTGTACCATATGAATCGCGCAAGGAGGACGGACTGAAGAAGACGGTTCGGCCAGCACGATCAGTGTAATATCCATGTTCCCTTGTATGATGTACCTATGCGAGTTTCCCTTCCCAGGTTGTTATTTGGAAGCAATTGGCGTGCCTTGCTCTCTGGATTTGCAGATAGATGGCCCCAGTTGTCACTGCAACTGTCAAGGGCATTGTGATAAGTCCCGTCGGCTTCCGTTGATGACACTTGGGCGTTAAAAGAATTGAGAATGTGCAATAGCAACGGGGTTGAGTCATGGTCTGTGACTGTGACAGTTATGCGCACTTGCCATTCGTTGCTTGCAGTGAAGGGGCGGTGTTCCATTCACCAAGCAATGCCTGGGCAGTCAGTCATCGCCGGCGTGACGCTTCACCAACAAAGGGAGAGACGAGATGGAAGTTGCAGCCAACAGCCAACTGCCCGAACAGCTTGACAGTCCCGCCTCAGCCCGCTGCCGGCCCGCCATGAAATTCCTCCCGGAATTTGCACTGGTGCACGGACCAGGGTTCAGGGCCTTCCCCGCGCCTATTTAATCAAGCCAACCCTTCCCAGAATCTTCAACTTTTCCTTCTCCTTCTTTTTTTTCTCCATCCAAGTGCAGGGGTTTTACGCGTATCAGTGAGGATTCGTCCGAGATCGCGTTTTTGCTAGTTGAAAACTACATACCTGACCGCTCTCAGTTGGCTTCGGCTGGCTGGGGAATTTTTGGCAACCTACAATCCTTTCTCGGACTGGAGATTTTCTTCACACTTTTCTCTCATCTTTCATTGCCTACGGTTCCTTGCTGAGGGGCCGTGGTGAGGAAGGAAATCATGGATGCATGGCGTCGCGAGTTGGTTCTGCTTGATTTCCAAGTGAGGGCTGAGGAGTGAAGATTTGAGGACCCGTGTCGATGCGACATGCGTCGACAGCGCGGGGTTATTTTGGGATCGTGATGCGCTCTCGCGGGCGGATATGGTGGTGTGAAAGTCATGTTTCGCATCATTGCCTTGGTTTTGTTTCGCGGTCATCTGGACATGGTCTGTCTCGATCGAAAGCTCACATCTTTGGATCGGAACAAAAACGACCAGCAGCATTCGTAATGCTCAATCTATCCGTTGGCCTGGGAGTTTTATCCCTTCAGCCGCCAGCTACAAATTGTCGTGATATTGCAGTTACCAGAGGGTGTGCTGTGTTGTAGTATGGAAACGGCATTGTACCAACTTAAGTTGCGAGAAGCGTGCACACATCTTGCATTCGTGTATCCAGAGATCCCTCAGCTCGCTTGCCTCACCCGCTCGCCAAACGACAAAGGTCGATCTTGTAGTAACCGTAGACAACCTGGAAAGCTTCAGTTGGGTTCTTCCCATTGCCTCCGACATCACCACTCAGGACATGACGTCGAAGAGTCCGAATATTGGGAGCGACGATCTTGCCCATCAACATGCGACAACTGACTTCACTGCAACGAAACGAGGCGTGGCCGGGGCTGTCCGGTCCGGTTCTCGCTCCCCCACCCGGACCCTGGCACCACCAGGCTACCGTACACGATATGGCATGTCGAGTCAACAATGGCAGAATGGAGGATGAGTCGTGAGATGCTGATATTTTTTTTTCACGTAGTTCAGGGTCCAAAACGGCGCCCCATTGTTGTCCAATCCTGTTGTTAGTTGTCCTTGTTTGCGCATACTGTAATCAAAGGTATTGGCAGTTACTGGTCTCAGAGCTCTCTCGCTTCAATGCAAAACAGATTCCCCTGGCATTCTCAGAGGGACGAACCAATGTCAAGGGATGATGGCTGCTGGATAAGAGACCGCTCCCAGACCTTTCCGCGATACCTCTCCGACACCCGTCCCAGATCGCAACGAAGATCGAAAGCCACGGCGCGGTCATAAAGAGGCACACGAGGTCAGCATGTCTTGCAGTAGAGTTGAGCTGGCCGTAAGCATTAGCAGCGGAGATACAAATGTGATATGGGAGGGACAATTGAGAAAGGAAAGTGGGAATGCCGATTGGCCGGCGCGCCGATTTCCAGATGCCAAGACCAGAAGTGTGAAGGCTGGAAGGTCGGCTCACCACACGTTGAAGTCGACTTGTCTCACTGTCGGGGGGCCGTGGGCAAGAAGAGACTTCCGTTTCGACGGACGCTGCTAGAGTTTTCGCTCCACTCAGCTGTCCAGACACGCAGTCAGATTGGTCAGATTCGGTCAGTGGCCGTGTCAGGTTACGGATGGTTACTGTAAAATTGTATGATACGCCGGCCGCGTGACACAGTGCACCGCTGAAAACTGGAGGTGCGTCGCGCTGCTGGCTGGCGAATGGCCCTGCAGTCCCGTCTTTGGCTGAAAGGCCAGGGCCATCCAACTCTCCTCCTCCAAGTCTAAGGCGGGCGCCCTGTCTTGTTCACTCCAGCATCATCAACCGAACAACCAAAACCCACCACCACCGACCGACAATCAAACCTGTCGCCTAACCCATCCAGCATCGCCGAGAGCCGCCACGAGGCCCGCGATCACCGAAACGCCATTCGAGTCGATTCATTTTCGACTTTGATTTTCGATTTTTCCCCGGGTTATCTGTCGACCGCCATCTGGATTGATTGAGTTGGAACTGCAGTTGGGGGAGTTGCACGCGGGCGGAGAGCGAAAGCTTCTGCGACAGTCGCCGGTTTACGCTCGCGACTCGACACGGCGAAAACACTCTTCCCCCTTCGACGAGCGCCCGCTTTCTGGCCCCCTCTTGGACACCGCTGTCTCGTCGCCATCGGGCTTCGTCGGCCGATTATCAGGATCGCGTCACATCCGCTTCAGCGTCGGAGCGTGACACCACCACCTGCTGTTAGGGAGCGGTGAAATCTCGTTGTTGTTTGTCAGGAAAGAACCGACGCAGGCATCTCTTTGTTGTCGCCGGACCGCCACTTTTCTGCAGCGGACAAGACAGACAATCGCTTTCGCGCCAAGGATCCTGGTCGTTTATCCATCGTTGTCGGTCGCCTCACTCAACGTCTTCAACGACTCCACCATTTGCCATCATTGAAAAATGATGTCTTTTCACCCCCAGACCCCGCAAAGCCCCTCGCATTTCTCGCCCAGTTCGAGTGATCAATCCACGAGCATGTCAGGCTCCATGATTTCCACCACGACGACCTTGCCGACCCCAGCCCACAGCGTAAACGGAAGCTCCCTCGCCAACGACATGTCATTCACAGACATTGTCATGGGAGAGAACTCCCCCCAGAAGCGCAAGCGTACAGCCGACGATGTAGGCGATCGAGAGCAGAAGAAAGTCCACATCGAGGACCGCAAACTTGGTATTGACGACCTCCATTTGGACGTTGGTGAAAAATACCTCCTTTGCAGATCTCGTAAGGCTCCCTTCACCTGCACCCAAAAGCAGCAGCAGCAGCAGCGGCAGTGGCATATGCGAGAGAAGCGATCCCGCTCGTTGTGGCTCATGTTGCCGCAGCGACGGGCATTATCTCTCGGTCTGCTTTCCTGTCCACACCCCGTGCCAGTCGCTGGGTGACCGATCTTCGGTATTGTTGTTGCACATTGAGAAGAGTCTTCGTTAACATTGACAATTGCAGAGCATCAACCGCCTCGTCCTCATCTGTCCGAAGACCTTTTCGAGATGTATGGTTTGGCGGATCTTGCTGCTGAGTACGCGCGCATCAAGGACGGCCAGAAGAATGCGCTCCGCAAGACGTACAAGGGCCACATCAAGAAGCTGGGAGTGCAAGGTCACTTTGACTCGGTGAAGACGGATGAAAAGGACCCTGAGAGGTTAGAGTTCCTCATGAGCTGTCCCCAGGAGGAGTGGAATGCGCACTTTGTTAGAGGCAAGGAGATCACTAGGGGATTCTCGTCGGACATGAAGAGCAAAATCTCGAGGGCTGTTACTATGAGCAGGGGGACCGTCCCCTCCACCCTTTGGAACAACTCGGTTCTCGGGGATATCGCAGCGAGCTCGATGAAGGCGCATCTTAATCAGCCGCCATCGGCAAGACCCACGGCGCCGAACACCCCTTTGGCTTACGGGGGCCCAGCCATGCAACGTGTGAAGCCGCAGACGCCCGGTTTCCAGGACAACCGGCCCAGGCGCAACATCAAGAAGCGAGGCTACGGCGATTCCAGCTTTGAGGGCTACGGCGAAGGGTTCGAGGACGATGGTGGGCTGGAAACAGGATACTCCACCGGCGAGGGTGACATGGCCTCTGGCCTCAAGCGTCGCAAAAAGGTGCTTATTGGAAGCAACGTCCCCGGTTGAGAGATTGGGGCACCCTTTGCTGACATCATACAGGCTCAGCCCGGTACTCAGTCGTATGCGCCAGCCCGGCAGCAGTCGAGCTATGGCCATCATGGCGTGTCCGGGATATGACGTCCTGCGCGCGGCAGAAAGAGGAACGAGTACGCCGAGCCGCCGCCCTTACGGCAGATACCAACTGTTTTATCGTCGAGAGCCTGCGAGACGTTTACGAAAAGCCTACGAGCATAATGCCGCCATGCATTCCTTCGAACGGCTTAAACGACCCGCCTGATCAGTGTTCAGGGTGATACCTGGGTGACCGGATGTTTGTGGGACAAAACCCGGTACGGAAGACAGGTCAGATCTTTTTGAGGCTCGCACCTATGGCGAAAGTCTGGGATAAAGGCACAACGGGCGGTACTCGGGAGGTTGGCTCGGGGAGTGGTGCGAGTCATCCTCATTGGCACACAAACAGCAGTTACTGGCGGTGTTAAACCTACCAAAAGTTCTGTTGTCTGTTGCCTCATCTGCAGCACAAGAAGTGTCTGCGGCTTTTGCTTTTTTTGCTTTTCAACTTGTTTTTTTCTCTCCAAAACACATAACACGACATATAACCAGCATGGCGTTCAGGGGGGGTCTGCTTTTTTTTTTTTACAACACGTTTATTCGATCGAGGTTTCACGTACGACTTGGTTTTCGGCTGGTTTTTCTATCACAAGAATGCAAAAAATGGGGTCCACATACCCCTCTACATCGTCTGATTATTTGCATACTGCTCGGTTTTTTTTTTCTCATCTCTCCTCAGAAAAAAAGTGGTAGCCCTCGAGAGGGAGGAATCGAGGAAGAGAGAAGGGAAGAAAGGGAAGGGAATGATATGGATCTCTCTATTGGTCTTTTTGATGAAAGGAAGGGGGAAAGCGAAGGTTGATACCATACTGAATGGGAAGAGGGAACGCGCGCTCCCGCGACGGGACTATAGGGTCATTAGGTAGGGAGAGGAAAGGGGATCGGATGTAGAACGAAGCCCAAGCTGACTGGCAAAGCTTCGCGGAGATGGTGATGGTGATGATCATGGTTTCTAGACCGATCATAGTTGCCTCGCGCATAAACACCCTACTAGCTAGTTGCCCCGAAGAAGCAAAAAAGAGGATAAATGACTTTGCGACTTAATATCAGAGGAAGGGATTCAGACAGAGAATGGGGAAGCAAGTTCTCCAATGGCCTTGTGTTAATGGAAGTGGTTCGTCTTCAGTTATCATGCGTGGTTTGCCTTTCTGCTTTTCTGCGGGTGTTCGTTCGTTGTTTTGTTTGCCGTCTTCGAGTAGCGCAAAGTTTAGACAAAAAGCTGAGCGCGTTATGGGATGGATGGATGGGATGAAAGAAAAGGATCGGGATGGGCGGGGTGAAACAAGGGCATGTTTAATATAGGAAACAATGGAGTGAAAGGGTCAAGCTTTTAGCTAGAACAAAGTCCATTCATGCTTTCAATTTGATATAAGGCACATAAGGACAATGTCTCTTGTGCCTACGTACTCGAGTTTGTTGGTGATGCTGATCGCATGTGTGCATAGACTAAACGGCTCATTACGCTACGCGATCCTTTACTATCTCATCTATCTTCCCTGTCTGCGTGTTTGTCATCGATGGGTCTAGTCCTATTCCCCTCATCTCATCGGGTGTCTGTCATGTACGGTCATATTCATCCCTCAGTCCTCCAGCACCCACTACCCATCCTCCCCATGCTTCCCAGCCTCCCTCCCATCTCCCATCTACCCTCCCCCAACAAGAGCCTCCCTCATCAATCAAGATCCAACCCCTGCATCCCCTCAAGCAACAACCTCTTAGAAGCATCATCCTGCACCCAACCAACGATCCTCGAGCTAACATCCCCCACCAGCTTATCGTAATGCGGCCCGGGGAAGAACAAGCCACAGTGGGCGCCGACTTCGTCCACTCCCTCCATGTAGATTTGGATCCAGGTTGGGTCCATGACACCATTAATCTTGGAGGGGAGCATGCAGAATTTGCGCAGCTTCTGTTTCTTTTCTTTCTCCTTCTTCGGTTCTTTTTCCTTCTCCTTTTTCTTGGTCTTGTTCTTGTTTTTGGCCGTTGTTGTTGTTGTTGATGCCTCCCCGTTCTCATTATCACCACCGCCACCCGGAGACCCCAGCGACCCCCCATCCAGACTCTGATTATGAGCCAAGTGATGACTCTCCAACTCCCCAATCCTGCTCGCCGTCGACTCCGCCTTCAATTTCTCTTCCTTCTTTTGTTTCTGTTCCCACTCCTTCTTCTCTTTCTTCTCCTGCTTCTCGGCGTCCTTGCGCAGCTTTTCTTGCTGTTTTTGACTATCCCTTTGGAGCTTGGCTTGCGCCTTCTCGTGCTTCTCGACGATTTTCAACCGCTCCTTGAGGATCTTGTCCCGGTTCTTGACGGCTGCTTCGTACTCCTTCCGGGCTTGCTTGGCGTCCTTTTCGGCTTGCTTGCGAGCTTCTTTGTTGGTTATGGAGCTGAGGTCTATAGCTGGGGGCGGCGAGGGGGTGTCGGGGATCGGGGGAAGGTCCGGTAGAGGGAGTGAGGAGGTTGTTGTGCTGGGCACGATCACGCTCCCGCTGCCGCTCCCGCTTCCACTGATGTTACTGATGGAATGTTCAGCAGTCTTGTCAACCTCTTCGTGAGAAACGTATGCAGGGGGCTTGTCTTCTTCCACATGCCCATGCCCCGGGATGGGCTCGTCATCTGGTTCGGGTACGGGTTCCAGCTCTGTAAGTTCCAAGTCTTCTTCGGTCGAGCTCCGCGGAGTGGAGGTCTGAGATCTTGCGGTATCGAATGATTCCCGCTCAGGGGCCTTCTCGACGGTCTTCGACATCGAATGCGACCTCGAGTGTCCTTCTGAGGCGACATCTGAAGCAACCTTTGGAGCACTGTTCTTGCGAGACTCCTTGTCCTTGAGTATCCCCGTAGAAACGGTGTAGTAGTTTACGAACCGCACTCTGACCAGTTGTTCATTATTCGTTGGGGACCGTCTCAACTCATCCACATCTTCCAACTTTCTCAACCTGTTATACCTGGACTTCATGCCGGGGTAGTCGGCCAGACAGCCGCCAAACTCTAAGTGTGATATGATGTGGTTAGTAGCCGCCTCGACAAGGTTCTCTTGGCTGTGTTTTTGCGCAAAATGGGCCATGTTCTTCAGCCATCCTCGATCCACAAATGACACGTCATTGAAGAACTTGGGGTTGAAGAAAGGATCAGGGCCTGAGGGAGAGGATATTGTTGATGATGGTGTCGGCCTCGGTATAGGTGAGGTTGCCTCCGGAGGAGGATAGATCTCGGAGTAGATAGATGCATCTGGTGACAGCCCGGGCGACTGCTGGGCGACAAGTGTTTGAGACTCTTGCGCTGTGTTCGTAGCTCCTGGAGGAGCCGGAGCCTTACGAAAGAGACTTGCAATTCCAGACACCACAATACCTGGATGGAGGCCTAGTAATGGAGCGTCTAAAGACAGAGTTCCCAAGATACGATGGCGAAAGGGAGAGTCGTCGTAAGCTGGAGGATCTTGAGGTTGACGGGGCAAAAGAGCAACTTCGGCAGCCAACAGGCCGCCCATAGAATGGCCGATCAAGACAACATCGGTGGTGGGCGACTCGTGTGGCAGGAGCCAGTTACTGAAGTTATCCCGGGCCACAGCAATGGACTTGTAAGTCTTGTAGCGGGGGTAGATCTTGGAGTGGATGACGTGTGTCTCGGCCAGGGCTTCTCGAAGGTAGTTGTGGACATGGGCGGGAAAGGAGCGAAAGGAAGAGTCGTTGCCCATGAAACCATGAATGTAAATGACGAGCAGCGTCCTCCTTGGGTCCCTGTAACTGCCTGTCGGGGTGGAAGGGGCCAAGGATTGTGTGGACGAGGTTCGAGGGTCAACCGGCCTGTTCCATTGCGAATATGGATAATTCGCTGGAGGGGGATTCGGATTGTCTAGGCCGTGCCCTTGGTCTGCCGTCCATTCCGAGGCCTTCAGGTGTTGCTCTTTATTGACCATGGCGATGCTTGGCAGAGGTGATTGTAAATGTAAGGAGGACGGCCGTGTTGATGGCCCCCCTGACGATGACGATGCTGCCCCTGTCAGCGATATGTCTTGTACATATGGCATAGTCCTCGGCGGATCGGCCACTGAACACGGGTCTGATACGAACTTGATTTAACAAACACGATTGATTAGGTAGTGAACTTGAGAGTGTGTTCTGGGTCGATTTCATGTGGGAGTTGACCATGTATGTCGGTCGTTCTGCATCTGTCCACAGGTGGTTGGTCACTACGGATGTACCACTACAGCGGGCTGGAGGCAGGAGGACCTCTAGGACGTTGGTTGAGGCGGTTAGTTGACGATCCCCGCTTACAGCTAAAAGGGGTAGGCGAGACAATCATCGGCTGGCCGGAACATGCACATTCCCGGAATGAACTCTGGACAACAAACGGAAGCGGTTACGACTATTATTTATCGGTTGACCTGAGCGTTTAATATCAAATTCGACGGGATTTCCGCGATGGGAGATGCCACTGTCACGGTAGGCACATGGAATATCAGCCTGGACCAGCACATTCAACATGCAGTGATTCACCTGTGGCACGTATCATCATGTTCGACAGAGAGCCGAGTGAGCGAGACTGACCAAGGCTTGACCAAGGCTAAGCCACACAGGCAGAGGCAGAGCTCTGTCAGAGATAAAGCTTTCAATCAGGCTGAGGAGAGATGTGGCCTTGTATTTATCGTCGCTCTTTGCCTTCATGTGTGCGGTGGCACGACACGAGGGTGTGACAGTTGCGACATTTGCGAGATGCCAACGACAGCAACTGCCCAGGCCCAAATGAGATTGAGCTTCGTATCGGCCATGGCTTCCATGCTGTGGATGCTTGTCGGTATCAAAGACTCTCCTTCATAATAAAGCTCTTGCATGTTTTGACTCGACCCAGGTCCCAACCAGGTCCCAGCAGGCGGGCCTGGTGGGGTAGGAGCCTCTTGCTGCGCCCATCAGGGAAATCCCGAGTGTTTCAAATGTTGATCGCAAAAAGATGTGCCTCTTGCATCGTAATTGCAGTGATTCTCAGGAGCTTCCTCCAAAGAGCCTCGCCGTATCCATCCACATTCATCAAGTGCAATCGTCATCTGCAATTGTTTCGCTCTTTGCTGTTTGTATGGACGGTCGTGGAAATTGCGGGCATCGAATTTACAGTAGACAACGGGCCAATCACTGCATCAAACGTTGGAGACTTGCGCGGCTGCGGTGGGCCTGATTGGCCAATGATGGAGCGCATCCCGACCAGAGTGGATTCCAGCGAGCCATGCCTTCCATGGCAATCATGGGCTTTTTTTCTGTTTTTTGCTGGGTTGGCTACGGGGGAAAGCGCAGAGGAGACATCGGGCCAAGGAAGCGAAATTGCAGAGACGTGTTGGGTCCCGTGTTGGCCCCGAAATGGCTCCAAATGGACCCGTCTTGGGGGCATGTCGAGGCACGACGAGGCATGTTGGACGCCGCGCTAAAAGGGATCCCGCAGCGGAGACCCTTTTCAGGGCAGCTCGACGCCGCGCAACGGGAGAGGGCGTGGACGGAGGGAGCGAGAGCATGCCGCCATCGATCATTTCAGGTGCAGGGCATGCGACGGCTGCGAGGGTTGCGAGGGCATGTTGTGCCCAATTTTGGCATCTCATTTCATCTGCGAGCCCATGGATGTATGGATGTGGGTATGGTATGGATGGTGGATGGCGTGTTCCCGGAGGTTATTATCGTCGTGCAGCCCGCCCCCCGTTGTTCATTCATTGTTTTTGGTCTTTCTCTCCTCTTTGCCTGTTCCTTCTCTCCACCGGCTGCTATCTTGTTTCTGTCGTTATCGATTCATTCGTTTATTCCCACAACCAGGCATGTTGGTGACAGTCTGAAAAGGTCGAGTTGACTCCATCACAGCGCGGACGAGTGCGGAGGCAGCGTGTTTTACCATTTACCATTTGTTACAAGACTCCGACATATCAAAGAGGTGGACGCCGAACACGACAGAGAAAGAAAGAAGACTACCGACCAAGGATGGATTCGATGAGATCGTGCCCATGATCTTCCAGTTCTACTCCTAGCAGCGAACGAAATGCGCCAGCCAACCAATACCTTGAGTAGCTGTTGTTCCATCGTCTCGTCGCCGCCATCATCAGCGTAGCTTCGCAGCTGTCGATTACGAACTATTCCAGGTTGCAGACCGACCCGGCCACCCGCGCACTCGAATACGGGAAACCGTCGTCCTCTCAGAATCACCGGATCACGAAATCTCACTCCCAAATTCCTTGGCCAACCCCCGGCTCCGCGAAAAAAAGTCACCAAAAGCCGTCCATCTTGGACAAGTCGCTCGTTTAACCCTCGTCGCTCGTTGATCACAGCCACATCGCGCAACCCAACGCCTTCCAACAACCGGAACAACCCACCTTTCTGTCACTGGGCTGCCTGGCTGCAGGCACCACCACACACGCCATGACTAACCACATTGGCGGGCCTTCACTCTCTCAGGCCCGCAAAACCCAGAACATCGACCATTCCCATACAGGCTCCAGCGCTGGGCACAACCACCGCCATTTGCACCACCAACACAACCAACAACGCCAGCTCCATTCGGAAGAGGAACTTGATCAAACTCCTCACCAACACCAACACCAACACCACACCCACAACCACAACCACAACCACGCTCGCTACCACCACCACCAATCCTCCGAACAACAACCGCAGGAACAATCACATCAAGACAGCGACAACACCCTCCAAAACCACAACCATCTCGACATTCGTTCACCACTAGACACCCACACCCAACAAACCGAACCAGGACTACTAAATGCACGTTCAGTGTTAGTGGTCCAGACTGTGTCCGTCATCAAGATCATAGATGACGCCGGCGCTCTCGTCCACTTCTCGACTCTGGCATCCGAACCTGTTACGCAGTCACCCGGCCCTGTGGCCGTGCTAACTGCCGACATCAGAGACCTGGGTAGCTCTGTGTTGCCCACCCTGTCCGTCTCAGTTCCGGGACTTGGCGATGGGACACCGTCGCCAACTGCCTCCGTCGACACGGAGTCGTCTATAACGTCCACTATTCTGTCTCTGTCCTCCGGCGTGGCTGCGCCGGGGGCCTTGACGTCCGCTCCTTTCAACAGCTCGTCCGCATCTTACGATGATGGCGCCTCGAGCTTCCCCACACTATCGTTATCCTCCGGTCTTTTCAACTCTTCTTCAAGTATGCATATGCTTCCTGCTTTCGTCCCATCTTCCCCCCCATCAAATAGCTTCTATCCATGCGCAGTGAGTGACTAACACATTGCCCGCGTGCGCGCCTTGTCATATAGCTCGTATCCCATCGTTTTATGCCAACGGCACACATGTGTCCCATTCCTTGTTCGCAAACACCACCCGAACATCGACTTTTGCAAGTTCGACATCCACCTTCGCTTCTTCCACCAAAAGCCGAGCTTCAACCACTCGATTCACCTCCACCTCGTCAGGTGTGCCGACTCTCGTAGCAGGTGGAACCGGAGGAGGCAACAGCGGCAATGCGGGCGCCGGTGGCGAATCCGCAAGCCCCGCCGGAACGACCGACTCCCCGTATGTCGACCCCAACAACACGGACAACAACTCCAGCGGACTTACGCCCACCGCTCAGCGATCCATCATCGGAGGTGTCGTAGGCGGTGCTGCCGGCATGGCCCTTATTGCGTTCCTGTTATTGTTCCTTCTTAAATGGAAGAAGCGAAATGGCGGCGGCAACATCCGGTTGCTGGGCGAAGGTGGAAGCCTGGCGGCTGCAGCCCGGAAACGGGGCGGGCATGAGCATGGAGGAGGAGCTCTGGAAGGAGGAGGAGGAGGAGGCGGTAGTGGTGGAGGTGGTGGAGGAAATGGAGGAGGAGGAGGAGGGATGACGGAAAGAGGTCTTCCGTATGCAGTCCCGTCTGCTCTTGCCAGCCTCACGGGGGCCAAGCGATTCTCGACTGCGTCAGCCGAGCCCCCGGTTGCAGAACGGGGGTTTTACCGGGTATCAGGCAAGAAGCTGATATCCGTCCTAGAATCTGGGGGGGATGGATACAGCGACCCGGATCCGCATGCGAGCGTTTACTATCGGGATTCCATGGCGTTTACCGACGGGACGACGGGCGCCCTTGGCCTCGGTGGGCAGCGGCTCAAACTCGGGTCTCCGATGCGACCCATAAGCGGCGTTCCCGTCTTTAGGTCAGGACCAGGGAGGACCGCGATTGTTCAGCAGGATGGAGGATCACCAGGAGTAGGAGGAACAAGCCCTTTTTCAGATGACACGCACCCGGTAACGCCGACGTCGCCGATCGGTAGCCATGGACCGCCAAGTCCGCCCGCACGTGCTTCATTAATGCCGGACCCGATCGGTCGGAGTCTGGTATCACGGGATGGGTCCCGAGGATCTGGGTCAAGATTTACTGAGGATATGTGATGGGATGGATCCTTTTTTTCATCTTTTCTTTTTGGACATAGCCTTTTTACCATCTTGTACCCAGATCAAGCCATCCATTTTTTCTTCTTCTGCAATCACTTGTTTAAACTTTGACCTTCATTGGATATGATATCAACCTTCTTTTGATCTTTTTTTGTTTCTTTCATCCAAAAGTTTCTACCTTATTCCCCACAATCTGGTTGGTAGTCATCTTTCTTTCGGCGCCATTTGTCGTTGTACATGTTTTTTTCTGAACTCCCTCCAACTTAGCGCACACACTATTGATTCTATAATGTCTTGTGGTCATCAGTCATTGGAGGTACGGGCATAACGGACTACGCCATGCTATGTTCGTGCTGTGGAGGAAAAGAGGGGTGGAGGAATTTGGAACGCGATAAAAGCTCTTTTTTTACTTCTTTCCATGGTTTAGTCGGCAGAGGCACACGGGTGATTTTGGTGTTTAGGGAGCGGCGGCGGCCGGCGGGAAAGGAAAGGGAAGTGTCTGGAGGGCAGGGCGGCATATACCTTGGGCTATATGATAGATATGAAGATAGGGGAAGGAAAGTGAAGTAGTAGTGCAAGTAGTGCAAAGAGACAAAGGGAAGAAGAAAGTGCTGCAGCAGAAAATGCTGGGTTTCTTTGGAACTAAACTGAACTGAACCGAACACCCCATACCACACCACACCACGCCGCGCCGCGCGCCTTGAAGCCAATTTTGTCCAGCATTGCTGTCGTGGCGTGTTTATTGCGTGTTCTACGTACCGGTCTTCGACTAATCTTGATCCCATTCCCAGCTTGTTGTAGATGGAGCCAGCTGGTTGAGCGAGCGAATATCTCCGAGATCAGATACGTATCGTGTTGGTATTTAGGTATCGTGTAACACTTGGTGGTTTTCAGTGACTGTTCGAATAGAACGGACGGCCCAATCGGAATTATAGATGGAGTAATAGCGTGGCCGGAGGTTCGTTCTTTATTCCCGTTATACGTACACGTTGCACATGTGGTATACCAACGTGTAGGAGGCGTTGATCAAGAGAAGAGCGGCGTCGGTGTAAGGTAAGAAGAGCTGTGCGATGGGATCATTGTGCTACCCCAAAGTGGCGGAGGGGGACGAGATAGGTAGGAAAAGGAAGAGAGGCGAGAGAGAAAGAGAAACCAGAGACATCAATGCAGAGAAGATATCGTAAAGGAAGAGGAGAGTTTAGAGAAAATATTCCATCCGTCGAGATTGTCAAAGAGTGTCAGGTCAAACCGAGTGGTTGCCATCCCAACAGACTGCGGCAAAGCTTCCACATATTATCACATCATGCAACATGACAGCATAGCATCACGGTTCACGGTTCGCTTCGTTATCATCGGTCACCTTCAAAACCTTGCTCCTCATGAACAGGTGCTGCTACATATCCCGCGTGCTCTGATGGTTCGTGTGTGTCGAACCCCCCTGATACTGCAATAACCCCTTTCCTGCAACTCCATATGCAGTACCCGATAAGTGCAAGACTTTCGGCGGCCCAAATGCTGAGTGTAGTGGGTAAACGAGACACCATTAGATGCGAAACCCCAGGTAATACAAACTCTCCGGCCATCTGCGATACTGTCCGAAATAGTTGCATTTACTAGGATAATCCTGTAGTTGTAGTATCAGGGCGTTCGTCTGTACATAGATGATGATGTAAATGTTGATGCAGAAAACAAAACCGTCCGAGAGTTATCTTCTCCTCTTTCCGTTCTTTACATTGTCACATCCCACGCAACCAAAGCCAGGAGTCGAGACACTGATGAAACTGGTGAGCTTAATGGGGGAAGCTATATAGAGTAAGACCGTAGCATCAAGCGATGGAGGGGGTTCGGCGGGCGAGACGGGCTAACGAACGAGAGAATGCAAACGGTCGGACATGGACGGTACTAACGGCTTCCCGCTCGGCGCTCACTGCACTACTGTCTCATCAGTGTGATTCCTCGTTGTTGCTTGTGCGCTTGGACAGACGGACGGGCAAAGACGGGTAAGAATACGTAATTGGATGGCAGGATTGTTCACGATAGCGGAGTTGGATGGCTGACAAATGGCATTTTTGGGGGGAGATCCTGAAAAAGGATTTTGGGGGGATTTGGAGAAGATGAGCCGTATTGGGGGTCTTGGATGCCAGCCAACAACGAGATCTAGGGAATTGGAAGGGTTCAAGCCATTTCCGATTTCGATTCGGATTTCGATTTCGATACTCGATCCATGGCTTGCTCTCGTGCATACCGTTGAGATTTACGCATCAAGTCTATGACCAAAGTCTGCGGGTGGACGAGTGGGCGTATGTAAGGTAGGGTATGTATCTGGTGGAAGGGGTACAGACATGAGACATGATGGCTTTCAGGTGAGGTTATCGTGCCGTGCCGTACCGCAATGCACAATACAATGCCCACCAACCACTATGTAGGTATTCACATCAAACAGTTGTGCAGATTACGGTTCGGGGTTAACGCCCTCATCAAGCCGTCCGTGATGTGATCTGACCTCCGAGTGCTTGCATCCAACGGGCTTGGTTGGGAAAGATTGGGGGAAGGGTTTATGTATTGGACAGAGAGGAGATGGCTGATGATGCTTCCTGGCCTTGGCATCTTGCCCGGGGCTCTGCAACTTTGCGGCGTAGTGAAATTGATAACGACATTGGAACAAAAATATGTAATGGAATGGCCGTCGACTGGAGCATGAGCCTGGTGTAAGAGGCTTGCCGCTTGGCTGAACTCGGTATGTACTCACTGGTGTTATATCGGAGACTTTATGGAACGGACGTTGTGATGCAGAAACAGCTTCCGGTTCCTTGAGCCAGGGCATGCGATGGGCCAAGGTGAACCCCTTTCTTGGATCGGGGATCTGTGGTGAAAGCCGTGAAGGGGATGCTGATGAATCTGAGCATATGTTCGGTGATATCGACCTGTTCGGAGAGGGGAGCACGGGGGGACCCGAGGTGAGTTTGTCATTGATGATTCTTTTCCCCCCACGATACTTCAGACCGTACCGATGGCCTGGGTTGCCGGAATCTGGCGTATCACCTCCAAAATATAGCTCTTGACAGTCGTGCCTCTGAAAAGGATAGGGAATCGGTTTGGTGGAGTGGCAAGTTTCATGTTTCGTCTTCGACTCCAAGGCAGTCATCTTGTGGGTCGAGGGTCTGGGCCACCTCGAAGTGATGCCATGCCATGTTGAAGTTGCAGCTCTGCAACTGCAGCTGAACTTCTCTTCAGCGGATGTCAACTCCACATTACCTACCACTAGGTAGTAGGTAGGTAGTTAGGGGGAGTTCCTTCCCCCTTGCACATGATACTGTAACCACTAACACGACGGGCCTATCAGCGTCCAAGCTCGCTGTGAATAACGCCCGGGCGAGTGTCCGACTCAGGTCCTTCCTTTTTCGTCGCATTTTCCTCTTCGTGCACGCACTTGATGCTCGGTTGACTGCTGCTGCATCCATCAAAGTTTCCACTTCTCTGCATCTTCTTTCTGTCTTCTTCAGGACATCCCATCATCACCACCTGCGAGTATCAATCTCCTTGGTTTGGAGTTTGAGCTGTCATTCACTTCAGCCCTACCGCAATCTCACTTGGACCCTTTGAACATTACGGCCAGCAGTCGGTCCCGACAGCGACTTCCATGCTCTGTGCTATACCGCACTAGCAGACGACTGGAGCCACTAATCATCCGACAAGAATCCTATCAAGCTGCACGTCTTCCTTTCCAGTTCCAGCTTCCACTTCCTCGCCGTTGGAAACCGTTTACGGATCACCTACCCATAGCCTACCACCGCCTACCCTAGCCCACAAGGAGCCTCAACGGCTTTACGTGTATACCGGTCAACAGCGGCCACGGTCTAGAAGGGGCTTGCGGATGGATTCCCCCGCTTCAAATCTCACTGGACTGGCGCACAACCACATACACAGTAAAGACATCGAGTGCCGACCGCACACTGCCTAGGGATATTCAAACACGGCCCCGGATTTCCGAGCGATCCGGTCTGTTTTCCGGCCCCTTGATTCGACCATCAAGTCTGACAATAGTGGTGTGAAGCGGGCTAGCCAAGTCCCACGTTGTTCACTGCTACCACTCTACCACAGACCGCAGACGGGACCATCCGATAGGAGAACGACCACTCCCCAAGATACCACAGACCACTCACTGTACGGTGTGAAGTGGAAGGGTGTGAGAGGTCCATGTGAGGGTGTGAAAGGCCTCCGGCTCCAGCTACTACACCACCTGCCCCTGCGTAATAATACATAGCACTCCTGCCCCTGTACCCCGGGCGCCTAGTTTCTTTTTTTCGAGCCTCGACTCCAGTCCCCGTCAGGCCCATTTACTACTACCCGCCGCCAGATCTCCCAGTTCGTCAACGGCTTTCCACACTCTCCCTAATACATAATATCCGACTCCCTTCGAGCCGATAAGTGAACCGCAAAACACTTATCTGACCGACCCCCGACCCCATAGCCGACCAGGCGATCCCGATTCTTCAACATATATACTGTGTTGCTCGAAAGTAATATACACGGCGACGGCTGTCTCTTGCCACTACCACCATGGATCACCTCCACGGCGGTTTCCAGATGCCCATGGCACCTCCACCGCTGTTGAACCAGCCGCCTCAGATCTTCGGGGGCTACACGGAGCACGGCATACCCATCCAGCAACTACCGCATGACCTAGCTGTCGCACAAATGTTTGGAGAGCATGGACTGCTTGAAGATACAAACGAGGCAAAGAGGAGGAGGATAGCAAGGGTGAGTCATGGTTAGATATTGGCGGATGCGGAGATCAGAAGCCTGGGAGGTGTCCATTGGAAAACAGTCGCTAACAGAGCTCTTTCCCCACCCCCTAGGCTTGCGATATGTGCAGAAAGAAGAAGATCAAGTGTGATGGAAAGCTACCAGCTTGCACACACTGCATAAACTACAAGACCGAATGCGTCTTCACCCAAGTGGAAAAGAAGAGAAGTCCGCCCAAGGGGTATGTCATACCTCCACAGACGTTCAGAGTTGTGAATATTGGCTTATCGTTGAATGTCTTGCAGTGCCAAGTACATTGAAGGCCTTGAGAACCGGCTAGGCCGCATGGAACATTTGTTGAGACTATCAGGTATGTTTCATACCTCGCTCGCCGTTAACTCGTCATTATACTCACCAGCTCGGCAGGTCTGCTTGGAGACGATGATAACGGGGCCACCGATCTCGGAACACTTGAGAGAAAGCTCGCAGAGAAGACAGCACAGTCGAGGCAAGCCTCACAGGCCGCCGCTTCCAATCCTACTTCACCCTCTCAGGCAGCATCAGGTCAAGATGGAAATAATTCGACGCCTCGCAGTTCGCTGGCCTCCCCTTTGCCTGAACCGGCCAAAGATAAAGAAGGAGAGAAGAGGGCCTCGATAGCTCCCGAGAAGGAGGAGAAGGAGGAGACAGAACAGGAGGTTTCAGCCCTGTCTGAAATGATGTGCTCCCTCGTCACAAATAACAACGGCGAAACTCGTTACATAGGTATGTACTCAACGTGTAGGCTCTGGGCTGACGGTGTCACTGCTAACCCATAAAAGGCTCATCTTCCGGTTTCTCAATCTTCTCTCCCAAGGGCATTCAGTGGGTCAATGAGAAGATGGGTGACAACTCGTTCCAGCAGATGATCTCTGATGTCTCGGTCGACGATCACAAGTGGACAAGATGGAAGCCCGATGTTTTTGGCGATCTTTTCCGCCGCGTAATTTTCAAAGAGCTACCTCCCAAGCCGGAAGCCATGTCACTTCTCAAAGACTACTTTGAGAACTTCAACTGCATGTTTCCGCTGTTCCATCAGCCGACATTTATGCATCTAGTCGAAAGACAGTATTCCCCTGACCCGTATCAGGGATCCGGATGGTGGGCAAGCTTGAACGTGGCGCTGGCTATTGCTTACCGTCTGCGGGTGATGAGCAATTTGGTTCCACAGGAAGAGGATGATAAGGCTTGGGGTTATATGAAGAATGCCATGGCAGTCTTCTCGGAGCTAATGATGCGCAATACTGACCTACTTAGTGTCCAGGCTCTTTTGGGTATGTCTCTCTTCATGCAGGGCACTCCAAACCCACAACCGTCGTTCCTTCTCATCGCCACAGCAATTCGCCTTTCACATACTATCGGCCTCCATAAGCGCGGAACCGGCTTCAACCTAAACCCAATTGAGATCGAACAGCGGAAACGGGTATTCTGGATCGCTTATATGTTGGATAAGGACCTCTGCTTACGATCTGGACGACCGCCTGCGCAAGACGATGATGACATGAACGTTGACCTTCCTGACGAAGATCCCGCCGACGGCATCGGTAACATTCCCCTTGCTGACGGGAAAGGAAAGATGAACCTTTTCAGAAAGATGGTCGAGATCTCCATCGTCGAGAGCAAGGTGTATAAAAGACTGTACGCGACGAAGGCCACGAAGCAATCGGATGGTGAATTGTTGAACACCATTGGAGAGTTGGATCAGGAACTCGAAGACTGGAAAGACAGCATTCCCATCGACTTCCGACCCGAGCATGAAATCAAGGCATCCCATACACCACTAATCCTTCACGTCGTCATGCTGCATTTTACCTACTACAACTGCTTGACAACGATTCATCGTATGTCTATCCATCACGGATACTGGACCAGTCGCCTGTCAAACTTTGCCATTCAAGGCCTTAATGCCAGGCCTTTGAACCCCAGAATCTTCTCTTCAGCAGCACTGTGCACATCAGCCGCAAGAGCCTCAATCTCCCTGCTCAAGTACATCCCTCAAGGCGACAATTCATGCGTCTGGTAAGTCTAACCCTCAATCAAGAATGATTCACACGCTTACTGATAACTGTTACAGGATGGTGCTGTACTTCCCTGTCTCCGCCTTGGTGACATTATTCGGAAACATCCTCCAGAATCCTTTGGACCCTAGGGCACGTTCTGACGCAAAACTCATGAATGTGGTTGTGACCTTCCTGTCCATGCTTGGTCATGAGGCCGAAACCGGCGGTGTTCACCGCATGCTCGGTATTTGCGCCGAATTCGAGCGCATTGCAAAGGTCGTCATCGATAAAGCCGAGAAAGAGAATTCGTCACGACGCAAGCGTAAGGTGCAGGAACAAGCATCTGGTAATAAGGCAGCATCGAGCAATACAGCACCGGCGGATCCCGCCTCTTCATTCAATCCAAACGCAACCATGACACCGCGGCCTCCGACAGCAAGCAGTTCAGCCACACCACAACCGAACCAAGGATCAGTGAAAGATCATCTTTCGCCAGGTGTGCAAAGCACCCGCACCCCACAGAGCGGATACAGTCCATTCAGCCAGAGTCCATCACCGGGGATGGCACCCAACGGGTGGAATGACGGATTCACAACTGACGCCCCAACCGGCATGGAGGGCATTGACTACGGCAACTGGGCCGATCTGACTGGATTTGGTGCCATCTCGAATATAAACCCTGCCGACTTTCCGGTTGATGGGCTGCCGGACCCGTCTGCGGGCGACCCAAGAGCCATTTACCAACAGCCGATGTTGCCGCAAGATTTGTTCAGCTTACCGGTAACACTGGACTGGAACTGGGCAGAGATGAGCGGCGGTGAATATCCCAGTGTCGAGAATGGAAACTTTGGCAGCGATGTACCACAGCAACGGTGACAGTGAAAGGGTCATCTCGGGCAAAGCAATGGAAACTTGTGGTGAGGCCAGGTGAAGAATCTTATGAAGGGTCGTCGAACCTAGACAGAAGGAGGTTGGAAATCTCAAGGATAGAGAAGAGAACCATTTGATGGAAGATGAGACCACGTTTTATGCATTTTATTGCATTGGGAAGCGGGCTACCATGGAGGGAAGGATATACATGGGGTTTGAAGGGATTTAAACGGTCTCTATTAGGGGGAACATGCATTGCATTTTTCTGCTGGGAAAACTCTCATCTCTGCTGCTATTTAACACTTACATTCTGGAGGGTCATAACATTTCAAGAAGTCGTTTTGACTCATATTTTCGATAGTTGTTTTAAAAGGAAGCATTTCATACTCACGATATGGTACAAGTTTTTGGCATATAACTCCCCTTCTGCTGACGACTGGAGACCATGGGTTTCCAGCAGAGGCTGGATATAGCTGTGGATACCGGAGAATTGGCGACTTGTCAAGGAAATTTCCATAGTGGAGAACCAGCTCGCAAGGCGTTTGTGGGGAGTTGTGGATGGTATTCAGAGGAATGACGACAATGTCGGCTTTCAATCAAGGGGAGAGCGAAGTTAGAAAGGGGTCTGGACCAGTTTGTTAGGTTTGTATCACCTGGTCCCCGCGGTCTAGCCAGGCAGCCCAGGTGAGTTCGAGGCCAAGGCAACAAATAGCTTTCGGAAACACCGAAGATGGCGATAGTAGAGCTCGATGGATTGTAAATACAAGTGGCAAGGAGGAGCTGCAATTGGTAATGGTGATGATTGGTGACGGTGAGACTGATGGGTAAAAGACTGTACTGTAATTTGGGTGCCATTTCTAGGATATCAGTCAAAATGACAAAGTGAAGCTATTCCGAACATTCTGTTTGTTCGAGTTTGGAGCAGACTGTTTGAACTATACAAACGGGCAGCTGCCTTGACACGTGACGCAACTGTGAGGATCATAGATGTCTTGGAGTTGGAGGTTTTGGAGGCGCCCGAGCGCTGAAGCTCGTCAGGGTCCAGCAGTCCGACCCGAGCGTGGAGCACTGGTACCTACGGGCGGGTGGGGTCCTCGGCCGCATGATGCAAATGGCTTGACTTGATTTTCTCCAGTGCCGCCCCCCGTCGGCCATATCGGACCAAGTGGAAGCCGCTTTGCGTGCAGTGTCAGTCAGTCAATCCAGTCAGGCCAGCTCGCCGGCCCCGTAGCTCTACCGCCGCCACTACATACATCGCAGCACATCATCAGTTACCTGCCTGCCCACCACCCTCGACTACTTGCAGTCGCAACCTTCAACGTCCCATTGCAAGCTCACCACCACCACCGAGCTCCCGCGACCTCCTGGGCGCTCACCAATTCACGTCGCCAAAGTGCATGGCAGCTAGGAGACGACCAGCTACACATCCATCTTTTACTTTCTAGATACCTGTTTTCTTCGATTGGGGTGTGCCCGCACTAACCTCTAGCTTGGAATCCCATCCGCGCACCGCGCAACACCACCCTTGACCTACCCCTCCCCCAACCCGAAGAGCACCCCTCAGCTCTCCTCCCACACGAGACCGTTCCTCCAACCATGGCGGTCAGATTCCGACAATCGTCCCAGCAGCTTGCGCTTTGCGCCAGGCAGGCCCTCCGGACCACCACCCGGCCCGCATACCGTGCATCCCGCCTCCCCCGGGCCTCTCTCTCGTCCGCTCGCCAGCTGCCCACCTCCCGGCTCTACTCGACACAATCGACCGAGAAGCCCGAACCCAAGAAGGATGGCGACAACAAGTCGCCCAAGCCCGAGGAGGAAGAGGAAGACTACGAGCCCAAGCGCCCCCTGCCCCCAGGATGGGTGCGCATGGAGAAGCAGGACCTCAAGGATTTCGATGCTTTCATACAGAAGGCCGCCATGAAGACTGGAATCAAGATTGAGGGCCAGGATGTCATCCTCCAAGGCATCAAGCACTACGGCTGCCCAAAAGAAACGCGAGAGCTTCTTCGGAAGTGGATCAGTGGCAACATCACCATTTTCGAGCAGCTCAGGTGCATGAAGTCTCTGGTCATGCTTGCCAAGGACCTCGGTGAATATGAGGTCGAATACATGCAGAAGAACCCAAATGCCAAGTCTATCGCCAGTGGGCTCAATGACAACACTTTCACTTCGAACCTGTCAGATTCCGACAGGAAAGCGCAGGCATCGGAGGAGCAGAAGCAGCAAAGTGAAGGCAAGGAAGCCGGCCAACAGCAGCCCGACCAACAAGGAAAGCAAAGTGGCGAGAAACAAGGCCAGCAAGGGCCGAAGAGGCCTGGTGCTCAGGGTCAGGGCCAGGGCCAAGGAGGCCAGGAGCCTCCCCAGGGTTTCGACGGCGGCCTCATGAACTATGTAATTGGTACCGCCGTTCTGTTCTGGACCTACAAGGTGTTGTTCCCCGGCAACGACTCCCGCGAGATCACCTGGCAAGAGCTACGGAAGAACTTCTTGGAGAAGGGCCTGGTTGAGAAGCTCACGGTCGTCAAGGATCGCGTTATTGTGGATCTCAACAAGGAGGCTACCAAGCAGATGTATCCTGAATCGGCCGCCACTGCTCCTGGCTTCCACTACTACTTCACCATTGGCTCTATCGACGCTTTCGAGAGGAGGTTAGACGAGGCCCAGGCCGAGCTCGGAATCCCGCCTGCTGAGAGGATACCTGTCAGCTATGCCAACGAGTTCAGCTGGGGTAACATCATCCTTGCCTTTGGCCCTACCCTGGTGCTCGTCGGTCTGCTTGCCTACATCTCCAGGAGAGGTCCTGGCGGCGCTGGCGGCCCCGGTGGCATGTTTGGCATCGGCAAGAGCAAGGCCAAGATGTTCAACCACGATACCGCGGTCAAGGTCAAGTTCTCTGATGTCGCGGGTATGGATGAGGCCAAGGTCGAGATTATGGAGTTCGTCCAGTTCCTCAAGGAGCCCGAGCGCTTCCAGAAGCTCGGTGCCAAGATCCCCCGTGGTGCCATCCTCTCTGGTCCTCCCGGTACCGGTAAGACTCTGCTTGCCAAGGCGACTGCCGGTGAATCGCAGGTTCCCTTCTTCAGCGTCAGCGGTTCCGAGTTCGTTGAGATGTTCGTTGGTGTCGGTGCGTCCCGTGTCCGTGATCTCTTTGCCACGGCGCGGAAGAACGCTCCTTGCATCATCTTCATTGATGAAATCGATGCCATTGGTCGGTCTCGTTCCGACGGCGGCTTCAGGGGTGGAGGAAACGACGAGCGCGAGGCTACTCTCAACCAGATTCTT
Source organism: Neurospora sp. CHS-2018b (assembly GCA_009806015.1). Taxonomy (NCBI): domain Eukaryota; kingdom Fungi; phylum Ascomycota; class Sordariomycetes; order Sordariales; family Sordariaceae; genus Neurospora; species Neurospora sp. CHS-2018b. Next base: position 66,635 of record RAOV01000010.1, on the reverse strand, counting down.
ACGGAGATGGATGGTTTCAACACGACCGAGCAGGTAGTCGTCCTTGCCGGTACCAACAGACCCGATATCCTCGACAAGGCTCTTATGCGTCCCGGTCGCTTCGATAGACACATCAACATTGATAGGCCTACGATGAAGGGTCGTCAGGACATCTTCAAGGTCCATCTGGCCAAGATTGTGACCAAGGAGGATATTGAGTTCCTCACTGGCCGTCTCGCTGCCTTGACCCCTGGCTTCGCTGGTGCTGACATTGCCAACGTCGTCAACGAGGCTGCTCTTGTCGGTATGTATTCTCTTTCTTGCTGATCTCCGTTTGATGTCATCTGCTAAAAACGTAAACAGCTGCCAGAGCGAACGCGGAGACGGTCGAGATGATCCACTTCGAGCAGGCTATCGAGCGTGTCATCGGTGGTCTGGAGCGCAAGTCCCTGGTTCTCAGCCCCGAGGAGAAGAGGACAGTTGCCTACCACGAGGCCGGCCACGCCATTTGCGGCTGGTTCTTCCAGTGGGCCGATCCTCTCCTCAAGGTCTCCATCATTCCTCGTGGCCAAGGCGCGCTCGGCTACGCCCAATACCTGCCTTCCGGTGACGCCTATCTCATGAACACCAAGCAGCTGATGGACCGCATGGCCATGACTCTCGGTGGCCGTGTGTCCGAGGAGATTCACTTCCCCGTCGTGACAACGGGCGCCAGCGACGACTTCAAGAAGGTCACTCGCATGGCGCGGGCCATGGTGACGCAGTGGGGCATGTCCGAGAAGGTGGGCATGCTGCACTTTGACGACAGCGCGGAGCGGTTCCAGAAGCCGTTCGCCGAGTCGACGGCGCAGGCCATCGATAGCGAGGTGAAACGCATCGTCGACGAGGCCTACAAGCAGTGCAAGGACCTCTTGACGGCCAAGAAGAAGGAGGTCGGCATGGTGGCCGAGGAGCTCCTCAGGAAGGAGGTCCTGTCGCGTGACGACCTCGTCCGCCTTCTCGGCCCCCGCGAGTGGCCCGACAAGGAGGAGTTCTCCAAGTACTTCCACGGCGAGCGCAAGAGCGCGCCACCACCGTTCCCTACCGAGAACACCGATACTCCCGAGGAGTCGGGGCCGCACCCGGCTATTAAGGAAGGGAAAGCCGACGCCGCGGGCAACAAGGAGGGTGAAAGCAAGGAGCAAAGGTGATGGGGATGAGGGGATGAAGTAACGGAATGGCGGCGGTAGATGAGACGCGCGAGGGGCGTGAAGAAGGAGAAGGAGTAGGGAAGTTGTTGTTGTTGTTTTAGCCATTATCCCCCAACTCAATGTTGTTGATGTTGATTTGTTCTGTACCACCAAATGTTATGTTTACCAAGGAGAGGGGGGGCGTTTCTTACATGCATTTTCCGTTTGTTGTTCAAGAAGAAGAAAGAAAGATTAAGGATGAAAGAGAGAAAGAGAAAAAGGTCATGATGATCCCCCGCAGCGCGTGAGTCGATGCCACCACTTAATACCTGGTTCATTAGGTTCTTCTCTTGTACAAAAATTTGTAACTGTACTCTACTCTTGTACTCATATCGAAATTTGGTTTGGGTTGGGGAAGAAAGAAGAGAAAGCGGAAGGATATACATATAAACATTTCACATCCACAACTCACGAGACTTCGAACGGCAAGCAAGCGCACTAGGTACTATAGCGAGCCTGTTGCATCATTATTGAAATAGACGGGAGGAATAAGGTAGGAACTGGGATGGACATCGTTTGGGGTGGCTGTCATGGTGCCTTGTACATGCTTGCATTACAGAATGGATATCTTGAATTTTTCTTTTTGCGACTTCTCATAAAAGAAAAGCGTCAAACAAGTATATGTGACAATTCAACGGTATCAATGTGCCGGCGATATCAACATATCGCCGTCCAAACTCTATGAGGAAATTCATAGCGGCGGTATAGCGGGCGTCGTCACCGATGGCTGGAGGGACCCACTGTTTTCTCGCCGCCAAAGGACAGGGGGGCAGTCCGGGGAAAGAAAGCCAAGAATTGACCGTCAATTGAATCACCGAAAATTTGAACTGTGCAGAAAACGTAGATAGGAGGGGATGGGATGTTAATAATGAATTGATTGATTGCAAGTCCTGTCTTTACTCCTAATTCTTCAAGGTTGAAGGGTTAAAAAGTTTGTCTTTACATACACACTCACGCACGCACGCGTCGCCGATCACATTACGGCGAAGTCGACGACGTTTACGACGACGACGACTCGAATCAACGACTTGCTTGGGTCATCGATTTTCGCCGACGACAACCTAATATCATTTGCGACAACTTTGGAGGGTCTTCACCCTGGGACATTAAGACCAGAAAGACCATCGAGGGGCGACTGCGAAGGACATTCTCCTGACGCGCAGGATTGTGTGTTTGACTTGAAGACAATACAGCATTGGATTCCATTGGCTTTGACGCTTTCGCGAATTCAACAACTCATATTCGACTGGTCTGATCTATCGAAAGTTTTGATTCGTTTTATCACGAGAAACAAGAGGGAGCGAGAGCTGGTAGTGAAACGAAACGAAACAGAACAAAGCAATTGAGGTACCCCACAGGCCACAGCGACCGCAACTTTCCCCCTTCACCAACCGACCAACCATTCAGTTCATTCCGAAAGTTGAGCGCCGAGGGTTATAAGCCTCTCCGGAAGTTTCACGAAAACCGAATCCCAATGGCATCCACAACAAAACCGGACCCCGGTCCCGGCTCGGGTGACTCCAGCAGTTTCAAAACCCTCCCGGGATTCATTCCCGGGGCCGTGCCCGGAACCGGAACCGGAGCCGGCGCCGGAGGACTCCACACCAGCAACCCCAATGCCGGTGACCACGAATCCGGAGCCGGAAGTCACAAACCCCCGCGAAACCCAAAATGGTACAAAATCCATCTCTTCCGGGGCATGATCAACGACCTCCGTCGCCGCGCGCCCTACTACCTAAGCGACTGGACAGACGCCTGGAACTACCGCGTAGTTCCTGCCACAGTATACATGTACTTCGCCAACATCCTTCCCGCCCTGGCTTTTAGCTTGGACATGTTCACCAAGACGGACCGGATGTACGGTGTAAACGAGGTGTTGCTTGCCAGTGTTTTGGGCGCCGTGGTGTTTAGTGTGTTGGCTTGTCAGCCGCTTGTGATAGTCGGGGTGACGGGCCCGATTACTGTTTTCAACTACACCGTCTACGACATCATGGAGCCGACGGGGACCAACTACATGGCTTTCATGTGCTGGATTGGGCTCTGGTCTTTGGTCTTTCACTGGATTTTGGCTGTCACCAACTCGTGCAACTGGCTGCGCTATGTCACGAGGTTTCCGTGCGATATCTTTGGGTTTTATGTTGCGTTTATTTACCTGCAGAAGGGCATCCAGGTGCTGGAGCGCCTTGGGGACGCAGAGCCGTTTTATCTGTCGGTTGTGGTGGCGCTTTGCGTCTTTGCTATTGCTTATATCTGTGGCGAGCTGGGTGATAGCAGTTTGTTTAACCATACGGTTCGGGTCTTCTTGAAGGATTATGGGACGCCGTTGACGGTGGTGTTCTTCACTGGGTTTGTCCACTTTGGAAAGCTGGAGAATATCCATCTGGAGCATTTGGAGGTTAGCAAGGCGTTTTTCCCGACGCCGCACGAGGATGGCTGGATCAGAGGGTGGTTTATCCACTTCTGGGATATCCCCGTGGGACATGTATTCTTGGCTATTCCCTTTGCTTTGCTGTTGACGATTCTGTTCTGGTTTGATCATAATGGTGAGTACCTACTTACTTACCTTCTCCTCAGCTGTACGTAGTCCATACTAACACCGCACCGCACCGCACTCAGTCTCCTCCCTCATCGCCCAAGGCACCGAATTCCCCCTCCGCAAGCCCGCCGGCTTCCACTGGGATCTCTTCCTCCTCGGCCTCACCACCGGCGTCTCCGGCCTGCTCGGCATCCCCTTTCCCAACGGACTCATCCCACAAGCGCCCTTCCACACCGCCTCCCTATGCGTAACCAAAGTCGTTACAAACGATGACACCGACGCCGACTCCTCTGAATCGAAAGGCCATCCTTCCGAGTTATACGAATTCAAACCCGTCTCCGTAGTCGAACAACGCGTCTCCAACCTCGCCCAAGGCCTGCTCACCTTGGGAACCATGACCGGCCCCCTCCTCATCGTCTTACATCTGATCCCACAGGGGGTGCTAGCAGGCCTCTTCTTCATCATGGGCTACCAAGCCCTCGCCGGCAACGGGATCACCCAGAAGCTTATTTTCCTGTTCAAAGATAGTCGGTTGACCAGCCCCAATCACCCGCTCAACAATAAGGCGCTGAGAAGAAGCCGGGTTTGGTTGTTTGTTATTATTGAGCTCATTGGGTTTGGAGCGACGTTTGCTATTACCCAGACTGTTGCCGCGGTGGGGTTCCCGGTGTTCATCTTTGCGTTGATTCCGGTTAGGGCGGTGTTGTTGCCCAAGTGGCTGAGTAGGGAGGAGTTGGCGGTGTTGGATGGGCCGACGGCTAGTCCGTTTACGATGGAGAGTGTTGGGGGGAGTTATGGAGGTGTTGAGGAGGAGGTGGAGGAAGGGGAGGAGGGTGGGGAGAGTAGTAGTGGTGGTGAGGGCGGTGGTGTTCGCTCTTCGGGAGCGGGAAAAAAGAATAAGTCGAAGAAGGTGGCCGATGAGAAGAGCGATGAGGAGTTGGCGGAGTTGGGACAGAGTCGTTTGTCGGTTGGAAGTGGTAGGAGCTCGTTACGGAGGGGCAGCACGGCGGTGGATGAGATTCAGCAGGGGCAGAGTCAGGGGCAGGTGCATAGGAGGGGACATCATCAGGCTGGGAGGTAATGGAGCAGCGGAGAGATAATTAGATGGATAGTATGTGGGTAATAGGTAATTTCTAGCCTTTTTGAAGGGTTATCGACATATAAAAGGCGGTGGTAATCTTGGAAAAGGAGAGGTATAAAGAGAGCTGATCGATGGAGATCGACGTATAGAGAGACTTTCGAACGTATATATATAGTAATGACTAGTCAAACTCAGCACATGAAACAACTCTCTTGCATACGGTAACTGTCGATTTTCTTTGCTTCACGATGTTGGGCATGGCGGCTTTGAACCACTGGTCTATATGTCCACTTATTTTGCGTTTTCAGAGACCGCGATGCCCTCAGGCAATATTCCAGGCTTTGGTAATGCGGGCAGAGCTAGTCAAGCAACTGGAGTATGCATGCTCGCCTTCTTGTAGCTTGATGGTGGCATAGGTATTTCTCACACTTGATTCACCTCATTCATCCCGATCTTGAAGGCAGAGTTTGTCGCTTCAGCTTCAGTGCCTCCTTAATCTTGCCCCACCCGTTGCGCCTTCCGAAAAAAAAACGTGTTCCATCCATCACTCATTCGGGTGTCCACGGGCACCTGCCGAATGGCTCACTGATATGTGCTCCAACAAACGAGCGGCTGTTGTTTTCTCTTCCGTACTTCCGTCTGGGAAAGCAACTTGAGAATCGAAAGGTGGCCATTGAATAAACCCTCCATTAAGACTTTCTCCTCCGTTCCTTCTTTTTTTCCCATCTACCTTGCCTGCTGCTCCTACCCGGAACGTTGCTCGGCAAATCTCATCGCCGGGGCCGGTGAGCGAACAGGCCCGGCTCTTACCTTCTTGCCAGGCTTCGTCTAGCCTTCCTGTTCTTCTGCCAGCTACTTGTCTGAGGAGTTCGGACTTCGAAGTGACTGAAGGCAAACGTGACTGCTGTTCGAACGCGAACAATGTCGACGCTCATGATGGGTTGGAGCGGTGTGCATATGTCTCTGTCGTCCCTTCCAGCCCATTGCTGTTGTTTCTCCTTTTCCTTCCCCTGTCTGCTTACTCTTGCGGTGTTCTTGCTTCGTACCTCTTGGCTCTTTCCCCGTCCCCCCAACTTGGCTTCTTTCTTCAGTTGTTCCTTCCTCTTTTCTCCTTTGCTCATATGACTTTTCCCTACTCTTGCCCTCTGCTCCTCATCTTGCAGAACTATCGATATTTCATTCTTCCCGTATATTGCCTGTTTTGTGATTTCATGGCGTCGGAGGATTGTCCTCGGGTGGTCGATGGTCGACTTGTTAACATGGAGACTCCGCGAATGACTCTGGTACCGCGCAGCAATCACTGGACTGTCTGATGTGGGGAGCAAAGCATGCTCGTGGGGGCTGGTCGTGCCGAGATGGTCGGTGTACTCTGGTGTGGTCTGGTCGTCTTGTGTAATTCGTGATGGTTTGTTTAGCGTCCATCGTCTCTTCTCGCCTTACAGAGCAGAAATTCGAGGAGCACTTCCTCAAGAGCGAGATCATGAAACATCAAGGATAGAGTGGGCGCTTTATACCATTTCCTTGCCCTGGATTCAACAAAGCGCCCAAGAAGTCTCATCCCCTTGAACAACACAAACACAATCTATCTTTACTTTATTGCTATTAACTCTACCAAGCAGGACCCTAATTGACACCGCTGTCGAAAGCCATTGACAAGCGACTGTCAATCTAATTCCATCTACAATGTCGCTTGTTGTTTATCACGCGACAGCGCGCACACGGGTTGACAAGGCGGGATCACCAACGAAGGGACGCTAGCGGTGTGTGAAAGTCGCGGCTCGCGTAATAGAGGGCAGCGGGCGGCCAGTGAAATGGGATAGCAGTGGCCCTTTGTCCTCCCAGAGCCATGGAATGCAATATTTAAGAGTCGGAAAGGCCAGTTAAGAGAGGGAACCAGAGCTTTCACGCAAAGGTTGTAATTTGCAACATGGGAGGTTGGGTATCAAACACACTATATCTTAATAGAAGGTTCATAACTGGCCCGTGGATATGGGCTCATGACTTTCCTTACCTTAAGCCTTGCTTAAGAAGCGAGCACCCCGATAGTACTCATCTCAACTTGACATTCAACTGTCCTAGCTCCGAGAGTTTGTCGACCGTCTTCAAGCCCGCACCTCTTTCGGGGAGGAGTTGTTGGTTGTCAGAGGAAATCTCTCTCTGCGTATAAGTCCCGCTTATGGCTGCCCATGGTCGTAGGATCAATAGTTCGTCCAAGTACCGTTGGCTTCTGCTTGCGGGACACCGCTTTCGACTCGCCTGGACAGCCGTCTGGAGTGACTTACTGTAATCAATGCAACCCCTAATCAACAGCATCGTACCAAGGACAACGGATACCACGGCCCTAGCGAGAAGCAATACATTTGTTCTTCGGGGCCGTCTTCTCATGAATTTCCTGGCCAGCCAGCCGCTTCATGCACATTCGGACGCTTTCAGAACAAACGGCCCGGATGATCACGAAGAGTGACCGACACTCGGGCGACCAACATATGATAGCTCATTGCTTGGTTGTGTTGCAACTACCGAGAAACCGAGCTGTGGCGCAAGAAGCAAACTGTTGTTTATCGTTATGTGATCACCGGAAGCCGGGATGTTGGTCCCTGTCCCGTGCCTCCCCCAAAGGCCAGGGGCGGCCGGGAGAAAGAGAGAACGGTTGGTTGGCGCTCAAGATCAGATCTAGTTGACTGCCCTTAGTTGCTTTGGAGTATTTGGAGGACGTTTCCATCGACTACACGCTGGAGCGCCCGACGCAATTCCAGCTTGCAGCTTTTCCATATCCAGTTAAAAGGGCCAAAGAGATGAGGCAAATGAGCATAGGAATACCAGACGCCGACATGTCTAAAGATTCCAGACCTCTCTCGTCCAGCAATATTGTCCCGAGTAGTGGTAGCGACTGTGGACGCCCACGCCACGGAACCTGGACCGAATTTGTGGCTCATCCGTACCTGTTGGTCATTTTCTAGGAACATTCAGGTCCAGAGCTTCGAACTCACGCCATATGTCCTACAGCGTCAGGCGTCCTGCCCTGGCGTCTGCCGATGCCGACGGCTTAGGAGATGAACATGACCTAATCCTTGGGTTCCTCCAACATGAGAGATAGATTGATATGTCAAGGATGGAGCGGATGTCCCAAGGGCTCTGGATTGGCCTCTGCGACAGCCCATTACGCTCAGCAAGGCACAGTAATTTAGCCGGAAGGCACCGTATATTGATCAGACCCATATGTGCACTCCTTTTGGTCATGCGATGGTCAAGCAACGCTGGAGATGGGCTTTGGTGATGGCCGACATGGGTAGGCTGGAGGTGTTGGATACGAGATGGCAGAGAGGTCGACATCATCTTGCTTCCGCCCAACACTTCTTGTATGGTGGTCCCGCCAGTCTGGGCAACTCGGATGGCGCAACACCGTTTCGGCCCATAGATAATGCACCCGAAATCCAGTAAAGGGTTATCGAGGGGGAAAGAACAGTCCGAGATTTTGGTAATGAGGAGCTGAGCCTGGCGGGCAACCCAGGAGTGTCTGTGATGATGCCGAACCGTCGTCACTCAGCGACGTTGCACTTGCATAGCGGGGACAGACACTGCGGAGACAAGCCCAGGAACCGACCCAAGGTTGAATCGATAGGAGTCTGGATTCCATCTCATCATATACCTCGTCTTGTCAACTATAACCGGTAGGTTGTTTCGCCAAGCCAGGTAGGTACTCAGGTAGCGAGAGCGAGGCCGTCGACTGATTCCGGGCTGTTTGTCATCTGGCTGTCATTGACGTGACATGGTTAGAGAATTGACGTTCAGGTAAAAGTAGGGCGTCCGTTGGTAAAGTAAGAGAAAAGGTAGTCTTGTTGGAGAGTGTCACTGTTGCTAGCCGTGAGACAAAGTGATGCCGACGGGACGTGAATCGTGATGGAGTGAGTGATGAAAGAATCGATGAAGTGTGGTTCAGTTCATCAAGCGAGGAGTGCCTTAAGATGCCATGCCGTTACGGGGCGTTGCATTCTGCCAAGTGCCTGCCAGTGCCTGCCGCACGGCTCTCGGCTGAAGAGTGTGGGTCGCATCGAATGGACAAGTGGGGCTATGCACGAGCCTGTCCCTGGCTCCCGTCCTTTTGTAGGCAGATATGGTCTGTGCGCATGTGGTTATGGTCGTCTCTTTCCCTGAGATCGGCCCCGGGCCGTCAGTTAAAGGAAGTGCAACCGTGACAATGTCATCGACGGACGGTCAACAACGGTCAACGAAGGAATGAAGGGGCAATGAAACTGAAGTGACGTGGCAAGTGCCGCAGTGAGCAGCTTGAAGGCAGCGACGGCTCGGTTCTCTGTGTCCCTCTTTCCTTTTCCATCGACTGTCGTCCAGTTGAGCCGTTGAAGATTCCCGGGTGCCTTCCCAACATCACACTCGGCTCCCGTCTTCCTCAAGTTCGGTCCCGTGTCTCTGCGTGCTCCCATTGAGCAGTTCGTGGATTGTCATCTTGGCTTTCCACTCACACTTTCCATCACCTTACATTTGATGATCCATCTTGCATCTTGCACCAACTAGTCCATTTCGTTTACTATCGCCTTCCTCTTTGAGCCAGTCGGTCCCAGCATTCAGTCCCAGTCGGATTCCCAACTTACAACCATCATGATCCTCTTCCCGGACAGTCAATACATTCAGCACATTCAACAACGGACTGAGCTGCCATGGAAAACTGGTCTCGTCTCGTCTCCAGCCACACCGGGCGCTCACATATCCATGCTGCCCCGGCTGTTTCAATCGATCGGACCAGCGCAGCACGCCGGCATGGCCGCTGCGCACACGACCTTCCTCGCATCAGCATACCACAGTAGCCACACAGCAACCATGTCTACCACTGCCGTAGGGTGGGAATGCGCTCATGGACTTCGGACATGATCCCCGCGCCAGAGCCCGACGACAGCCAGCACCGGCCGTGTTCTACCCTTACGAACCCAACAACCCTCCGGGCTTGTCGGCAACTGTTGCCGTCGAGCCATGCCGTCTTCAGCTTCTCACTCAGCGGTCGCGTCTGTTCGGGTACCGATAGGCGATAGCTTTTGCGTGACCCGTCCGTTCTGGATCCTCGTACCATACGCCCATACGGTACGAGACATACAGCAGACTCCAGGCTCTTCTGTTGTTGCACATCTGGCCCGCCACCTCGGAAGCCTCTTCAGCCTCTACCCCTGAACGATAATCGCATCGCTGTCCTTGGAGTGGCAGCGGCAGTATGCGCTACGGCTACCCACCACGCTCATGTGCCGTGTCAGGCTTCGGTTTGGTACGCTCTTCGTTCTTCCGCTCCTGGGTCCGGATTGCTCTTGGATGCCCTGCTCAAGCTGGCCCTGCCATGTTGTGCAACCTGATCCCATGCGACGATTCCTTTCTCTTGGTGGTACACAGTACTTCTCGCCATGTCACCCTTCTTGTTAAAGCAATAGCTCGACGGAAACATGGCTGAGCATCGTCGAGTTGGGATGAGGGAAACGGTGTAGCAGTGTAACAACTCCTCTCCGTTAGGACAACCTTGTCGAGTACAGCGCCATTCTGGACCAATCGAGTCTCAACACTCCTTTCTCTACCGGACACCAGCGAGTGACCTCTTCACTTCGGCCCCATCTTTTTCGTCTCGCCAGGCCTTATTCCGAGCGGTGGCACGGCATACCCTCTGGTGCTTGCAAAGCCCACAGCGAGATGCAAGATAGGCTACACAAATGCCATGCCCATGCCATGTTTTCTGCAGCTTGTCACCTACAGGACACCACATCCATGGACCAGCCCCGTCCTGGTTACACGGATCAAGCCAACGGGCTTGCAGAGACGCCTAGCTTTCTCAACGAGCCAGTACGCACATGAGGATAGCCGTCTCTGTGTATCTCGACAACTCACAATGTTGAAGAAATAAGCCCTGGTTAGCGATGGCCCGTCCGACAGTTAGAATCAGAGCTGGACAGTTGCTCTCCCGATTGTTCGGAGGGAACGACAAAAAGCAGACCAAGCCGGTTGCGGTGGTCCACTGCCTCATTAACCTGACGCCGGGTCCAACCGCCCAGGTCGCATTTGCGGTATCGGTTAACCCGTCGAAAACCTGAGAAGACCAGAAAATTTGCGACTTTGCCCGGATTCTCAATATAACGACACAAATTACATCCCCGTAGCCTTAGTCAAGGACCAGCAGCTACGATCAAGAGCCGAACACAATCGTATTGACCCAGGAGGCATACAACCTTGTCTGTTCCGCACCGGCGGAGTGAGCCAGCAGCCTGTGGTTACTACAAGTCAAGTCGATGCTGCAGTGACATACTCCGCAAAACCTTCTTTTGTAGAGTAACCTATCACCAATGGGAAATGGCTCTAGTGTTCCATTCCGCTGTGCTCGTACGGATGATGATGAACGTAGCACGTTTCTTCATCTTCCTATTTTCCGATCGGGGCTGCCGCAACCCGCCAATGGGTGTCTAATCGTCGCCTACATGCCTGGCTTTCTGGGAAGCAATGACGATACAGCAACATGAAGTTCGAGATCGGCGGTTGAAACATTTGGCACCAGATTTCTGCATGCATTCCGCATCTTCTGTAGGCTTCTGCCCAAAAGAATACTGGGAGAATCACGACACGAGAGATTCAGTCACGATCAGCTGCGAACAAATAGCACAAGAGAGAGAAGTACCGTCAGGCATGCTGGCCTGCTGCTTTCCGGAATGGAAGCTTTCCAGAGTCCGCGGAATGTCCTCCTTGCTGTTCTCTTTCCCTCCTCGCGGCATGGCGACTGCATCAAGCCCAAGGTCAGGTTTGCGCTGATTGCAAGGGATGAAGCAAGAACCCATGCCACCCGAACAGCTATGTACCCCAACTCCTGATCGCCGTGACCTTTTCGACCCTTCCATTCGTTTCACACCCCCCAGTTTCCATCACACATCCTACTAGACCCTTGACCTCTAGCGAGCTCTCAGGCACGTCAGATCCAACGCTTATTTCCCCAGTCCAACTCCAGCCCTTACTAGTGCAATGCTTGTTTGAGCCGAGGGATACGGTTTGTATCATCTGCACAGTATGTACACATATTACGGAAGTTTCCAGTGTCCTTTAACCACCCAGTAACGGAAGTAAAGGGATGCGCTGTTTTTCGTTACCTTCATTGTTGGTAGCAAAGTGCTCTCTGCTACTTCAGGGTTTCACGTCGCCGGAGGAAACGAAATGACAGCGTTGCTAAATGGTGCCTGCTCTGCTTTTTTTTGCTCTTGGCAGTTGGCATCCTCCGAGATGAAGCCGTCGCAAGGCTGGCCAACCAGACGAACGGGATGCCATGGAATTGGATTGCAGTTCCGTAACGTACCAGGCAGTCGGACACTCAACTCCAAAACAAGTGTAATCTCACTTCAACCTCAGCTCATCTTGTTTTCCTTCTTGTCTTTTCTCCATTGTGATTACCTTCCTCCCTAGCAGCTGTGTCGAGTGTGACTATGTCTCCTGAGCATATACGTCAGATGAACGGTTTGTCATCTGCCCGCACTGTCTCTGGATATCTTGCTCCTGCTCCTCTCAACCACCCAACATTTCACTCGCTATCCAAACACACACGCCGTTGGCCCGATGGCCCGTTGTGAACACGAACTGTCATCCTCGAAGTCGATGGTTTGAACGGAAGGAAGCATCCGACTACATTACCAAAAAGCAGAGTACCATCACCCCTCACAAAGCCGTCCGTACCTGGCATGCATAGCCCTTGCATGATATGGACGCACTAGACTGCCCAGTAACCATGCTGTTCCCGTTCATGCAATGCCCACGCCGTTTCTTCTTCCTTTTTTTCTGCGGCTATTCTGCGCTGTTCTGCTGCTGCTTCTGGCTGAATATATATCTTGCAGATCACGCTAATCTGAGTTTGGCCTCATTTTTTGTGGTATGAAGTCTCTTTCCTTCCTCTGAGCCGTCTTTACATGCCCATGCAATATTGTCTCGTCCGTCCTGTGGGAGAGGACTTTGGGGACTCCCGTCCTATAGGTGGAGGACAAACGAAACGAAACAAGAAAGAGGCTACACCGGCGAGCCATAATCCGTACATCAAAGAGGCCGAATTGGGATTTTCGGTTTTGTTTGAAAATTTTCGCGCTGCTCTCCCGGACGTTGTTAAGTTACCCTACTTCGCCGAAGGAAGGAAAAACAAAACCGAGAGAAACGCCGGCAGAGCGAATATCGCAGAGTGTCCGTCAGAAAAAGGGGAAAGACGTGAAGATGAACAGATCCTTGATGTCCAGTTGGCTCCCGCTAGTGACATTGACCAAGACGAAAAGACAGAAACATACAATCCTTCAAGCTCTCCAGTCTAGCTCATTGATTCGACGAGCGTTGCCGGTATACTTGTTCGTTCGTGTTTCGGCTTGTGTAGGGTGCCGAAGTAGAATAAGGGATGAGAAGACAATCGCCGCAAAAGTGAGCGAGCCCTAGATGCCGGTACCCCCATCACATCGTTTTGTCTCGGCCATGGGTAAGTGCAAACATTCTTAATACCAGTAAAGGAAGCAGTGAAGTGCCCCAGTAAAAGTCAAATATTGAAACTTAGGCTCGGGTGGGAACCAATAGAGTGCCTTGTAGGATGAAACAATTACAGTAGCTGTAAGGCACAAGAAATTGAATACACAGATGCCGAGTTTTAAACACTCTGCTGCTGCCACCACCCTCACCCGCCCAAAATGCTGCTATCATCACAACTCCTCCATATGGATCACCTTAAAAAATAGCTGCTTGAGGAAAATACCCTCTCGAGAAATCCACAGTAGTCGTAACCATGCCACCCCGTGAAGACCATTGAAACACCAAGATCATACATAGTGAAAAGTCATGGGAGAATCCAAACAAGCTGAGAAGAACAAAACAAGGGAACGGATTCGTAAAAGCATCCAAAAAGCCGCCTTGGTATATAGATAACAATGCCAGCAAGACATGTGACAAACAAGTAGAAGTGTTTTTTCCGTCTCCGCGAAAATCATACGCCACGAATACAGTAAAAGAAATTGTCAACATATACCGCATACCACCCGTAAGCACATTGCCACCCGACTCTTTGGTCAAAAACCCCAACGCAAATCTAGCAGCGACCGATATAGACCGACCTGACTTTCGAAATATGCCCGTCCATGTCGTTTTCGGAACGAAGAAAAAGAAGCGTTTTCATGTCGTGAATGTTCACACCGCCGCCCCATACGCCCCAGTTCCCTGTGCACTTGAAACCGCAGGCACCGTTCCTGAATAACTCCGTTTCCGCTTCATGCCTAGGGGGTCATGTGCAGAATAATCGTCGGTGGTGCGGTGGCTTGCCGGATTGTTATGACCATGGCCTAACCCCAAGGCACTTCCGCCGAAATTATCCCTCAATGGCTGTGTATTCCTCGAACTTCCTCCTCCACCACCACTGGACATGCTGGCCTGAAACGCCTGCGAGAAATCGTTGGGAGGGGCGATTGGCGCGCTCATCTGCGGAATGGAATAGTCCGTTGCCCCTGTCGGTGGCGGTGGCCTGTAAGGTGATGTACGGGGAAGGGAGTAATCGACAGGTGCCGAAAGGGGTGCAGATGGGAAGCTCGACGCAGAGTAGCTAGAAGAGACGCCGCCACTTCCTAGCTGGGAAGTAGACGGTGTACGGGTAGAAGTTGGCAAATGTGCTGTTGACTGTAAGCTACTGGCTCCTACAGCTGAGCGAAACTGCGTTCGTAAATCGAGACCAAGAGGCAAGGAGGCTGAGGAAGCCCTCAAGCGCGAGTTTCTCTGAGAGTTGTTTTGAAGACTAGATGACTGATAATTGGGGTAACTCAAGTGAGTAGGCGACTGGACGGTCGATCCTATATGAAGCTGATCAGCCATTAGATATGAGAAGAGTAAGACTCAATCGAATAACAGCTTACCCGCATAGTGAGTTGAGTCATAGCTTCCCAAGCCAGCCGTGGAGGTACTGTTCATATGATCCTGGAGGTACAGGCTTTGTGGCCTGCTACCCATTGGGGGTGAAGTGTTGCTTCCGTGATAGGTTGTATAGTCAAGGGAATCGCCCTTCCATGACATACTGGTACGGAGTGGAGATTGAAGTGTATCGGCGCGAGACCTGTTCATGGTCTCTCGAAGTTGAAGAGGTTGTAATGGGCGTATTTGATGTCGTGAATGATGATTATGCATATGTACGCTCGTGTCGAGACCAGATTGTCGCGCAAATGGATTTGACGACCGTGCTCCAGCACTCAACGGCGCTGAGAGATGGTTACTGTATCCGTATCTATCGGTAGAAGGGGGTGACATCGGTGAAAGAATGTCTGGGTTGTTGAGCGAGTTCGAGGGATTGAAGCCTATACTCCCGAACGCTGGGCTCAACCCGGTCGGTGAGAGATGGTCATCGGTATCAGATCGCCGCACGTCCACCATAAGTGGTCTCATCATATGATCTGCATAGGACGAGGCAGAAAAATCAACGGGTGAGGTCAAGGGTGTCCCAAGCCCGTGAACCGCTCCATAAGGGGCATGAAGTGCCTGGACATTGTCGAAATCGTCGGGAACTGCCCTCATTTTCATAACACGGTCCCTTTCGTCCGCTGTCAAGCGCTTGATCTTTGCTCGCCTGGCAATTTATTAATCCACGGATCGAGCTATTGGTTCTAGTTTGAGAACTCACCGATTCTGGAACCAAACTTGTACCTGACGAGGACTCAAACCGGGTATTTCTCGAGAAAGCCGTTCTCTATGCGCGGCATCAGGATGGGGTTGTTTGGCGAACTCGCTCATTAAGAATCGTGTCTGCTGGTGGGTGAGCCTGGACAAGTTAGTATCTGGTTCCGTGCCTTGCGAGTTACCGTCTAAATTACCTGAACCGCTTCATCTTCCGGCGTTGTGCCGTTCTCTCCGCTGCTGTTTGTGGCTGTGCTTGCGCCTGTGGCTCTCCTTCCACATCGCCATCTATCATCTCTTCATCATCCAACACATCATCATCTTCCTCTTTGATCGTCGACTGAACTTCACTCATTGACTGTGCTGTGGATGATGTTGGTCCATGCGCGGCTGAAGAAACAGAGCTTAGTGGGTGGGAGCCGAGCGAGATATTAGGAGTTTCTGTGGACGTATGGGATTCTTCGTGTGCCGCCTCGGCAGCCTTTTGGGTATACTGCTCGCTATGACTTTCTACCTGCTCAACAGCTGGAGACGACTGCTTCGGTTGCCGTAGACCTAGAGGATCGGCCCTGTGTCCTAATGGCGAAGTTACCCGCTTGGGCGGTTCGATCTCTAGAGGATTGCCTGGGCCAACCACAGATCGTGGTTGAGCTTGGGAGTTCGCATTGTCTGTCGAGCCCGATACGTGTTCATATGACTGCGAAAAGAGATTGTTGTCGCCTGGCGGAAGGAACGAATACTGGCCCTGCCAGTCCGACTGCGTTACGGGGTCAAAGTTCGACATACGTAGACTGTCTGCCGACTTAGAATAAGGTGTTCCGAACTTGCTGATAGACCAAGGACTTTGCTCCGTAGCGCCTTGCCTGGATGTAGCGAGCATTGGAATGACAAAATCTCCCTGAGTATGCGGTGAATCTTATGCTCGTTGGCGAGATCGCTGCTGGTCCTTGTTGTGCCACGGGCAGCACAGGAAGCTAATGTCTGTTGCTGGGGGAGCCTTGAATGAGATTGATGTAGCGAGCGAAGCCAAAGAAATCGGGCTGATAGTGCTGATAGCAGAAGT
Organism: Neurospora sp. CHS-2018b; assembly: GCA_009806015.1. Taxonomy (NCBI): domain Eukaryota; kingdom Fungi; phylum Ascomycota; class Sordariomycetes; order Sordariales; family Sordariaceae; genus Neurospora; species Neurospora sp. CHS-2018b. Next base: position 50,103 of record RAOV01000010.1, on the reverse strand, counting down.
CACAAACGCACATTGATGTCTGCTTGCTGCGTAATGGCAACTCGTATCCTTAAGTTCGATGTTGCCGAAGACTAGAGATAGGCCGGGGGTGATTCAAGGAATGAGAGGTTATGGGGTTGTGCCGACAATCGTGGGATCCAAATCCGTGGTGCTAGGCTATCGCTTGTTTAAACGAGACGGAAAGCTCTGGGGAATGGGGCGAAGAAGTGCTCGTCGTGTGTGCAGTGCTCGGGTATGGGTGTGTTGTACCAAAACTCCAGAGTTGACCAGTCAAAAGGAAGATCAAAACGAAGCAGTGGTGTGAGTAAACCGGCTGCTGAGACGGTCACTAGTCCACCGACTTCCCAGTAAACGCTCCAACAAACCCTTGTTGACGCTGTAGTTGGTTCGGCAATGGTGGTCTCCTGTTGACAGATAAAGAGCGGGTTGATGGCAAGAGTGTCTATAAAAACGGTTGGCGTCAAAATCCTTGTGGGATACTGTTTATTGTCCTTGTAGATCCTCGTTAAGGAAAGCCAGATCCAGAACACTCAAGATCTTGTGGGGGTGTCTGTGGAAGTAATAAGGCCTTTCCTTGATGCCCTCTTGGCTGGTAGGACAGGTGTAGGATTAATACCGGCGGAGCCCCCGATTCACACGGAAAAGGGTCGAGGCAGGCTCCGAATACAGACAGGGTCTGCACGGGCAGCCACAACAAACTTGGGAAGAGTTTGGATATGGAGTATCAGGGGACCAGGTACCTGACTGCGGTTACTCGGTAAGGCTCGCCCTTTGGGGGCTTGTTTGAAAGAGTCCCTGAAATAGAGGCAAGCCAAAACCAATCGCCTCTGGCATGTATGATGGAGGACGGTCGACAACGGACGGCACAGCTGAGCCACACCGTTATATTCACTGGCTCTGAGTGTCGACCTGTGACGACAGGGCTATAATGATCAGTCCAAGGTCATAGAGGTCTCGGCTGAATGGCTAATGCTGTGCCATTAAGGCGTTTGGACCATCCGGGGCATGCCTCTCTGGTATCATCCGTGAGCAGGCTATAAAGGAACCGAGAAAACGCCAACAACTCAAACGGCGAGTAGCAAGGGAAGCCACATGGGAAGTGTAGAAATCTGCTTAGCAGCGAGGAAACGGTATGGCAAGCGCCGTGGTAAGCCCAGAACAAGGTCGCAAGAGGACAAGGCATGCATGGATACTGGTCGAGACGAGGTAGGCAAGGGCTTGTGGGCCAATGAGGCCGGCGCAAACATCCGACACTCGCGGAGGCAAGACAAGGTCGTTCAACCGTAGGCTGCAGGCAAGCACTTGCGAGGACGCCGGTAACGCACCTCAAGTTGCGTTCTGGGAAGGAAGTGACCTCACTGTCTCACAGTGTAGACGGAACATAACCCAGCGCGGTCAGCTGGAATCCCGTCACCATAGCTTTGTAGTATGCAACTGAACCGGGAGTGATTGCAGAGAAGGTACAAATTCAGGCCGTGCGTGGTATCTTGGTTCGATCAGAGTGAACAGCTAGCTGATTGGCCTTTTGCGACTGAGTCCTTTGTCGATTCCACGGAAGAAGGCATGACCGTTACAGAGTCGCCTTTCCCGCTAGGCCAATGAGAAAAGGTAACGGCCCAGAGCAAGGGTTACGATACCAATGTTGCTTGTTCCTTGGTCTGCGGGTAGGAGTGATGATGAAGAGGGGCCGGCCATGAAGGCATAAAGCAGGGGGTGAACGCAGATCGGATTAGGTAGCGAGAAGAGGGATAAGATGGAAGTCCCCTTTCAGCAAACCACACTACACCGTAAGGTTGGGACACGAGTGCTTGGGGCAGTTAGTTGAGCTGGGTATGGTGGTGCGGGAGGGGGGAAGGGAGCATTCGGCGATGCTGGGGAATCGAAGCTATCCTTGTAACATGGCACCTCTGAGTACTTTGTGGCGGCAGAGCAGGGGGGTGCGATGGGAAGATCATTGATGGGCAGATCTTTCTTGCTGATGTCCCATCTGAACCCAAGAAGGCTTGACGACCTGGAGCACTGTTGGGTTCGATGTCGCCCTAGCAGCATCTGGACCTTTTTACGGGTCTCCATGAACCAAACTCCCAGCTTTGTAGACGCTGAAGCCTGGAATGCAGCGGGCCGGCCTGAACCGAGCGAATTTGCGTTTTGTTGAGCAACAAAAATCGGGACAGAGGCAGGCAGTTGAGCTGTGTGTGTGACCCTTATCTGTCACCTTGATGACAAGTCGAGGTACGCCTAGCTCACACGGCACTAGGCCAGTGTGCAAGCAGTGTGAGCTACATCTCTCGCTAGGCAAAACACCGCCTTTCTCATCCGTCAGAACTTGTTGAGGAGACACAGTCCGAGCGGCTTCATGGGTAGGGGAGGACGAGGGCTAGGCCAACCTAACCATGACATTTATCCTGGGTAGCTATATCACAACCTCCCCCCCTCTTCAAGATATGCTTCCCCACGGTAGTCAATGCCGGCGTGCGCGAGGGCTTTGACGTGCGAGTTGACTTCCACTTGTTGGGGAGGTATGCTTGCGAGAAGACAACCCTAGTACAGACAAGCTCAAAACATAAGAGTCCATGAGCGGCGTGAGCGAGTAAGGAGTCGAGGAAAAGTGCGCCGAATAAGCCGTAGGCTGATGTGATGTGTTACCTCCCAGGAAGCTAAAAAGGCTGGGTCCGATGGGGTCTAGTGTAACTGTACGATAAAAAGGACAGGAGGGTCGAGGTACCTAGAGGTAGATACTGTGGACTAAGTAGGAGCGAGAAGGAGAGGTGTCTTGCAGGCGGAGGGTGGCAGTGAGAAGCTCTGCAGCCTGCAGTCTGTGTTCTGCTCGAGCGTGGACGGTGGACGCGAGAAGACGGTCGTGTCGTTGCTAATGCCGTGCCAAGACGAAGGAGGACAGATGCAGTTGGGCTAGAAAGGTGGCTCAACGGTCGAATCTTCTTCGGGGAACACACTCCGTGGGCGTGGGCGCAGTCAAGACGCCAGATCCCAAGCCGGCGCATGCCATGGCTCCCATGGCTTCGAGAGGGTGCCCGTACAGGAGACAAGGGGCAGTATAGACAAGGGCCATGTCCCGTTGCAGGGGCAACAGGGCAGCTGTATGGACAAGCGTAAAGGCAACGGCAGGGTAGCCAGGCGAGCCAGGGGTGCAACCCACCAACACCACCACCATTTCCATGACAGCGAGAGCCACGGCTTGCACGGTTTCATCAGGGGCTGGCATTTGTGAGACGCGACGGTGGCATCCAACAGCATGGGCGTATTGCTGTCCGTACCATGCCGAAACGGGCCAAGAACATGGACTGCTCGCTGACGGGGTCCGTCAGCGATCCCCCATGCGTTCTTCTGCCCTAGGAGCAGGGCCTGGCAGCCGTTGTGCTTGTCTGGGGGAACGGCATTCAGCTTTATCCCGACAACTGGGCACAGTGTTCCTGAATCTTGCCTATTCTGGATCGCCAATGTCGAGCTTTGCGCAAGTGGTTCCAAATACTTGCGACCTGGTTCAGTCAAGCAGTCAGCGAGTGACACGGCCAAAGGTGCTCGATTTCGGATAACCTACTTAGCTGGCCAGAACATGGCCGTTCAGAGATTGTACACTGAAAAGAGGAACGGATGCGCAGCCGGCAACGGAAGTGGTGGGAGGAATACTGCAGTGGATTCAGGGTTCAGGAGGAGAAGAATGGTTTCTGTGCGTCCACGAACTGGAGCTGAGATGGATCGATGTGGAAAAATGTGTCAACAAGTTCCCGTCAGAATAAACGAGTGGATCCAAGACTCGGAAGAACTGAATTGCAAAGTCACTCGACCAATAGGTATCGTGAGTGAGGGAAGGTGCCTTTGCTTCCACTTGCACTTACCTTACCTCCTTCCTTACCTTCTTGGTTGCTACCTTCCCTTGGTGGGCACTTGCCGTATGAGTAGTCTGTCTTGAGACCACACGCTTGAAGGCACGCAGATCAGAACAAATGGAAACTGAAGCATCCCTGTGTGTTCCAATACTGTAGTAAAGTCATAACTTGAGGGAGTTGATGTGGTCCAAACATCATCATCGGCGTCATCTTCAATCATCTTGATTCAGTCGGCCACTTTCTTTTTTGCGTTCCTGGGAGCCATGTGCGATCATCTGCGTTCTGGGAGGCTTCATCGTAGCGAATGGGGGAGCCAAGAGGCGCTCGATTGGGAAGGTGGGTTGCGCCATCCGGGTCGATCCAGATTTCCCAGGTTCAATACAGAGCATCAGACGGAGCAGAGGAACTTGATCGAAGAAGCAAAGTGAGGTAAGAGGTAAGTACCCTCATTCCGGGTAGTCTGAGACCCGTCTGAAAGTATCTCTAGAGGTAACTTGTCGCGTGTACGACTTGTAGTCTGTATCGTTCATCAGCAGACGGTTTCATACCATGGAAGCAATGCCGGAATATTTGCAAACCGTAACCTCCGTTTGACATGGTTGACTTGGGCACCAATATGCATAGGGTTGAGATGGAGGCACAGATGCGGCGGGCAAGGCGGGCAAGGCGGGTAGCTGACAACTTAAGGTCAAGGTGTAGCATTCCTACCATTGTCTCTCACCTTTTTCCACATGGCACACAATGGCAATTTGCTTGATAAACGAGCTTGAGGTGCGCAGAGGTATTCCTGCAGCTACCCCTCAGATTAAGGACTGCAACGGAAGAGAAAGACCTCATACACAGAATGCCCCATCTGGTCCTGTGTAGCAAGGCCCAAGTTTGTCTGCACGCAACCCCCCCTGGCTGGGCCGAGTTTGCTAGGCCATGCTAACCACTCGCTGCTGGAGCATGATTCAAATCGTGAATACGAGGACCATGTGGAAATTTCAGGTCGCCAGTCGTGTCTGGACTCCCGAACTCGGGTAGATCTGAGAAAGTGTCCGTACCTGCTGCTGCGTATAATTGCCAACGAGCTCATGATGGACGGGTGTGACGGGTGTGACTGGGTAACATTGTACAAGACTACTACCCAGGAGCCCAAGCACCCAGGCATCACCTCTGCTCTCGTCGCACGTCGTCTTCTCATTTGTAGCCGATTCTCGGCCCGTTCCATGCTCGATGGCCTTTTGGAGATGGTGCGTGACCCTAGAGAGTCGCTCAACTCAATGCGAAGAGAGTTGTCTGGTTGGTCGATACCGTCTGCATCTCGGCTCGACCTCCTGTGATACTCAGCTTAGTACAAGGGCTCCTGGATATAGGACCGACACAACTGCAAAGATGAAGGCGGGCATTTTGTCCACAACCTGAGCAGTGGTACTGATTTCCCAGCCAAGTTTCCGTTGTCAAGGGCCAGGGCGCCAAAGACAACACCAGGTGGACGAATCGGTGCGATCCGGGGTGATATAAATGCGATTTGTCGAGCCGAAACGGCGCAGCACCCGCTCAATCTTAGCAAGGACGGAAGGACAACGTCGACTAAGCCGTCCGGACGTGTGGTGCTGGCTTGGCTGAGCCAGGACTATCCCCAAAATTGACGCGACGGCTGATCATCTTCGGACTGGCTGGGTCCGTTTCCGCGATGCGGCCCGCTGGCACTCCTCTCACCGTAACGGGCGGGATAGGAGCACATTTGGAATAACGATGGAAAGCTCTTTTGTTTCAGGAGTCGGCTTGTTGAGCCGAGAATAGTTGCGCTGTGCAGAAGCGCGCGGCGGGAAAGCAACCACAGTCGACAGCTGAGGGTTGTCAAGGGAATGTGCACTGCAGTTGAATTTGCCCTCCTTGATGCTCGCCGCGTGTCGATGGCTTTAAGCTGGCAGCTGCAAGGTGGCTCCAAACAACTGCAGCTGGCGAATGATTGGATGATGCACAGCTGGCGACATCTGTCAGGCGAGTTGCCAATGGTCGGCAGTACGGTAACGTACCGTGCCGTGATGCTCCAAACTGGCACCTTCCCCAAGTACAAACCCGTCAACTTCATCGAGTGAGGGCAGATGGGCAGGAGCGACTGGAAGCGGGACACAACTTCTTGACGATCGGAGGCTGACGAAGAACCATGTCTCTTCTAACCAACGAATCGAGGCGGGACAAAATCCACTCCGGGCCAGCTTCCATTCCCCTTTCACACAAAGCAACCGTACTGGCACCGTGACTGACCGGCAGCTGGGCTCATGAACCATGATTGAACCACCACAGCCGACTACAACCTCATCCTCCGAATTGCCCGACGTGCTGCCGGCGCCGCTGCAACGGGCGCGCATCTTCTCGGCTTCATTTTCATTCCTGGCTTCTTTTCTACGTGCGGGCCTCCATGCCACACCCGAGTCTGGACACCTTACGATGCAATCCATTGTCATGGTGGTGTCGACTGGAATCTGGACAGTGCTAGTGCTGGCCGATGAGCCCTGAGTAGGCACCTAGGTAAACAGACCAGTTTGGGTTTCACGAACTTGAGGTCAGCACTGCAAGCTGCCTTTGCTGGAGTCTGTTTTCGACTATGCTCGTAGCGCCAGAACACCAAACCCCCAGGGGCAGGTTGCCGCTCTCTCCCGCTCTTCCAGACTCCTCTCCCGTCTCTGATGTTTGTCGGTCCCGACAACACTTCTTCGACTCGCCATGCTCGCAGTTGCGGTTCCAGACAGGGGCCCCTTTATTCTACTTGCCTTTTCTGATACTCGGCCTGGTCATGATCAATCGACACCATCATCGGTCTATTCCGTTCTGCTCCGTACCTGTCTCCTCGCGCACCGCTGCCTTGGGTTCTAGGCATTCTGCTGTATGGCCTGGTCCAATTTGCAAGTGAGACGGCACATGTCTGGGTACCTCTACCTCACTTGCCACCACAGGTACGTATAGACGATCCCCATTCATGTCTACCTACTCCTGACACCTAACCTCGACTTCATCGTTTCTCCCAGCGCTGCCAACCTGGCACAAGCCAGTAGGCATCCTGTCAAGACGTTAGCCGCAACCGCTATGCATACCTGGGCGGCTTTGTCCGGCTTGCACACCCTCTATCCACGGGTACCACAAACATATAGTGGAAAAGAAGCCTCGGACATATCCACATGTCCAGCGGTTTCTTGCGTAAATCCTCTCCTTGGGATTGAATGTCGCTGAGCATGTTAACCCGTCACGAGGAGGAGCCGCTTGACCGAGGCTCTCGCCGAGCTGGCCTTGCTGTGAAACACCGTGACACAAACAAGACGTTGTCCTCGCACAATCTCCCGTCTCTCGTTCAGCGCGTCCCTGCATTTGTGGCCTTCGGCGACAACCTTGTGTGAGCGGCCAGCTTCTGGAGACCTTCGACATGGAAACCTCTTGGTGTGAAGATGCAGCAATCCGCAATATTGAGCCAATGGCTTGGAACCCCAGCCATCGTGCCCAACTCGTCACAAGTCAAACATCGGGCAAGCAGCAAGTCAATGGGAACCGCACAAATCTCTCACAATCTCGTGAATCGCTACATCATGGCCTTGACCGTTGGCGGCGTGGAAGCCATGCGTGTCGGCTGCGTGCCTGCGTGGGAAGCACGCGCTCTACTAGCGAAACCGAAATCCAGTCGGAAAGAGCATGGCGAATTTCCCCTCCAAGGATCGACTGCGATTATGGGCATGTCAAAGTGATACGAAAATAGTCATTACGTCTGTGCTCGATTCTTTGGGCTACGGCCACAGCTCGGTCTCCTCTCAGGTTCACATTTTCCAGTTCTGGATTGACTCAAACTTTCCGGTCGAAACATCTTGTCGTCTGTCATGGGACAGGGGCGGAGTGTATCTAAAAACTCATTACTCAATCCTCCAATTTTCCAGAACAGCTTGTATCCTTGGACAGACGATAACGATATCTGACCCTCTGGTTGCACATGTTTCGATTGGACCTTCTTGCGAAGTGACCTACGCCAACCAAACCATACGCGGCTTTCCGATGTGCGACATCGTGCAGATGCGGTTGATGTGCTCCTCGCACGTGTAGAAAGCTGGAAAGTTGAAGCCAGAATGCCCGAGGATGCGGTCCACTGTCAAACACGAGGCCGATATCAGTGGCGTCGGCATTCTCGTCGAAGCGAATTACAGCTCTACCATTCACGGCTCAACGGCTAAACTATTGGGATCGAGTACTCCGGTGCCCTGGAACGCAGTTTCATCTGTATGTCGGTGGGAAGTTGAGCATAGCTATGTGTGGAATAATTATGATGACAATTCCCACAAGGACAAGATGGCTTTTGTTCTGCATCAAGGCCTCGGCCTAATATCAACCCGCGCCCAACACAAGCGACGAAATCCCACCCCGGCTTTTGTATTTACGTCAATGCCCTCAACCATCGCGATGTTAAGCAGGGCGGATGGAACACCCAGTGTTGTCAAGATGGAAAGAACCATGTACCAGACCATGTTGATGGGAGAAGCACTTCGCGACATCGGCTCATGTAGCTGACTTGCGCATCAACATACCCGTTGACCTGCCACTGTTTCCTTCGATCATTCAATCAGTGAGCATATACTGATGCACAACACAGGGACTTCGCCTAGTTGGAGGGATAGAGCACACGTATCACAACAAGCTCCCGCGTTTTAACAACTCAGCAGCAACCCCTTCAGCTTCTTCTTTCGCCTTGTTCTGATGACGCGAAATGAGATGCTCTCGATGTTATAGAGCCCACGCCCTGCTTGAGAAGTTGATGCGGATTGATAAAGACAGCAAGCGGCAATTAATGTCATTCGATTGATTTTCATCTTGGTCACAAATAAGCCTGATGCTGTTACCACGGTGGCTATGTCATCTTGTCTTCATGATTGCCCTTTATTCCGTGGCGGCTACATGTTTAGCCGCTGAAATACTACCCGCCGTGAAGCAAGCTCTGATCCACCTTTTCCTTCCCAGAATTCCGTTCTTCGGATATGACCTGTCTGTGGAAGGGCGGTATTTACCGTAGCAGATGTTCACGATTATGTGCCATTCAAATGGTTGTGAGATTTTCGCCTTGATTATGGGATAACGCTGTCCAGATGCGCATATACGTATCGAGTTCATCTCATTTTACTCAAGGGGGAAGAAAGCTTCGAGACCCGGCCGTGTAACAGTCACGCCCGAGACCAGAGCACTCTCCTGCCCGTCGGTCAGCGTCTGTGTCAGAACAGCTTGCTTTGGCGTCTGTATGATGATGAGTCGAAGCATGTCGTCAGATATCCTCGTCGTTCCTGAGTGGAATTGACGACTGGCCTTGCCAAGCATACCAGGGATTTGCCTATCTCATGCTTATATCTGCAATGCGGAGAGTAAAACCCTGATAACAAACCTCGTTGTTGGAAACGGAAGATCGGCAGAGAGAAATCACATCAACCGTCTCTGTGAGTAATTTCTTATTTTGGGCCGCGTCCTGACGATGTTCGAGTGCCTCACATCACTCAGACGTTCACCCAAATTTATCACCCGGGTCATACCCTCTCACCATGTAGATTCCGCTATTCCACCACACCCAGCATTGAAAGCTAACTTACAGTCTAGGGAAAGGGCATACCTCTAGAGGTACCTTGATGCACTCTCAGCGCCGCTCCCGAGCATCATGCAGTGCTGCTTATGTGTTGGCTGCTGAGTCTTAGCAGTTATCGATGTAGTCCATCGAGACTTTTGGTCATTTCTTGCTCGGACAGGGATTATCACACCCACCATACAAACCAAGGATAGTATCGTTCGGCATATTTCTTGTTGTCTATGGGTGGGCAGGGACGGAATTTTACATATCACCTCTCACACACCCCTTTTGCCCTGGCCTGCTTGGCCACGGCTCGCCTCTCGCTTCCGGCCCTCCATTTTCGTCGTGCTGCTTTTTCCTGGCATGTTTTCTCAACATCCAATCTCACGTCTGAAGAAAAGAAAGGGGGTGTAGACACTAAGCAAAAACGTGGAGAAGGGAGCGAGGGCGAATGAAAAACCTGGACGCTCACCCAAGTGGGTGAAGAAGGCATGCCGTCTCGCAATTACTGGTCTTTCCACTTGCATATGATGGTGGTGGTAGACTGGATATGACCTCCACAACCCCGGCCCCCTTGCCCCCGCCGCTTTCAGGAGCCACTAGTCTTGTGTGGGTCGTCTTCTCCTCCTGCCAGTTCCAGTAGTGAAACTACAAACGACGTGAGAACGACCCGGGCTGCTCTGTCCGAATAAGAAAAAGGAGATGAGGATAACGAGGGTGAGATCAACCTCTCTGCTTCCATGCTACCGTCTCGAAGAACGAAATCGAGAGAGTGCCTTGAGTTGGTCGGTCTATCACCACCCCGCCCCCGACAGTTTTGGAGCCAGTACGCCACTATGGTGAGATGTATGGATGATCTTCACCCCCCTCTTTGTTTTCTGGTCCGTTGGGCACCCGTGTACCATCAGTCACGAGCGAGTGGGAAGTCCCCGAGCCCTCATCTGATTTGATGGAAAATAGGAAAGAGCGTCGTCGTCTTCGTTCTTCCGTGACACAGCTGGAGCCTTTGGGACAGACTATCTAGTCACACGCAGGACAAACTAAAACAGAGAGACCGGCCATGTGGAGGTGAATGTGTACTTTGTAGAATGCAGACACGATGTGCCTTCGGGTCATGAATCCGATACTTCGTCAGTTGCCGGGTTTACCCTGGACAAAGCGAGTCCCGCTACAGGTTAATCCGACTTTGACGTCCGACTGTTCACTAGGTTCTGGTCATCTGCCCTTGTTGGAGCAGATGGCTCATCGGAAAATGTTTCTCGTCTCTGTTGTGCTGAGTTTGAAATAATCGCGGTTCCCGGTTTCCTTTCCTCGATGGACACATAGACTCGATAACAAGGCATTACAAGGTCAAGAGCAAACTATCTTACCACTACATAGGCTCTGACAGGCAGGTATCTCTCCTGAACCACATATACACACGCACATCAGAGCTAACTAGACACTGACAGAAGGGAAGCTCGGACGGCCATCCGAACCTCCACCGCAGCCAGAGACCGGACGAAAGCCCATCCGCCAGCCAGCCAGTCACCAGCCAGCCACGGCAGCGCTCTTTCCATTTCACACTTGCCCATTGCCCAGCCACGTAACCTACCACCAATCACCAGCACCGAGGTTTATATACTAGGTCTTTCACCCCCATCTCTCGTCCCCTCCAGATAGTTCAATGGTCAAGCGGTTCAACGAAGCACACGTTCAATCAACAGGCCAGACTCACCGGCCCAGGCGCCCTATGCGTTCGATTCCCGACGACGGCAATATTTTCCCTTCCCCTGTCACTGCACTCCCCCCTCCCCTCTCTACTGCACTCTCCCTTCACCCGATTACTAACTACTAACGCTACAGCTCCGGACGCCCCGACCGCGATAGGACGATACGACGACGATTCGGCACACGGCGGCAAACTGATGAGGAGGCATCGGTGAGGGATCTGGGGGCGCCGCTTGACCATTGTTCCATTATTTTTTTTGCACTTTTTTTCCCGGTGATTGTTTTTATTGTGGTTATTCGCGAGCATCTGCATCTGTATCAGTCCTTTCTCATTTTTTTGCCTCGTTCTTTTACGAGTAGCGAGTATTGCTATGTGTTTATTCAGTAACTGCTTGTTTAATATTCGATATGCTTTGCGTGATGTTGGGATAACCGCGCTGATCAAGACTTGGACTAAGGGATACACTAGTGATGATTATTGCTTGTCGGCGGAACACCGATATTGCGCTGCTGTACGAACGTTCGGAAAAGCGATCGCGAGATTCAACGTTACGAAAGTTGACTACCGAGTTACTATGTGTTGCAGAGGCGATGAGCGTTGGTAGATCCTTGGTAGATGACCGTGATAAGAGTTGAAACCATGGTGGTGATATGGTAGTTTGTTTGAGCGATGATTGAATATGTTATGAAATGTTGACAAACGTTATGCATTATACTATCCAAAGTGACTTGCTCTATATGCCCATTGTCCATGCAAACACTCGTCGTTGGAATCGCATCCTGTTGCTGGCTAACTGTCGAGCGAGCTTCTCTACCCGGTGCCATTCCCGGTCCTGTTGTTTACAAATGTACCTGTATTCGCGCTGACAGCATCTGGTCCAAATTACCCCTGAGACCATCGAGCCATCCAACATGAACATGCCGCTTTTCAATTCGTGTCGCCCATTCTTCGCTAAAACACTCTCCTTCACATGTTCCCTCAAGACATCTACTGGTAGTCATAGAAGCCCTTGCCGCTCTTCTTGCCCAACCAGCCAGCATCGACCATGTTGCGCAAGTGCACGCTCGGCCTATATTTGGAATCGCCCGTCTCCTCATACAGGACCTTCATAATAGCCAAGCAAGTATCAAGGCCAATGAAGTCAGCCAGCTGAAGGGGGCCCATAGGCACATTGGTGCCGTTCTTCATAATAGCATCAATAGAATCGCGGTCGCCGACACCAGTCTCAAGGCAGATAATAGCCTCGTTGATATAAGGCATCAGGATGCGGTTAGCCAGGAAGCCCGGGCTGTCCTTGGAGACCGAGGGGATCTTGCCCAGCTTCTTGCAGAACTCGACGGCCGTGTCGAGCGTCTCCTGGCTGGTCTGCAGGCCGCTGATGATCTCGACGCCCTTCTGGACGGGCACCGGGTTCATGAAGTGCGTGGACACGACGCGCGAGCTGTTGGAGGTGTCGTTGGGGTCCTTGGTGGTGCTAGCGGCGATGCGGGTGATGGAGATGGAGGAGGTGTTAGTGGCTAGGATGGCGTGCTTGGGGCAGATCTCGGCCAGCTTGGAGAAGATGTCGAACTTGAGCGAGGGGATCTCGGGCACGGCTTCGATGACGAAGTCGACGCTGTACAGGTCGTCGAGGGCGGTGGTCGGCTGGAGCAGGGCGCGGGCCGCGTCGGCCTCGTCCTGCGTGATGCGGTGCTTGGCCACGTCCTTGCTCAGGAGCTTGTCGGCGAAGGCGAGACCCTTGTCCAGAGACGTTTCAGAGGCGTCAACGAGGGTGACGGGGACACCGGCCTTGGTGGCGGCGACGAGGGCGATACCCAGACCCTGAAGGAGGGGGTAGAGAACAAGTTAGGCGTTATTGTGGAAGATATGGCATGAATGACATAGGATGCACTCACCATCTGGCCGGCGCCAACGACACCGAGCCTCTTGACCTCGGCAGCGTTGCGGGCGCATGTCGAGCTGAAGGCGCGAGCGCCGGTGGGCAGCTTCTGGGCGAGGGTTCTAGCGAACATTTTGCGAGATGGTCACGGCGAAGGTAAACAAAGCAGACGCTATAGCTGTGGGAGAGGGACTGAAAGGAAACAGACAGAAAATGCGAATGCGACGATGCGACGATGTGAAGTTGTCCGATTCGGTTAACCTCGGCCGTCCCCGTCTCCAATTCGACGTCACAAGCCCGACCCGGGCCACGGGGGCACAGGGGCTACGGGCGGCTCTAGGCGGGGGAAATGGGGTCGGTTTTAGGGCGTATGGGGTACGCTAACCCACCAGTTCAGGGGACCATTGCGGGCTTGATTGGCCAACCTATTCGGGATCGTTCCCACGGGGTCAAAATCGGGGTAAAGTCCTAAAATTTTATGAGACCATGTAAACGCCCATGTCTAGGGAGATAAGCAAGCCAAGACTTTTGACACCACGAATTTCCATTAAAAGTACGACACGCTCGACGCGTCTCCCACCACCACAAACGCGTCTCCCGATGAAGTGCGCCGACTAATGACACCACCCATGCGATAACAAAACGACCTCCAGAACAAGCTGAGAGTTGAGGAGAGTCTGTGTGGTACTCATATGACACAGTTCCAGTCTTGGACGTTGTGATCTCTGCGCAAAATGGAGGCCGCAGACATCAACGACGATGTCGTCCACCCGGAAGTGCGGGCGCACATCACCAACCTGGTCTCTGCGGTATGTTCCCTACTGGACTATTTGTGGACACGATACTTGAGGCATAGTTATATACTGACTCTGGCGACTCAAATAGCTCGGTGGTTACAGCGTGGACGACGATGGAAGCTACAAGCTCGGTGACGAAGCGCTCGACGTTTTGCGCGACCTGAAGAAATGGATCCGATTCTACGATGAAAAGACCAATCGCATGGACGTCGCCAGATGCCTGGCTGAAGCGAACCTTGTCGGCGGCGATCTGCTCCAGATCTTGACACTATGGCCCCAGAGCGAAACCGACAGCAAATACAAAGCCCGTATCGCCCTAGCCTGCTTCGAGGTCATGGTGCCCCTTACTTGGCCCATAGAGAAGGAGCGCGCGGAAATGACCATCAACCACCATCGTCACATGCCCGTACTGCAACTTGCTCAGCTTGGCTATAAGCGCGCCATCATAAACTTCGATGCCATACCCATCCTCAACACCGCCGTCAGGGTAGCCCTTCCCTCCATGGCCATGCCTATTGGCGAGCGGACACCCCGTGACCAGGCTATCATCAAGCTCATTCTCTTCTTCCTGAGGAATGTTGCCATGATAGCACCTCCTCAGGGTGTTAAGTACGAAGGCGACGAGACACAGGTGTCCAGATCGGCCACCATCGATGCCTTCTCGTACCAAGACATATTTCTCACTCTGCTTACCCTTGCCTCCAACATGGGCGAGGACTTCCGCACTGAGGATGTAATTGTTATGGAGATCATCTTCCATCTTGTCAAGAGAGTTGACCCCAGCTCGCTTTTCGTCAGTGAAAAGCAACTCAACAAAGCAAAGGGACAAGAGCTGGCATCGGAAATGCGCAAGGAAGCTGCTATGCTGAAATCCTACAACAAAACCACAACCACTCGGCATAGTCGATTTGGGACAATGATCTGGGTGAAACGGGCAGACGGCAAGATGGTGACAGTGTCTGGTCAAGAGGCACTTTTGGACGCAAAGACGCGGGAGAGGAAGATGGATAGCTCAAAAACATTCAGACCACCGAGGAGGGCCAGGAAACCCGAGATGGAGCCCAAAGACCTTGGGCCTCCAGTGACGCTAGACGAAAGAGCTCGTCAGCAGCTTCGATCATTCGTGCAAGATTTCCTTGACTCAGGTTTCAACCCCTTGTTTCTGCACGTGAGGCAATCGATTGACCGGGAGGCATTGCATGTGTTGAACCAGCATAAGAGCCAGTTCTTCTACCTTGTCGCCTGGTTCCTCGAAGCCGAGCGGATGCGGAGAAAGGCCAAAAGGGAGGAGTTAAAGTCGACGCCCGCAGCCGGAGAGGAGGTGAACAGCTTTAACCTCGTTGCTGCTGTGCTCCAACAGGAAATGTTCGCTTCCATGAACCGTGCGCTTGACCGGTCCTATAGTGATAAGGATTGGCAGTTGCTCACCTCCGTCATGCGGTGTTACACCCAGATCTTCCTCACAGTCCAGGAAATGTCAGAATCTCCCAACGAGGAGGACCAGGAAATCGCCGAAAACACCCTCAGCCGTCTCTTCTACGAGGAGACAACCCACGACCTTATCGCGAATATCGCCCGAACATACAAGGATCAAGGCTTCGAATATCTTGATGCCGCAACCGAACTTGTCCACACTTTCCTCCGCATTCTGGAAGGTTACTCTAAGCAGAATGTCGACCTACAGGTGCGCTCGCGGAAGCGAGCCCGCCGAAACAAGAAGGCTGCTAAAGCGGCGGCCGCCGCCGCAGTGAGAGCTGCCGGCGAGGAAGCAGAAGACGTTGGCGTTCCCGAAGACAATGATGCCGACGATTCTGGCGACGACGAGCAACATGCCGAGCGCGTTACTCAGGAGCGCAAGTTCGAGTTTGGAAAATTCGCCATCAGATTCGCTCCCCAAGGTGTCGTCGATACATTTGTCGCCTTCACCAAATTTTACCGGGATTTGAACGATGCACAGCTGAAGCGCGCTCATCGCTACTTCTATCGTGTTGCCTTCAAGCAAGAGCTGAGCATCATGCTTTTTCGTCTAGACATTATCAACCTCTTTTACAACATGGTGAAAGGTCCCGAGCCTTTAGACAAAAGCTCGCCGATGTTCAAGGAATGGGAGGAGCTCTCCAAGCAGATCATTCGAAAATGTGTCAAGAAGCTCCAAGAGCGGCCTGCGCTGTTTACCGAGCTGCTCTTTTCCAAGATCGGCAGCACGACGCACTTCCTCGAGCACGGATACGAGAAGCCTGTCACCACAACTACCCCACGACCTGGTGCCGAGCTGGAGTTCAAGCGGGCCACAGAGCGCGACGAGCAGATTGGCATTGCGGTCAGCGTACTCATCGACAAGCAGCAAACCGAGCATTTACAGTGGCTCAAGGATCAGCTAACGAGTGCAATGGGCGAGCGGCAAGCTTGGGAGAACGTAGACAAGGCCATGGCAACTACTACGGAGGGCGCCCCTGATGGTGAAGCTGCCGAAGAGAGCTCCAACAAATCAGCACCACCACATATCACGATCCGTCCCGATACCGAGGCGCGCCGCACAGCCATGTTCAAGAACCCGCACCTCCGTCTTCTCATGCGTCTTGTCGGCATGGAGCGCCTCACTCCTACTCTCGACGAAACCCCCGACTCGACCTGGATCCTCCCAGGCAGCCACACCGCCGAGGCGATCCAAGACACCATCGACCTCATCAACAAGGCCGAATTCTCCCCTCCTACCTTTGAGAACGGCGGCTCAGCCGAAGACCAGCTCCGGCGCAAGTCCGCCGCCGCTTCCCGCAGGACGCGTGCCGCCTATGACGATGACGACGAAGAAATTCGCGGATTCCTCGGTGACGACGACGACGACGAAGGCGGTATCGGCGAAGATTTCATCTTTGCTCCCGGCGGTCCCACCGCTCGCAAGCCGGACGCTAGGCCGCAGAAGAAGCGGCAGCGCAGGCGCCGGAGAGAGGCTGGCAGTGAAGACGAGGAAGATGAGGGGGTGTCGGATGAAGTTTTGGCTGAACGGGCGAAGAAGAGGAGGGAGAAGGAGCTGGAGAAGATGAGAAAGATCAAGAGCGAGATGTACGTGCATGCAAGCGATGATGAAACGGACGACGAGAGGGATCGGGAGTTCTTTGAGCGAGAGAGAAAGAGGCAGGAGGCCAAGGACTCGACTTTTGATAGCATGCTTGGGACGTTGGGGTTGTCGGTGTTGTCGCAGGCGAACGGAGGGGAAAAGAGCGCGTGGGAGGCGGTGCTGGATGATGAGGCTGATGGTGACGGGAGTGAGAATGAAGGGGGGAGAAGTGCGAAGCGGAGGAAGAAGCAGGTTGCTTCTGATTCCGAAGAAGAGGAGGAGGAGGAAGAGGAAGAGGAGAACAGTGATGAAGAATTGCCGACGAAAAAGGCCAAGACCTCGAAAAAGAAGGCGGCGGCAACGTCGAAACGACCGGCCAGAAGACCTGCGGCAGCCAAGAAGAGGGCAGTTGTCGAACTCAGCGACGATGATGAAGAGGAAGAAGAAGAAGACGAGGAGGAGGATGCCATGGACGTGGATTCAGTGAATGAACGCACGACCACTAACGATGCGCCCTTACCGTCCAGCCCAGGTGAGGGGCTAGGCAGGAGAATAAACAAAATGGTGGTGGATGATCAAGACGAAGACGAGGACGATCAGCCAGTGGTGGCTGCTCGCCAAAGGCCAAGAGCGAGGGGCGGATTCATCATTGACAGCAGTGATGAAGAGTAGATAAAGGCATGGCTGTGTCTTTGTATCATTTGTTCCCGCAGTGTACTTTGATCTGGTTGATAGGAATTCAGGAGCATAGCGTGTTTGGTTGAGATTTGGGTTCTGGGTTGGCTAAAAGAGGCTAGATGTGTAAGAGATTGTATGAGATACCATGGGATTAAAAGCAGCAGTCATAAACCATTTGCGTAAATAGGCCAGCAGTATGTTTGACACTTGGATCATGATGCGTATGTTGTACACAGATCCTTCTGTGTGACAGTGAAGTCGGTGCTTGGCAAAATGTTTGTTTATTTTACCCCTGAATTACACGATCCCGCTCTTCCAGTCTGCTTGGCGTCACTGTATGTCCATACCCAACCCTAACCCACAACACACTTCTTTGTTGGAGCACGTCATTGACCTGGACAAGATTTTGAGGCGACGGCTTCAACACGGCTTCACCAGTTACGAGTTTAATGACCAACAGCATGATCATCCCAAAGCTGACACCAACACGCCCTCCGAATGGCTCTTCAAGCAAAGGTGGCTGACAGAGTAGCGAATGTCCGAATCTGAATCCTCGAATGTCCGAGACAAAGTCGCACTCGGTGAAACAGTTTGGAGGATTGCCCCGCCCGACTTGCTCACCAATCCGGATATTGCACTAACTATTTACGGTCCACTGGGGCCGTGAACGGCATTGGCTGCCGGTAACGCCATATCGGCGTGCATGTTGCGCGTCCGGATGTCTCTTCATCCAAATTCTCTTGAATGACAAAAGGACGGCCGGGCAATCTCCGTTACAAGAGAGTCGCACAACAGCACCTACCGTCATCGATTGTCTCGGACTCGGGTCCTCCGGTGATACCAAGGTACATTGATATTTCCGAGCTTACACTGATGACTACATAGATGCTAAATCTCACGTAGCAGATCGGGACTGGAGCTCAAGGTGTCGTGTCTCATTGAGCTGTGCGCGGTTCCTCTCTTCACTTTTTCTTCAACTTTGGAGTTGACTCAGAATCATCGCCTGGGACAGCGATAAATCCCATCTCCCAGAAAATGACGGGAAACATAACTGGCCCCTCGAATGGGGACCGGATCGTCGCCGCTCCCGGAAGCAGTCGTCACGTCCACGACGAGACAACACCACTACTGAGCGAATCCACCCTCGAGGCCAACAAACCCGCCAACGAGGCCGCCGAAGGCGGCGACGATGTCGACAGCACCGGTGATGGCGAAATAACTGTCGTGGCCGATGAGCTGTCCACCACCCGTCTGGTCGTCATCTTTGGCACAACCTGGGTGGGCGTTTTCCTCGGTGCCATCGACGCCAGCATCATCGCCACGTTGTCGGCGCCCATCGCGAGCGAGTTCCAGTCCCTGAGCCTGTTGTCGTGGATAGCTACCGCCTATCTCATTGCCAATGCAGCTTGCCAGCCCTTGTCTGGTCGCATGACAGACATCTTTGGGCGCGGCCCGGGTCTGGTGTTTAGCAATGTTCTGTTCTCGTTGGGCAACCTGATTTGTGGTGTTGCTAAGAATGAGCAGACCATGATTCTTGGTCGTGTCGTTGCGGGTATTGGCGGCGGAGGGCTGATGAGTATTAGCACCTTTTTGGGATCGGATTTGGTTCCTTTGAGGAAGAGAGGTGTGGTTCAGGGGTTGGGTAATATTTTCTATGGGTAAGTTATCATTGCATGCTAGGTCCCCTCAAGGAGCTACTTACTGACATCATTTTGCAGAGCTGGTGCCATGCTTGGCGGTGTTTTTGGCGGCTTCCTTAACGACACATCGTCCTGGGGCTGGCGCCTTGCCTTCCTCGTCCAAGTACCCGTCAGCCTCGTCTCGGCTGTGCTTGTCTACTTCCTCGTCAAGGTCCCTCCAAAAGTCTCCAACAAGTCGCTCATCTCGCGCATCGACTTCCTGGGCTCATTTTTCACCATCGCCTTCCTCATCCTCCTCCTCCTGGGTCTCAACGCCGGCGGCAACGTCGTCCCCTGGACGCACCCGCTTGTCCTGATCTCCATTCCTCTATCCTTCGTCATGCTCGCCGGCTTCATCTACTGGGAGTCTCGCCCGCGCAACACCCAGCCAATCATCCCCGTCCGCCTGCTCGCCCACCGCACCGTCTTCACCGCTTGCGTCACCAACCTCATGTGCACCATGGTCACTCTCATGCTCACCTTCTACGTGCCCATCTACCTAATTGTCCTCGGCCACACCCCCACCCAAGCCGGCCTCCGCTTGCTCGCCTCCCCGCTGGCCGTCTGCTTCACCAGCTTCGGCTCGGGCCTGATCATGAAGCACACCGGAAAGTACAAGGTGTTGGGCATCGCCGTCGTCTCGACGCTCGTTTTGGGAGTCGCCGTCCTCACCACCCTAGGCCAGAACTCTCCCGGCTGGATCGTCTTTGTCGCCCTCTTCCTCATCGGAGGCGGCTACGGCGGCATGTTGACCGTCACCATGGTTGCCTGCATTGCCGCCGTGGACCACTCGCAGCAGGCCGTGATCACAAGCGCTACTTACGCTTTCCGGTCGGTGGGTGCGACGGTGGGTATCACGGTTGCGTCGACGGTGTATCAGAATATCCTGAAGACGGAGCTGTGGGCCCGGTTCGGTGATTGGCCGGGGGCGGCGGAGGAGATTGGCAGGATTAGAGACGATTTGGGGGAGCTGAACAGACTGCCGCTGGCGTGGAGGGAGGGCGTGATGGAGTCGTTCATGACGGCGTTTAGGGGCGTGTGGTTCACGGCGCTGGGAATGGCGGCGGTGGGGTTGGTGGCTGTTTCTTTGATGAGGCAGCATAAGCTGCATTCGACGCTTACGAGACGGGAGGAGTGAGGGGTCAGTGAGTTCGGAACCGTGAGAGTGGTCGGGAGTTGTCTTAATGTTGGATACGCTGCATTAGGAAGAGGGAGTTGGCAGAGCTTGGTTACGCGGGTACCTCATTTGGTAAGTGAAACGTTCGTTTGGCGTTGCTGGTGCGGAGAGTTTTCTATCTTTCTTTGGCTATCTATCTATACCTATTTCTTTCTCTGCGTTTGCGCCAAGAAAAAAGTACACGAAGCTCTATAATCGCGGTGTGTTTATTACACATGAATCAACGTTGGCCTTAGCAGCCAGTTTGAAGTTTCCTTCCCTTTCAATGCGCAACCGCCTGCTTCCCACCGTTCTACACTCTTCCCAAAATGCCCTGTGGCGTCGCCATCTTGCTTGCAATTGTCACGAGCCCACCGACAAGACACATGACGCCGCTGAAGATGGACAACTCGAGATATCCCCCATATACATCGATGAGCTTCCCGTTGATCGGAGGTCCAATTAGCACAGCAATCGAGCCCAGCGCCATCCCCATACCGATATACGTTCCCAGATCTCTCGGGTCTCTCGGACAGACCGTCAGAGCGGCAGATGCCCCCGAAATGATCATCCCAGAAGAAAACCCATAAACAACCGAGTACACGATCAACCCAGCCGTCGTCTCCGCCTTGTTAAAGCAGAGAATGATGATCCCGCTCGCCACTCCACCCACCGCCAGCACATTCAGCTTTCCCACCCGATCAGCCATGACGCCAGGAATGATGCGCCCAAAAGTCGACGCCGCGTTGACAATGGCCAGCAAGTAACTAGCCAGCGTAGCATCCACACCTCTCGAAACCGCATACGTCGGAATGAAAAACAACGGTGTCAACATCCCCAGAAACAAAAAGAAGATGGCAACCACCAACATCACAAAGTCCTTCTGCTTCAACGCCTTCACCAAAAAGAAGCTCGTCGTCCGTGGCGGCAGTCGTGACTTAATCGCCAAACTCGCGAA
Organism: Neurospora sp. CHS-2018b; assembly: GCA_009806015.1. Taxonomy (NCBI): domain Eukaryota; kingdom Fungi; phylum Ascomycota; class Sordariomycetes; order Sordariales; family Sordariaceae; genus Neurospora; species Neurospora sp. CHS-2018b. The sequence goes on along the minus strand of RAOV01000010.1, from coordinate 28,764 downwards.
CCCCAAAAGCGGTAACATCACGAACCCGACAATCCTGACTGACCAACCGAACCCCAGCTTCCCTCCTCCTCCAACTCCTCCTTCTTCTGAACCAGTAGAACCACCATTCAACATCCTCCCCAACGCAATCGGAACCACCACGCCCCCCACCGAACTCCCACTAACCGCCAGTCCCAGCGCCGCCGCCCTCTTCTTATCAAACCACTGCGCCACCGCCGCCATAGCAGGGAACATCAACAACCCCATAGCAACCCCACCCAAAACCCCCTGCGCCAGCATCAACTGCCAATACTGCTTGCACAAGCTAGTCATCATGACGGCAAACACAAATAACAAAGCGCCCGGGCGCACAGTGGCGGCGGCGCCGTACCGGTCGAATAGAGGGCCGGCGAAGAGGCCGGTGAAGAAGGAGAGGAAGGATTGTAGGGAGCCGATCCAGGCTATCTTTGAGGAGGACAAGGAGGAGGTGTGGGAGGAAGACGAAACGAGGGGGGAGTGGGGGGAGGTGAGGTAGTATTGCTCGAAAATGCCAAAGGCGTTGGAGTAGCCGAGGGTGCAGAAGAAGATGAAGGCGGAGGCGGAGGCGACGAGCCAGGCGCGGGGGCCGCCGTCGGGGGTGGGGGAGATGGCCGCGTCGTTTGGGGCGTGAAGAACATCTGGGTCGGAGTCGGTGATGGGGTTGGGGTCTTTCTCGGTGTTGTCGCCGGTATCGAGGTCGGTTGAAGGTGGTGAGGAGTGGTATTTGTCTGTTAAGGCGATAGACTGCCGAGGGGCTGTGTTGCCAAGAGGTGGGTTTGACATGGTGAAGTTGATTTGGAATGGTACTTGATGTCTTGAGTGAGTGTCAAAGGTTGATTATACGATTTCTAAAGAATCCTTTCGTTTTTGCCTTGACATCCATATGACTTGGGGTTTCACAATTTATATACACTTTAAACTCGAAATCCATCCACCGCAACTGATATGGCAACCCTGATGGCTACTTCGCGAAAGGTAGTTCGAAAGTGTACCGTACCATCATCAACATGCCCGACCCGTTGGTCTGAAGGACGGCGGACATGTCAGATATTCGGAGCTTATCTCGGACTCGGAGCAGCGAACCAATCACACCCCGGTCATTTGCGTGTAAGCTCGGAGTATGGCGAGCGACAGAAACAAAGAACGAATTCCACGGAGACTACGTTGTTCGGACAGCTCGCTGACAGTACTGTTTTTCTTCAGTTCACTTCCAATTCTTGTCTTCCACGAGATTCTTTCCCCAGATTCTGTCCCGAGGATTGGTGTCTCTGCCGAAAAATCCAGCAGATACTGTTGTTTGCGTAGTCGAGCTACACCGAGATCGCTCAATCGGATTGTCACTTTCGGAGTGGGCCTGGATACACGGAGACGACTTGCACGGCTTTCGGAGGACAGTGCTTGTTGACTATGGCGGAGCCCGAACGTCGGCCCCTACGCCTACGGCCACAAGTGTAAGTGCTTTGTCGTGTCCCGACCTCCGATGATAACAAATCTGTAACACGCGAGGCTAATGGGCCCAGATCGTGTGCTCTTTGCCGAAGGCGTAAGGTCCGGTGTAATCGGGAGACACCCTGCAGCAACTGTATTCGCTCCAAGAACGTTCACGGTTGTGTCTATCAGGTCCACCCTCCTCCTCGGCCTTTACCGCCGCAAAGACCACGTCCGCTTGCTTGTGATACTCCCAAAGACCAAGCCCCGAGCCTTGTCCGGCCGGGTCCAGTTGTCCGGTCGGTCCCGGTTCCAGATTCTTTCATCACATTACCGCCGTTTCCTACCCCGTCAACAAGCGGAACTTCAACTGTCGCCTCAGGGCACTCCTCAAAAGCTTCATCCTGCGTTGATGCCTCGAGTTCAGCCCACTCACCTGCCGCAACGAATCAACTTACGACCTTACCTGTAGTAGTCTCTAGCTCAGATCCCGAGGTACTGAGGAGGAGAATCCGGGAGCTTGAGGAACAGTTGTCCAAAGCGGCACTCGTACGACCCTCAAACCCAGAAGCTTCTTCAAGTCCAACTTCAACACACGAGTCTTCTCTCGCAGGAACGTTCATTACTCAACCGGCCGGTACCTCCCGGATCGTCAATGTTTTCCACAAAAGCCGTCTGTTTGGCCAGAGTCATTGGCTCAATGGAGTTATCCTGGTGAGTGGAAACCTTGATAGACATCCGTTTGTCCCTGTTAGCACTGCAAACACTTGTTGACCACAAGACCCGACACAGCTATTGGATATTTTCGAATCGTTCGAGCCCATGGTCCGCAACGGCACCGCGTCTAAGTCCATGGCAGGCGTGGAAAAGTGCAAAGCCTTAGCCCGAACCATCAAGGCCCACCGAACACCGCCGTGGCCGAGCGTACCCACTCGTGATCTGCCCCCGAAAGACATTGCCGACCAACTCGTCGACTGTTATCTCAGGACGTCCGAGTCCTTATACAGGGTCTTGCATATCCCGAGCTTCAAGAGAGACTACGCGGCACTCTGGGAATCGGTGCCAGGGCATCCGCATCCGAGTCAAGAGCCACAGCGTGTCGACATGGCATTCGTGATTCAAGTCAAACTCGTGCTTGCAATTGGTGCCACCGTTTACGACCAAGACTTTTCTCTCCGCCCCTCTGCTATTCGCTGGGTGTATGAGGCGCACACATTCACCTCGGAACCAGAGTTCAAGTCCCGATTGAACATCAAGTCCCTACAAACCGATATCCTGCTATTGCTAGCGCGTGAAACGGCCGGTCTCGGTGGAAATCTGATCTGGATCTCGGCGGGTTCCTTGCTGAGGACGGCGGTGTACATGGGTTTGCACAGGGACCCGGCGCACTTCCCGAAGAGGACAATCTTTGCCGCCGAAATGCACCGGCGGCTGTGGAATACCGTGCTTGAGCTAACGGTGTCGTGTAGTATGAATGCCGGAGCACCGCCGCAGATATCGCTCGATGACTATGACACAGAGCCGCCGGGTAACTTCCACGATGAACAGCTTGTGGAAACTCCTGCAGACGATGGAAGCGACCATTCATCCGTAGTGGCGCAACCGGAAAGCGAGTTTACGCAAACGTCCGTTGCAATCGCCATGCGGAAGATTCTTCCCATCAGGCTTGCGATCGCAAAATTTCTGAACGACCTCGGATCGACTCGTCGCCAGGGTGATATGGCATCTGCATATCATGAATCATTGAGACTCGATGCGGATCTGAGAGCAGCGTATCGAACCCTCACTCGAACCCTTCAAGTGCTTTCTCGCAACTTAAACGAGGTTTGCTGGCCGGGGTCATCGTCATCCTCTCTGTTCTTCCCGTCTCAATTCATCGATCTCGTCATCAACCGTGACCTCGCCGCCATCCACATTCCCTTCTACAGCGCCGCCCTCCACGAGGCTGCCTACGCCTTCTCGCGGAAAGTCGTTATTGAATCCTGCTTCAAGATCTGGCGTGCCGTCAACCCTTCGCCAACTTCCCCTTCCTCGTCAGATTCCACTCGGCAAGATGCCGATCCCCGAAGAACCCCCGACCAAGACATTTACCGCCTGGCTTCTCACGGTGCAGGCTTCTGCCGCAACGCAGGCATCCAAGTAAGCATGCTCCTCCTCGGCGAGCTGCGGGCCCAGCTCAGAGAAGAAGCCGAAACGAGTATTTCTCCGGTAAATCGATCACTGCTGCGACCGGACCTGCTCGCTATGGTGACCGAGGCCAAGGACTGGACCCTGCGCAGCATCAACGCGGGCGAGACCAACGTGAAAGGATACCTGTTTGCTAGTATGGTGTCGGCGCAGATTGAAGGGATGATGAAAGGCCTGGAAGGAGACGAGGCACTTGCTCGGGTGTTGGTGAGGGCGGCGGAAGAGGTTGTGGATAGGTGTATCCCGCTTTTGGAGGAGATGTTGGAGAGCGAGACGAGGATGAGGATAGCGAGCGGTGGTGAGACCGATTCTCGATTGCAAAGGCAAGGGCTAGGATGGGGACAGGCAGAGGCAGGAGGGGGGATGAAATCACAACAACACCGACAGCTTGAAACAGACGGGTTAGCGGCCACGTATGAAACAGAAACGCCGCTGGGGATGATGGGTGACTGGGATATGTTGGTGAGTGTTCTGTCCTTCACGGTGTCTTGGTCACGCTGCTAATGATGTAACGCCTGCACTGCAGATGTTGGATGCTCAACACATCGGTGACTTTGGGAATATCGCCGAACCGATGAGTTGGGCGTTTTCCGGAGCCGCATCCTTTGGCGCAGGCGGTCCATTCGGATGGTAATGGAAGTGCTTGTGATGAGATGATGAGATGTGAGGTTGGTTGTTTGTTTGTCCAAGCTCGTTGGTCTTGGCGGATGGGGCGGGAGACGCCTTATGTATATGTAGTACTGTACCCTAACCCTCAAAATCCCATTCCTTATCAGCAATCTTTCATCGAATCGGTTGTGTTCCTTTCAAAACGGAAACAGCCACCTTCCCGCCCTGCCTGTTCCTGAGCAAGTTCCTTCCCTGTCAATTCAGATCACAAAAGAGAGCCTGAGGACGCATGACGTTACCAAATACAAATGCCGTTTTGAAATCTTCAGGTGAAAGTCGCCTTGCAGTGGTCAGGAGCGCCGATGCCAAGACTTGACGATGAAGTGTACGTACCCGCTTTCCCAAAATGTTTGGATCTGGGCATCCAGAATGGGAACAACGACCGAGACTCCAACTATAAAAGTTGCTCTTGCCATAACTTGGGCCGAGGCTCATCTCCAGATCTGAATTCTCTGGAATCCTTTTCGTCAATACCCTGAAATTTCTTGGGTTCATCCTCAGTATCCTCTTTTCCTAAGGATCCAACATCCACACTTCCTGGTCCTGTATCACCCCGGATCACAGTCGGCTCTGTCTATTCGATATCGGAAACATCGCCAAACACCCAGAGCCTACGCTGTTGACTACTTTCTGAACTCGGCGAGAAGATATTCATCAGATACTCAAGGGCGAATCTGCGACGGACTGATAGCAAAAATCTGTCTGCTTGTTGCTTGCCTCGGCTCAGGTACACCCCCAGGCTTATCAGCTTGACAAACACTAGGAGACAGACCCAATAGTCACTTTACAGCAAATATGGGATTCTCTTTTCTGCCAAGCATCGTCCCGGCATTTCCAGAGTATACGGGGCCCTACAAAGTGGGCGCTGTAGACGTTGAAATCCCAATATCAGAGATTGGCTCAGTGAGCGCAACCCCAAACGAAGCTGATCACATCCACACCATTCAGTTCAGGATATACTATCCCGCTACTCATGACACGAACAATGAGGGAATCACCTGGCTACCGCCTCCTCAGCGTCTTGCTGTCTGGGCTTATAGCCAGTTTCTTGGGCTGAGTTCCAGAGTCGCATCCGTTCTATCGTCAGTACTCCATCACCCGTATCACCAACAATCAGATTTGGCTGACTTTGTATCCAGATTCTTGCCCAGGCATCTTCATTACATCAAAATCCCCGTTCACGCAAATGCTACGCTCTTACCTCCTCAGTCGGCTGGCAATCCACAATCTCGATGGCCAACGGTTCTCTTCTCTCACGGACTCGGCGGTAGTCGGAATGCCTACAGTCATATTGCCGGATCCCTAGCGTCTCATGGCATGGTGGTGTTCTGTCCCGAGCATCGAGACGCCAGCGCAGCCATATCCGTTATCCGCGATCCCAAGGACCCCAAGTCGTCGCATATCGTACGCTGTCTTCCCATCGAGCACGTCCATACACCCCAAGTTTGGGCCAAGCGTGAGACTCAGATCCGGATCCGCGCATGGGAAATAGGTCTTCTCATGGAAGCGATTCACCGGATTGACCTTGGCGACAACGATATCATCAAGTCTAACCTCTGCACACCGACTCCCACCCCGCTGTCGGCTCTGTATCAGTTTACTGGACGACTTGATGTGCATGAGCCTGGCAAGATGATCTTTGGCGGCCACTCTTTCGGCTCTGCGACCGTAGTTCAGTTGCTCAAGAGCACATACTATGTCGACCACCCAGAAATCGCCAAGTGGGATAACCCTCTCTTCAGGCCAGTGGAGAACTCCGCCATCCGCCGTCAGATCACCGAAAACACACCAACCTTTCTTCTCGACATGTGGTGTTTCCCTATCCTCTCGGCCGCCTCCGCCCCTCTCTTCAACTTGCCGCTCCCCGCGTATTCTCCTACCGCTACCTCTCCTGTCGGTGGCAACGGCATCCTGGCCATCGAGTCTGAGGCGTTCTACAAATGGAAGGAGAACATGCACAGCACAGCACGGATCGTCTCCCCCGACCCTTCGGCCAAGGTCGTTTCTCAGGCGGCGTTCGAGAGACCAAGTGTCAAGAAATCGTTCAAGAAGGGAGCAGCAACAAAGCTCAGCGAGCCGAGCGTTTTCTATGTCCAAAACAGTGCCCATCTCAATCAGAGCGACTTTGGTGTGCTATTCCCATGGGCAGTAAAGAAAATCTTTAAAGGAGAGCAGCCGGAGCGGATTCTCCGGTTGAATACCCGCGCTATTCTGCAGTTCCTGAGAGAGAATGGGGTCAGCGTTGCGAGAACCTGGTACGGTGATCTTGTGGAAGGCGGAACGGAAGAGAACATTGAGCTCAAGAAGGAGCAAAAGGAGGTCGATGGAGGCATGCACGAGGATAAGGCTATTCTTGAGAAAAGCGCTGCCAAAGCAAAGGAGGGAAACACCAAAGACGAAAAGGATGGGGAGAAGAAAACTGCTGGGCAGATTGAGGCCTGGAGGTGGATCAACATCATCGGCATGGGCGCAGAATCTGGTCCTAGTGAGGCTGGATTGCAGTCCGGTGAGATCACGGCCCAGGAGGCAGAAGAGGCCAACCGTGATGAGGAGGAAATGGAAGGACAGATGGAGCCAGGAATGAACCATGATGCTGTTGCGGAGCCTGCGGAGGCAGCAACTTTCCCTAGTGAGGGCATCGCCAGAAATGCTCGTGCGGCTGTGGACGAGCGCACAGCGGCTTAGGACTGCCTTGTGATGTAGACTTGGCCGGCTCGGCGGGAATTGAAAGGAAAGGCTCAAAAGGCGGACATGGATACCTAGGGATAGACAAAGCTTCCGCGAGGAAACAGTTGATAGACGTCGACCCTTCTGGCATACAGCCATACACCAAAGAACAACACACAATCCGTTCCTGGTTTGATATCAGAACCTCTCTGGGCATCTTGAAACTGCCTCAGTCAGGAAATGTGTTCCGCTCAATGATTTGTTATGTAATGGATAACCGGAGTATGTGCTTGTAAGAGTGACACTTCGGCGGGAGATGTGACGGGTTGAAGGGGAAAAGTGGAGTTGTGCCGGCGGAGGTGATCCCGCAGCTGCCGGTTGTTTGCCGGAGTACAAGTCCCACCCGGCAGGCAATTGGAGCTCTTGTGGGGCGGTTTCAGCGTCACATCCATTGCTAGTGCGTTGCGTACATAGCAGCCGGGATGGGCTTCGCTTCGCTGTTGACGGTGTTGTGCCATTGATCAACTTCCTTGGACTCGAAACTTTCCCAGAACTTTAGCTTTACACCAAACTGAACATCCAACAGCACTATTTGGCCCAATCATCCCATTTTCTAACGGCAGCACGACGAGACAAAATACCTCCCGGCTACGAGTGATAGTTCACCCGGAACTCAACGATCATCAACCGTCCACAATGTCGAACCTCAAACGCCCAGCGGAAGAGGCCTTCGACGCCGTGGAGGGCCTGTCGCCAGCTTCGAAGAAGTCAAGGAACGATGATTACAACAAAAGTCTCACTCCAGCAAGCGCGATTGAGAATGGTGCCGAAACACGCGAAGGATCAAATGAGGAGAAGGCGGAACAGACCAATGGCGAAAACAACAACAATGAAGTAAAAGACGAGGAGGATGACGACCTGGAGGCCCGCGAGGAGGTTGAGGAGAAGGCACCAATCCGACAAGCCGCGCCAACAGAAGGCTACGACGATCTCTACCTCGACACAATCGACCGCAACGTTCTCGACTTCGACTTCGAGAAGCTATGTTCCATCAGTCTGTCCAACATCAACGTGTACGCGTGCCTCGTATGCGGCAAGTACTTCCAGGGTCGCGGGCCCAAGTCGCACGCCTACTTCCACGCGCTCGACGAGGGCCACCACGTGTACATCAACATGAGCACCCAAAAGGTCTACGTCCTGCCCGAGGGCTACGAAGTCAAATCCAAATCGCTCGACGACATCAAGTACGTTTCGGACCCGCGCTACACGCGCCAGGAGGTGTTGGACCTGGACCGCAAGCCGCACGTGTCGCGCACGCTCGCCGGCAAGGAATACACGCCGGGGTTCGTGGGCATGAACAACATCAAAGAAAACGACTACCTGAACGTGATCGTGCAAGCTTTATCACACGTCTCCCCCCTGCGCAACTTTTTCTTGCTCGAAGACTTCTCCAACGCGCCCGAACTAGTCAAGCGCACGTCAATCCTCTTCCGCAAGATCTGGAACCCGCGCGCCTTCAAATCGCACGTCTCTCCCCACGAACTGCTGCAAGAAATCTCCCTCCGCTCCAACAAAAAGTTTACTTTGACCCAACAATCCGACCCGGTCGAGTTCCTCTCCTGGTTCCTCAACCACCTGCACCTGGGGCTCGGCGGCTCCAAAACCAAACCCAACTCCTCCGTCATCCAGCACATCTTCCAGGGAAAACTCAAAGTCGAATCGCAAGCCATCACCGCGCGCGCCGACCAAGTGCACGATCGACTACGGTTCGAAGAAGCCGCCGACGTGCAATCGGCCGTCAGCCGTTTCTTGTTGCTCACCTTGGACCTCCCGCCCGCGCCCCTTTTTCAGGATGAACAAGAACGCAACATCATCCCGCAAGTCCCCCTCACGACCATTCTAGCCAAGTACAACGGCGTAACCGCCCAAGAACTCAACGCGCAACGCAAGCGGTACCGACTTCAACACCCCCTGCCCCCCTTTCTGGTATTTCACATCAAAAGATTCAGCAAGAACAAATTCGTCTCAGAGCGGAACCCGACGATCGTCACTTTTGACGCGCGCAACCTGGACGTTTCGCCCTATGTGGAGCCGGATCCGAATTCTCAACATGGTCAGCACGGGGAGCCGATCTGGTATGATCTGGTAGCGAACGTGGTGCATGAGGCGGTTAGGAACAAGGAGGATGTGGCGGACAGTGTTGGGGAGGAGAGGAAGACGTGGAAGGTGCAGTTGAGGGATAAGGCGACGGATGAGTGGGTGGTGGCGCAGGATTTGTTTGTGGATAAAGTGCGGAGCGAGTTGTTGTATTTGAGTGAGAGTTATTTGCAGATTTGGGAGAGGAGGAGGGAACCTCCTCCGGGTAAGGGGAAGGGGAAGGCGTGATGATCGGATCAGGCGAATGTGTGGGTAGAGTCTATAGAAGACACTTGATAATTGAGCCATGATTTTGGAATGAAAACAGTGTAATCATATCCGGAAGGGTGGAAAAGCATGTACGCGAAGTGAAGACATCATGATGAATATCTCTGAAGCCTAACGCCAAGATCAACCGCTTACCCAGCTTTCTGATATACCCCATACATCCCGTCACTACAGTTACATACGCTCAAAAGATCAATGAACCATACCGCCAGCAAACATGCACATGTTATAATATTTCGCTCAGCCTAGTCCACCGTCAAAATTCCATCCCATTTCATCCAGCCGTCCATTCATCCGTCCGACCTTTAACCCCGTTCCAAACCCACCATGGTCCCATCAAAATGATACGCCGTGCGGGTGAATGAAGTTCAAGTAAAAAGGCGCAGTAGAAGGAAGAGGGAAACTACCGTCCCCAATCCAAGGACCACCCACCTCCTTTCCGCTTCAAAGGAAAAGAGTTGCCCAAAAACTCAATAATGCATGCTTGCTGCTGCTTTTTCGTTTGGATACTGTACATATGTCTTACTTCAAAGTAGGACCGAGAACGAGGCGTCTGATCTCAAAACGCTCCATCTCCGACACGCGCTTAGCACGTCTTGAAACGTTATTGTCTTCAGCATCACTGGATGGCGTGATTCGCCGCGCGATAGAAAGTCGACGGATAGACGTCGCAGTCGAACCGCTCTAGGTGTTCAGAGGCTGCGGGCGGCTATCAGTCTGTTGCTGTTGCCTGTTGGTGGTCCGCTTGTTGTCGTCACGGTTGTTCGCCTTTTCGCGACGCGACTCCTCAATGGCAGTGCGCTGCTGGATGCTCGAATCGTGGCTCTTCCACTCCACCTTGGTCTCGGAGGGGAATGAAAGGATCCGGCGCATGGTTTCACTGTTTAGCCAAGTTAGCGCAAGATCCCCAGAGTGACTATCCGGAACCAATGAGTAAAAACCTACCGAATCTTCAGGACCCGCTGGCCATTAGCCCGAGCCCAGATGCTGAGAATATCCTCGCCATTCCGAACACTGAGGACAATGCCGCAAACATCGTCACTGGCGTCGCCAAACTGATCACCGATCAGAGCCAGCAGAATGTCCTCCCAGTAGCGATCGGCAACACCCTTGCGCAAGCGCACAATCCACTTTCCTCCGTTCTTGTTCTCTTCGTCCTCCCATATTGGCCGAATTCCTTTCTTGAACAGGTGATAATCCGACACCAGCGGCAGACCCGAGGGGCGCTTGAGGTGCTGGTAGACAGCGAAGAACTGCTCAGCCGTCTCGCAGGTGGCGATAGGGTGCAGAGTCTTCTCGTACTCGATGAAGCCGTTGGCCTTCGAGATGGGGGGCCGGTACCAGAAAACCCAGCTGTTGCGCAGCTGGTGATTTAGGCCCGAACTCGGGGAGTTGGACACTGCGCCCTGGGCCCTCTTGTTGGCATCGGCAAGAGAGGCGCTGGAGGAGGTCTTCCCGACGGTCTTGCCGCTCAGGCCGCCCTCCTTGCTAGATTTCTCAGCAGAGGGTGTCTTTGCGGAATGACCGATGAGGGTGGTCTCGAACGGGTTGCCGGTAGCCTTGGGGGTCTTAGCCGAACCGAACGAGGCGAATGCGCCAGACCCAAGGCCGAAAGCGCTGGAAGCGCCGGCCGTGGGCGACACCAGCCCTCCCGGGGTAGTTATAGAGTTGAAGGGGTTGGTTTTCCCGTGCGACGAGCTATCACCGCCGAATCGCTTGGAGAATGTGCGTGAAGACGAATTATCGACCTGGCCGCCGGACCCAGGTGTTGTCAATGAGAGCTTGCTCGAGCTATGGGAGCAAACAAGGGCATGTCAGTCAACGGTTCGGGATGTGTTGAGTTGATTTCCGTTTATAGCCATGTGTGATCGACCTCGCGGCGGGGGGGGGGGGGAASGGGGRGGGGGGTAGGTAGAGGGGAAGTGCTGGGGTAAAACGCAAAAAACTTGACACTCACTTGGTACGGCGACTCCATAGGTTGGTATCCATGGAGAAGTCGGGAACCAAAAACTCGACGAACGAGAGAAAAGAAAGAAAAAGGGTATGTAAGAATACTCGTCACCGGAAGACTAATGCAACACAGTGAGCGGCGGCGCAAGCAATTCTTCAGATGCCGTACTGCAAGAAAAGCTAGCCTGTAATTATGCGGAAAGCCGGCGTATAGTGGTCGTTCGAGTTGTCGCGGGAGCAGGCACAGGGGCGGCAGCGGCGACGAGAAAGGATGACGGAGTTGGTGGTAATAAAAGGAGCGGTAGTGCAAATGATGTCAGGTAAGGATCTGGCAGCCCTGGGGCCGTAGCGGTGGTAGACGGGAATTCAAGATAGGGTGAGACCTTTCGACCTCGAGGGCGGCGGGCAATATTTTGCAGTGACGACGATTACGTCTCGTCACTGTCTCAGTAGTATCTGATGGTGAGGTCTAAGAGGGTATCGTGGACGGGGACAGGCGAGTGCAGGCGTTCCTGGATTGCAGAGGCGAGCAGGTCGATCCGACGCGGACGGGAATTTGGGCTTTGGGATGATAGATGGTGGTTGAATAGGATTGGTTGGTGGGCGAGGTGGAATGACAGGTTTTGGAGGTTTTGCTTGGGACGTTGAATCAGATCGATGGAGTGGATGGAATTCGGAAATCGTGAAAAAGGAAGAACAAATCTTGACCTACCTATGGACCGCAATGGCCCCGAGGCGAACAGTGGGCGCCCGCCTGCGACCGACGACTACATACTTGCAAAAAGTAGCCAGTGGCAGCGGGGACCGAGGGCGAAGTGGTCCGCGCAGTGGCGGGTCCACCATCCACTGTCACGGGTCTCTCATTGTTGTTCGTTGCTCTCTCCAGCTCTCTGTCCGTCGCTGTCTCTTTCTGTGTCCGGGAGCCGTCCAGCCGTCCCTCTCTGCCCGCCTGCCTGCCCGCCCGTTCTCCGAGAACATTGGATCGTCGCTGGAAGCTCGGAAAGCCCCACCCTGCCAGATGCTGTCGGGATTCCATGGAACATGACTGGTCACTTCCAGCAATGGTGCACGCTGCAGGGCAGCACCGGCTGCGAAGGAAGAGCAACGTTATGGGCGGTGAGCGGTGGCAGTAAGTGCAGACCCGCCCGTGGAACGTGCAAGATTTCAACTCAAAATGGCGCGACAAATTTCGTTCCCCTTTCCTTCTCTTTTTCTTCTTCACAACCACGACCACAAATCCATAAAATCACCGTTGGGCTGCACCTGATCGCTTCCGCGCGACCGACGATACGGATTGTGAAAGTCAAGAAGAACTCCTCTAAATTGCCCTTGCTTAAAACCATCATCACGAGAGCCCCATTTGCGCGGCGTCCATGATGCGATGATGACCTGAAGCAAGATCCGGACATTCCATATTCCTTTATCACAATGTTGTTTCTGGCTCGCTGCTGGTAGTTGTAACAGTACTACGTATCCTGCTCATTGCCGTCAGGATGAAACTATGGTTCGAGGCCGTACCCTGTAATGTGCATCACATTCGTCGTACATGTCTCCATCCATTGTTGATAGGAATGCCTTGCGCATGGTTATGATCCTCGGATTTACAAATGGTAAGTCCCAGTGTGCCTCTCGTTTTCTGCGGCCCAATGCGCGTTCATGATGATACGAACATCATCCGGTAAACCGATTCAACAATGACGGAACCCGCCCGTGTTGCTTTTGCGATACGGGCGCGGGTCCAGCGTCATGGGTTGAATATGAGGAGTCGATATGGCATTCATATTCTGAAATCTGCGATACATTAAATTCAATTCCCAATTTGCGTAGCTTTGTGTTGCTCGAGGCTAACTCGGCTGCTTCCCTAGATCCCTACAGAAACACGGTCGCGATTTCGAAGAGCCCAGACCGGATAGGTATGACCGACCTTCTACTGACTTGGGGCGTAGCAACTGACTCGGATGAAACATGAGAAGGTCTTGATCGTAAGGAAGGAAGATGGTAGGGGACGATGCGCGTGCCCCCCTATGTAGCAAGTAGCCGACAAAGCCACTACGTTCAGTGAGTGCTCTTACCTTTCATTGTTAAGATATCAATGGATTTAAAGCCAATGTTTGGCAATGTATCGCGGCGGTTTAGAGTTTCCCGCTGGTTGGTTTTTCTTCGTTCTTTTCAGATCAAGTTCACCTCATCTTATAGCTATCAGCATTTGGTTCTATCAACGTCAGCCCGTCACCACAGCTGGAACACTGACTTAAATAGAACAAGGGAAGCAGAACCGAGCTGATATCTCGCCATCTCTACATGGTTTCTAATTCAACCTCACATCCAATCTTGGTTGAAGGCGACAATGTGTTGTTGCTAAAGTGCTTTGATGTCTTTGATGTGATGTCCGGGACTCCGGGTCGGGTTTGCCTCAGCAGGCAGCATCTCGGCGGCGCAAACAGAACTGCCGTTCTCCACACCTGCGACGGAACGCGCTGTCACCGCGACCATTGGCCGCTCAGAAGGGCCGCCTTACGTCAGGGAGCCAAGGGATTCGACGAGCTACCCCACGCTACAAGCTTCCCTGGAGTGGGGTAAAGTCTTTCCCGGCCAGACAAGGTACCATTTGGAGAAGGGACGGCAAAGAACCCTTTCGTCTCTTTTTAGCTTTTTTCTTAGTGACCACCTGACCGGGACATGGCAGCTTATTTATCATCTGCGTAGATCTCTCCGACCGTTTTTTGTGTTTTCATGCTACCATTTTAACCTTCATACAGACGTGCTGCCTTTCCAAGTTCAGAACGAGGTACTTCATAAACTTATCAAGAGTACTTGCCTAGCTGTACCTCCGACTGCGGAGTAAGAAAGACCCCGCCATCCCAACAATCGCTGGAGACTTGAGACGGCTGTTTGTACCTGCACTCCTGCGGCAGGGGTAATTATCGTTTCTACAGACAAAGAGTCACCACTCTTCAACACCACAACCACACCCACCAAGCCACCAACAACACACCACCGCTGAGGTTCAACACTCGACGGTCTCTTTCACGACATATATACACAATATATCACCATATACGGAACCGAACCACACACAATACCGTACACAATGGAGAAGATCACCGACAAGGTCGCGGCCTTGCCGCCCGACAGCAACTACTTCTCGCTCGAGTTCTTCCCTCCAAAGACCGCTATGGGCTTTGCCAACCTGCGCGACCGTCTCGAACGTATGGCAAGAGGACTTAGACCGCTTTTTGTCAACGTCACCTGGGGCGCCGGAGGTTCAACCGCCCAAAAGTCCCTCGAGCTTGCCGAAATCTGCCAGCGCGAGCTGGGCCTCACAACATGTCTCCATCTCACCTGCACAAACATGAGCCGCCGCTTGCTAGACAAGACCCTTGAGGACGCGAAGGTCCTCGGAATCCGTAACATTCTTGCCCTCAGAGGCGACCCCCCTAGGGCTGCCGAATACCACGATGAGAACGACCCCGAACCGACCGATGACGAGGAGTTCTCCTGGGCCGCCGACCTCGTCCGCTATATCAAGAAGAACCACGGCGACTACTTCTGCATTGGTGTTGCCGCCTACCCCGAGGGCCACGCCGAGGAGAGCCATCCTCGTGAGCAGAGCTTGGAGCATGATCTCCCTTATCTCGTCGAGAAAGTCCAGGCCGGTGCCGATTTTATCATGACACAACTCTTCTTCGACATCAACGCCTACGAGCATTTCGAGAATACTCTGCGAGGCCACCCTAGTGGCGCCTTCAAGGACGTCATTATCATCCCCGGCCTTATGCCCATCCAGAGCTACCAGATGATCAAGAGAACGACGAAACTCAGCCACGCCAAGATCCCACCGGCTCTCATGGCCCGCCTCGACGCGGTAAAGGGAGACGATCAGAAGGTCAAGATGGAAGGTGTTGCAATTGTCAGCGAGATAATCGAGCGCATCAAGGAGATCAAGAGCAGGACACCTGGCCCGCGAGGCTTCCACTTCTATACTCTGAACCTGGAGAAGGCCGTCGCATTTATCGCCGAAGGCACGAATCTCATACCCCCTGGAACGCCCGAAGAGGACGAGTCTGCCATCCTGCCGGATTTCCCTCAACTCATGATCAATGGATCTTCAGTCCCAACTCGTTCGATCCAGGGCTTGTCCACTAGAAAGGGCTCAATTGGCTCTGACCCGCGGGATCGGGTCATTGTGGCCAACCAGAGACCCTCGCACCCCGATTACGAGGCTTCGCCTTCGGAGGCCGGTCTTCCGGCAGAGCCCGTCAACACCAGAGCCAACACGTTGGCGATCTCTGAAGGCGAAGGTGCCTTGGGCCGTGAAGCGACGTGGGATGACTTCCCCAACGGTAGATGGGGTGATGCCAGGTCTCCGGCCTACGGCCAGATCGACGGCTACGGCGTCAGCCTGCACGTCACCGTCCCCCAGGCGCTCCAGCTGTGGGGCTCTCCCAAGGCCACGGAGGATATTAATAACATCTTCATCCGTCATCTCAAGGGCGAGCTTTCCGCCATCCCCTGGAGCGAAGAGGGCTTCAACGCCGAGACGGAAGCCATCCGGGACAACCTGATCAAGCTCAACTCCAAGGGCTGGTGGTCGCTCGCCTCGCAGCCCGCCGTGAACGGCCTGCGATCCAACGACGGCACCTTTGGCTGGGGCCCCCAGAACGGCTTCGTCTTCCAGAAGGCTTTTGTCGAGTTCTTCATCCCCTCGGCCGACTGGAGGGCGCTCGAGACGAAGCTGAAGCAGCCGGACATGAAGGACGTCGTGTGCTTCTACGCCACCAACGCCGCCGGCGATTTTGTCAGCACTGACACGGTCAACTTCCGCGCGAGAATGGCCGCTGATGCGGAGGGTGCTTCTGAGGCCGACCGCAGGCCGCACGAGCCTAGCACCAATGCCGTCACCTGGGGCGTGTTCCCCGGCAAGGAGATCCTGACGCCGACCATCATTGAGGAGGTCAGCTTCCGCGCGTGGAGCGAGGAGGCGTTTGGTATTTGGAGTGAGTGGGCCAAGATCTATGGAAAGGGATCCGACACCCAGAAGTTGTTGGAGGACTTGAAGGAGGATCTTTGGCTGGTTAATGTGATTCATCATGATTATGTTGAGAAGGACAGCCTTTGGGAGTTGTTGTTTCAGTAGATATGAGCGAGAAACGAAAAGGGTTGTCTGAGGGGAATGAGTAGCACAGCATTGAAGGGTGTTTCACAGTGACACGGGTTTAGATGCATCTAAGGCGGGTTGGACGGGACCAAGCATAAAAAAGTGATAAGGTACTGTACTGTACGTTGAAGTAAAACCGAGTGGGGTTGCGTTGCCTTTGGTCTTTGTATAGACTTATAGGTGTAACTTGTAGTGAGTAGAGATACGAAAAGCGTAGAAGAATTATCAGCGGCTCGGTGGTTATATGGCAACCCTTGGCTTGTCTTCATGCTCTCCCTCTTTCCTTGTTAACTTATGACGTTAAACTTATGGGTTTTGTTGACGAGAGAAATACCAAGACGACACAGCTTTCACACATCGACTACATTGGTGCACATCGGGCTGGAGCAAATGGATCTGAGCCGAACCGTTCGAATTGCAAATCTACCTACGTACATGAATCTCTACAAACACTGAATCTCTTTCGAAACCGCAAAGAAAGATCTCCCTCCCATCATGCACCATTCGCCGTTCGCCATTCGCCGTTCGCCATTCACCACCGCCGATGTTCGATGACTAAGCTCCATTCCAGTCCTCAACCACCCCAGCGCGATATCTCCAGGACTCCCTGAATATCCAGGTTGAGTTGGCCCGCGATGATTGCGTAGAATGGTATCTCTTGCGTGCTCATTATCTCCTGCACTCCCTGGAGGAAAACATATCCCTCGCCGGATAGAACAGTTGCTCTGATCCTCCTCAGGTATATGTCTTGTGAGTATTGTAGAGGTACACTCCGAGACGCAAAAGTTCAACCACCTAGAGGTAATATCTTTGTCAAACCCGATTCCATAGATGGTATCCTCGTCGCCGTAATCGTGGTGAAATCCATCCTGCTGCTGACCTGGTACCAGGACTGTGTAGCCGTGGTTTCCGGTCGAGCGAGACTATCCCATCCCATGCCATATCTTAAATTTGTTTTTGTGTTTTGTGTCGTAAAAAGCAAAGAAGCAAGTTTTTGTATCCCATTGTGAACCTCAATGTTGAAAAGGGAAAAAAAAGAAGGAAAAGAAGAGAAAGATGAATAGAAGCTCAAGTGGGAGATCTCATAGAGACGTTGATCCACGTTTGCTCCCTATACGTCGTGAAGTAGTGGCATTGGCTGTGCCGTTAACGTCTGGGTTTGCGACTGCGAGCGATTGGGTGCCTTTGAGTGCCTTCGAAAAGCAGCACCAGGAAAGAAAGCCAACTCCCTCTAGATCTCATACTGATCCTCATCCACATAAAACCCCATATCACCACCACCACCGCCACCGGTCATGTTGCTCGGCAAGGCCATGCCCATGCCCATGGTAGAGCCCATGGTGGAAGCCTGGCTGAAGTTTCCCTGTCCGTGAGGTACCAATGTACGGACGGCGGCGCCAACAGCGCTCTGGGAGTAATCATCTTCGTCGTCACTAACGACGTTGATGTACCCAGCGTTGCCATTGTTGCTGTTCTGGGTGTTTTGCTGCTGGGAGTATCCACCCCCATTGTTGCCGTACTGGTTGTTGCCGGTGGTATATCCATTGTTGCCACCAAAGATGTTTGTAGCAGTGGAAGCAAAGCTGGTAGCAACTCCGCCGTCGAAAGACATGCCGCCGTTGCTGTAGGAGATGGACTCTTGCTTGATGTTGAAGCCCTGAGACTGGGACTGAGACTGCGACGCGGAAGTAGTAGGGGGGAACTCAGGCGCGGGAGTGTGATACTCGGAAGCGGCGCGCTCGTTGCGGGTCATGTTGGAACCGAAGTAATCATCGTTGGTATTGCCATTGTTGGCGATAGCAGTGGTAGCAGTTGCAGCAGTAGTGACCGGCGGCATCGGAGACGGGCTAGGCAGTCTGTCACCAACCTCAAAGATCTCATCCAAAGCCTCGGTCTTGAAGACCGGCTGGGAAATAGGCGCAACAGAGCCAGAAATGCGTCTAGGAGGCAGAGCAGTCTTGATGGGCGTAGTACGCGTCTTCTTGGCCAGGTGGCCGGTGGGAGAGTCGTCCAAAGCGTCGTAGTCGACAGACGCAGCCGACTCGTCCTTATCCGTAGTCGTTTGCGGCTCTACGTAATTCGCCTTCTTGGCTGTTGACCTTCTCGGCTTGGCGGTAGTAGCCGTACTCTTACCGGTGGCGGGAGTACCAGCTCCAGCGCGGCTCCTGCCCGAGGCCGGAGTGCCGGCTGGACGGCCACGCTTGCGGCCCGAGGGCGTTTTGTTGGCTGCTGAACCGGAGCCGGCGTTGTTGAAAGCTTCGACCGGGTCTTGGCCGTTGTCGACCGCGTTCTTGATGGCTTCAGCACCAGCTTTGATGTTGCGGAATTGGAACTGGAGGCCGTCGGCGGTGGATTCGCCGAAGTATTTGGCAAGTTCTGGGGGGAAGACAATTTGAATGTTAGCGATGTTGAGGAAGGCCACGAGAATGATGTAAAATGATGGTGAAAATGAAACGCCCAGAAATCGAAGACCGATGACGAAGTGAGTGGTTCGTGTTGTCAAGATGCTTCATACCGCCGTTTTCGAGGATGTCAATCTCCTCCGGATCATCGCCCCTGCTGACAGCAAGGCGCAAGCAATCCGCCTGTTTACGGACAGGGCGGAAGCGATGCTCAATGGCGCTCATGGTCGCGGACTTGCCATAGTGCTGTGCGATTGCTGGAATCTCATCAGCATCTTGAGTTGTGACTCGACCACTGGAAGAGCTGAGACTGATGATGGCTTGGTGACACGGTCATGTCGGAGGCGCCAAACAGGTGAGATAATGGGGAGCCATGGAGCAGAACACGTCGAGGGATGGTGTGATATGAAAGGACAGAGAAATGATGTGTTTCTTACCCTTGTAATTGAGCCTGAGTTCAGGGTGAGCCGCAATAACTGCGGCCAGAAGGCGCGCCTGGGCCTCGTAAGTCTTGAAGTTTGCCGGCATCTTGATTCTACCATGAGATTGTTAGTCGGTATCGCGACGCGAGTGTGACTGGAAGGGTACGAACTGAGTATGTTGCAAGAGGGTCAACAGTCTGCCGTAGTTCAATCACCTGGTTCAAGTTCCCAGAAAGTTGACGCGTTGTGTCCGAGAGACGAGTGAGCTGTGGTAGACAATATAAGTATATATAGATATACCCGGTCAACCAGTGAATGGCTTGATTGATGTGCTGTTTGATATCTTCCTTGGTACTCGTGGAATAGTGGAAAGAGTAGACAGCGAGCGGGGAGGGTGGGGTGGAAGGTAGAAGTCCAAACAGCGAGGACTTTTTGAGCAGTAAAAGATTGAAAGTGGGAGTCATGGGCAACGGGAGGGTTCAGATCGGATAGTAATTTTCCGAGGACTTCTATCATCCGATGTACCTCGAGGTCGATAGATGACGGCAAATGGAAGGCCTAGAATTCAGAAAGCAAACATACCTGCCAGTGACTTCGAATTTGGTCCGACTTTCAAACTTGAGGCCAGATAGGTAGCCGCTGATGATGATGGTTAGCCTAAATTCACTTGTGAAGGCCCACTTGACAAAGAAAGCGCACGATTTCTTGGTGGTCAGTATCAAACAGACTCGGGGAGTGCAACTGGGGAGAAGAAAGCCCCATGATGTGACTCCGAGGGAAATGGATGGTGCCAACAACTTGATTTGTGTCAACTTGAGAGCTATATCAAGGCAAAGAGGGCGATTGAGGGATCTGGAAGGCATACAAGGAAAGTTCTGATCCTGGATGTGCTTGAGGAGCAAATCTCGAAATCAGATAGGGTTCATGTGTGGGTAAGCCCATATTTGATGATATGATCTTGAACATCAATGAGCACATGTCAACACGAAATAGGAAAAAAAACGAAGGACAAGAGCAACACAAGGAAAGCAAATTCTTGAATGCACAACTCGTGTTGAAGTTGACCATGACTTACCTGTAAATCAGCCAACTCTCAACGCCAGACGCGCATCCAGTCCGTTTGGCAAGCAGACACAGACTTGAGGCCTATCAGCCGTCGAGGTGTTGCCCTACCGTAGGTCCAGCACCCAGAGCAGAAATTGCTGTTCGGTACTGAAGTAGAGCATGTAAAAGCCGATTTCTCTTGCCAGTGAAACCGAACTGTATTGACTGGCCCGCAGCCCCCTTTTCGGTGATGTAAACAAAAAAGAGGTTTGTGGTTGTGTGTGATGTTGCCCAGAGCAATAAGCTTGGCCGCGGCTTTGTTTACTTTGTCGGCCCCCACTTCTTCTCAATCAGGGGAACTTTTTTTGGCTGCAAGCGAATTCTGGAAGGAGGGGAGAATTGGCTGATGGTGAGATGAGTGGACTGCCGCTCTTTTTGCACTCCACTCGGTGGTGGGCGTTGGTTCGAATTTGTTTACCCGGGACTTGGACGGGCAGGTATCGGACGGCTGCGGCACCGGAGTCCTGGGGGCCTTTTGAGAGTAGAGATGACAGGAAACTTTCCTGAATCTTAAGCATTCTTCACGAACTTTTCTAGAGCTGATATTGGGGGATTTGAAGCTCCTTCAGTCAGCCATCCTGACGTGGCTGGGTGTCGTCCACTATCAGAGCTTCACCAGCCAAAAGAGTAGACAGGGGTGAGCTGCCCACCCCTGACAAATTCGCGACCCCCGACTTCGTCCAAATCCAAGCAAACAAAAACCCAAGATCCTGGGCGCATGATTGGTTGCACAGCTACTCTTTGAAAAGCAACTGGACAATCTCGAACAGGACAGGCCGCCGCTTCTGGTGCAAGGGATGAGAGCAAGATTTGAGGCTGATGAATACAGACAGTCGAAGAAAAACAGTGGTATAGGTAGCCAGCTCGCTCTCCAAGCCGATGCTGATAAGAAGCAGCCAAAAGTCTTCTCGCAGCCATTCTACATTATTGATAATACTCTAAACAATCCCTCTTCTACCCTCTATATTATCCTCTTATCCGCGCTCGATGTCCGCCTTGCCGCAACACCTTCACGGCCAGTAACCACGCTGTGGCTCCCAGGCACGGGGTAGTCTTCGAGCGGGTGATCCTTAATTGCACCCGGGGCCCCATCGCCGCTTCCGTACATCAGATACTGGACGCCAAGGTAGGAGTCGCAGCAGGCCTGGAAGATACCGCAGCCCTTGAAGGACCAGGGGATCTCGGAGGACGAAGAGAAGAACCAGAACATCTTCATGGCGTCACCGGCCAACCACATGGCCAAGACCGAGACGCGGAGACCCTTGCACGAGCGAGACTTGTGGTTGACGAGGATCTGGGGGATGGGAAGGGTCGCTTCGATGGAGAGACCGATGTAGCCGATGAGGGAGGAGTAGGACATGTAGAGGGACTCGAAGGGCGAGAAAAGAATTTGGCAGACGACGAGGCCGGCGAATAGGTAGAAGACGAATTGCCAATACCTGTGTATTTTTCTGGATTAGCTTTCACCTCATATCAAAACGGCCAGGAACTGGAATACGTACGGCTTGGGCGACTTCCACTGCCAGAAGTTGTATGGGCGCTGGTACTCCTCGTCTTGCGCCTTCGCGAAGGGAACAGCGGCGTCACCTCCCCTGGAAGATGGCGCAGGGCGGTGGTCCAGCGCGACCTTGAGGAGCACGACTTGGACTCCGACCATAATGAGGGACTGGATGAGCAGGGCGGTATCATACTTGGCTCCGGGATAGTAGAATATCCTTTAAATCTCGGGTGTCAGCTGGCGTCGCAAGTCGCAATGTGGGCCTTGGGACTGGGGCGCAACTAACCTGAGCAAAGAGGCAACAAGCATGATCAAGGGAATATCCAAAGAGAAGCCGGCGCTGGACTTGGACTTGTGCATGGAGTGCGCTTGGTCGCCATAGGAAAGAATGGGCGAGAGGACGAGGAAGAGGGGAGTGATGCTGCCCGAGAGGGCCGTGAGCCACCACCACATTACGTCGGCGTGTGATAGGTGAAAGGCGCGTTGTAGGCCGGATCGAGATACGTACGATTAGGACGCGACCGTGTATATGTCGTCGCAAAGACTATTGTATCGTGGCGCTTCGCGTTGGTGTTGTGGTATCCAAAAGATGCCTACGGCTAAGAAAAAGGGGGTCGGATGGGATCGTCGAGAAGGGATTGTCGAGTGCTGGCGCGTCTGGTGGTACGGCGCGTAGATCTTAAGTCATGTATCGTGATGCCGTCTCTGCGTGCCGAGAAAAATAAGATTAAAACAAGAATATCACCAAGGAAAGGAGTAACAAGAAGGGTGTTGAAAGTTTGATGGTTCACCGAAATTCCGCTGGACTCGAACTCGGCGTCGACCTGCAAGGTCCAAGGCGGGAGCCCGAAACGTGGGGATTTTTCGGCCCCTGGAGACAAGAGTTGGAACCAATTGGCGTCGATCTCGGACGGGAACCGGCACTGATGCCCCTGGAACGCGATGGGCGATGTGGGTCTGTCATCGGGGGTGATATTGATTGGTAGAATCGGTCTATTTCAGGTATCTGGCTTGTTGTATAACTTGTCTCTTCACGATGCTTGATGTGGTTGAGTGAGCCGGGAAAACTTCGTGTGAATACCTAGGCATTGAGTGTAGGTCAGCTGCACATACATCTTCGACATTCATGAAACAGAAGCTCCCGCGTGCAGATGTACCTTGGCTACAGGTCAATAAGGAGCAGGTACATGTAGATAAGAAAGTGGATCCGCACTTACAGGTACCTACCTAGCCTACCCCTCCACGCCATTGTTCTGTAAACATCTCTTGGAACTCACCAACTTGGTAGGCCTCTGACATGATGGCGTTTGCATCACATCTTCAAACCTCTTTACAATACGGCGATATCGGGCCATTCATATGAGTAGCGAGAGAAAACAAGCTCAATTAAAGCATTTTCAAGCCCAGTCAGCAAACAAAACGGATCTTCCACCACATCAAGTGAAGCTCGGACGCTCATACGAGAGATCACAATGTCCGAACAACTAGCCGACGAGCTCGAAGCTATCAACTCCATCTACGGCGACGGCACCCTCGTCCCAGCCGACGACTCGCCCTCCACTTACATCCTGATTCTCCCCGGCGAAATCACCTCATCCACCCTCCGTCTGCAGTTCCCTCCAGCCTACCCCGATGAACCCCCCGTCGTTCTCGGCACCCATTCGTCAGGCGAGCACGCTAAGCGCGGCGCCGCCGCTCGGGACCTGGCTCTCTTCCGGGACGCAGTCGGCGAGGTATACGAGCCGGGACAAGTCTGTCTGTTCGATGCCATTGAGCAAGTGAAGGAACTCATAGCCGCAGTCACCACAGCGGAGAAGGAGGATGAGGAGGAGGCGGAGGAGGCAGAAAATGAGAAGAGGGTATCATCATACGACGCGGCAGCAGCAACTCATGACTATGAAGCGACTTCCACACAAACAGGAGGAGATCTCGGCCCCGAACCCCCCTGGACCCTCTCTGTCCCGCTAATCGAACTCAAATCAACTTTCATCGCCCGCTGCGCGCCCGTCTCCTCCCCGGGGCAGGCGGCGCAGTACCTGCAACACCTGCTGGCGTCGGACAAGCGGGTGCGGGCGGCCACGCACAACATCACGGCGTGGCGGATCCGCGGGCCGAACGGCACGTCGTTCCAGGACTGCGACGACGACGGCGAGACGGCGGCGGGCGGCAGGCTGCTGCACCTGATGCAGCTGATGGACCTGTGGGACACCATGGTCGTGGTGACGCGGTGGTATGGAGGCCAGAAGCTGGGGCCGAGGAGGTTTGCGCTGATTAATGGCGCGGCGAGGGATGCGTTTGTTAGGGCGGGGTTGGTGGAGGAGGAGAACAAGCAGGAGGGGAAGAGGAAGAAGGGTGGGAAATGAATTTGGCTGCGGTGGTGATGGTTGATTGAAGCTGAGCGGGGTTGCTTTGTTGCTGCTCTGTTAAGAGAAAGCAGAAGATAGCCGTGACATGCTTGAGGAGGCTACATAAGGATCAGGAGTCTCTATCTTGATTCCAAGATCACCCAGTCTTGATTGCTGACAGTAACTACACAGCAAGAATTTTGAGGACCGGCGACGAAAAGATCTCCAAGGGCTATTTAGCCGAAATCAAGATGAATTATTCGCTATATCACAATCAAAACACCCTCCAGCTCCGTCCAACAATGCAACTTTTTCCCAAGATTACAACCAACCCACAATTAGCCTCCATCGCGCCAGTTTTTGACGCCATGCAATAAATGTGTCGAGATGTGCAAACTTTTGGTCCTTTTCACCATGAACCACCATTCTCAAAAGCCGGGGTCCGCCGCGTCAAAGGCCAACCAAAAAGAACATCAACCCAACGCAACATGTCCTTCTCAGCCACGCATCACACAATGATCACAGCGTCACTCACCCCTGCTTTTTGAGCAATGGCTCCAAGATCCCCAGAGCCGTCACAGCCTGCTCACAAGACAAGATCACCGCGCCGGCCCTCGCCGTCGACAAATACGACAGCTCCGCGCTCTCCGCCATGGGCATGTCCTTGACCAACCTCCCGGCAACCCCCGAAACGATGCCCGTTGCCTCGAACGGCAAGTTGACCAGGTCGAGAAAGATGGGCACCAGCGTGCCCTCCGTCGGTCCCACCAGCGAGTCGCCAAACATTTCCACCAGCGCCTTGTCCAGCAGCAGCGAAGGGGGGTCATCCTGCGCCAGGGTTACAGACAAAAACCGCGGTTGCGACACCAGCGCCGAGATGATGCTCGTGTACAGCTTGGTGTCGACCGTGTCGATCCAGCTGTTTCTTCTCCTCCGCGGGT
This sequence comes from Neurospora sp. CHS-2018b, assembly GCA_009806015.1. Classification (NCBI taxonomy): domain Eukaryota; kingdom Fungi; phylum Ascomycota; class Sordariomycetes; order Sordariales; family Sordariaceae; genus Neurospora; species Neurospora sp. CHS-2018b. Next base: position 3,551 of record RAOV01000010.1, on the reverse strand, counting down.
AACCACCACCACCATTTCCGTCTCCAATCTCGCCGCCGCCATAGCCCGTCCCATTGCCGCCGGTCATCGAGATACTCCCTCCACTATGTCCATGGCCACGTCCGCCCTCGCCCCCGCCGCCTCCGTGGATACTCGTCTTCTCCCTCCCCGAGCAATGCACCAGCCTCAACCCGGGTTCCACGAACGGCACCACGTTCCGCCTCTTGAGCGTCTCGAACGTCTTGAGCTGCAGCTCCCCCGCATCCGAAGGCGGCGGCGTAGTCGGCATCATCGGCGTTATCAGCCCGCTAATCCCGCCACTTCCACCCGACGTTCCCCTAGTATGATGATACCCCATACCAGCCGCCATAGTCACCGACCCCCTCCTCGACCCATACCCATCAAACCCATCATTCTCCTCCTCCTCATCAACAAACACAAACCCCCCCTTCGCCCTCAACGTCTCCACCACTGCTCTCCGATCCTTCGTCGGCACCAGGATGAAATCCGAGTAATACGTCGTGATGAAAAAAATCGGGATCCCCGCCAAGGCAAGAGGGCAGGTCAAGTCGACGACGCGCGAGCCGGCGTCCATGCCCGCGCTGATAACCGAAAAAACGGCGTAGGCGTCCTTCGAGATGGAGATGGTTTTTGCCTGGTCTTTTGGTAGGCGCGCGATGGCGGGCTCGAAGACGGTGCGGGCCCAGGAGGAGGGGCAGACGATGGAGCATTCGAGGGGGGTGATGGAGATGTTTAGGAATGTTGTTTCATCTTGGTGGTGGAAGGTTGTGGGTGGGGATGCTGATGCTGATGGTAATGGTTGGCTGGGTGGGAGGAGGATTTGGAGGATGGGTTGGAGGAAGGTTGAGTAGAGGGGGAGGGGGATGTGGATTAGACTCAGGGTTCCATCCTGTGGTTTTGGGGGGAAGGGTTAGTGATGCGTTGTGAGGTGAGAGTGGTATAAGGAAAGAAAAAAAATAGAAGGGGTGTAGTTACCAGGAAAGTTATTTGTGCGTTCATAGCAGTGAGAGTTGTTGATGTCTCCCCGTAATTTGAGACTCCTTGATAATCCCAGCAGAAGACCTCGTCTTGGTGGTTTATCGGGTAAAGAAAGCTAGGAGGAACCCTGCCCACTTTTGTCTCCTTGTTCTCTTTTTGAATATCAAATGATGTTGATTGTCGAAGGAGTGATGAAAAATGAGGTGATCAAGATGTGACCTTGTGACGTCTCGAAAAGAGGAGTTGAGTTGTAAACGGTTTTGGAGTAACACCTGGGTAAGGTGAAGGTGAGTTGCGTTTTGAGGGGTCCTCTAGTCCTTTAGGTAAGGTAGGTGACTGTTCCCGACCGGACTCCCGATATGTTCCGTACAACCAATGCAGTCCGTCACGTCACAAAGTGTTCTTGTTGATTGAGTGATTGTCGATCAGGAAGATAGGAGATAGATAGGAGAATTGGTAGGTAGCTTCGTTGAAATAATGTAGTAGGCTCCGTCGGTCTGAAGGAACAATCTGCAGTCCAGTCACCGAGGATGCGAGATGGAAGGAAACTAAATGGGTGGGGTATCGTCAAAGTATATAAGATAGGAGATTGTGGAAGTGGACTGAAGGATGGATGAGTCAAAGTCCCACCAAAAGGAGAGAGGAACAGATAGGGACAGAAGGGTAAGGGTACCTAGGGTATTAAAGAAATTTGAGGTGGATGGACAAAGTTCAAAAAGTGAAAGAGATGGGGATATCGAAGACAAGTGGAAGAGTCGTCAAAGTGATGTCCTGAATGGAAGAGGAGTGAGGTGTGACTTGCTTCTCCAGTTCCACTTCCTTCGGTTCTCCAACTGCTGCTGTCTCTCTCTTTGTGAGATAAAAGCTTGGCGGGGGAGACAGGACCCGACCCGAGATCGGTGGGGGAAGGGGGTCGAGCCGAGGGGAGGGGACCGCGTCTGGGCCCGGGAGACGAACTGATAAGGTAGAGAGGTATGTACCTATGATTGTGCTTTAAAGCCGGGGGGTGCAATGGTGAAGTGGAGGACGGGACTCGGGGAAATGATGGCCGTCGTGTTCGAGAACGTCTTTGGCCAACTCCAGAATAGTTAGTCTGAGCTGGACAACCCGACTAAGAACCTATTCTAGAAGACGAACTTCACCTGCATATGATGATCCATGCGATGCAGCATTTAGTGCTATGGGCTATCGATGCTATTGAATGCAAGCCAGAGAGATGCGAGCCCCTGATTTAATACAGTAGAAACCCCTGCAACTGCATATACACCAAAATATGCCCTCTAACTGCATCCCCGGGCGTGGTCACAAATTCCCGGCCTGTCTCCCACCAAAAGCCAGCTCCCCATTCTGCATATATGCTAGCTAGTGCATAAGTCCTGACGGTCCCCCATAGTGTCAGAATTACTTGCAGTTTCAGGGGATTCTACTGTACCTATCTGGAATGGTCACCGGGTTGCATACCCAGGCAGGGGTTGACGATAGTCGATAGGTAGTGCAAATTGCAAACGTTGTGTCCAGTGCAGGCGCCAGGTGGTGGGGGTTCCGGCGGTCGGTCGAGCGCAATATGTGATAGAATCCGACAAAACACAAGAAAATGTCAGAAAAAAAAAGGAAACCGGTGAACAATGTCTTTCAATGGGAACCAGGTTGATTTCAAATGAAGTGCATGCTGGTACATCACCTACACATTTTATTTCATCTCTTTATCCACCTCCATGCTTGCGCAGCTGCAGGTAAACGCGGGCGCTTGTTATGTCACCTCGGGTACATCGGCGCGTTCTTGAGATGCTCGATATCCATCCCACGAGCCTAGAACCTATGTCGGCTTTTCTTTTTGAAATACTCGACGACATTTGTCTCACTTTGCTTTCTTTTTGAGGGACGTGGATTTCGGTGTACAGAATCGACAATCAATTTGCTCTCTGCAGTTGTTTAGCTACAGTGAAATTTGAACCTCCCTCCGATTCGATTCGTCGCCAAGCACGTCACGAGTGGGACGACGTCGTCCCATGTACAGCTACTTCTACACCACCACCACCACCAACCCCGAACCCAACTCCTCCTCTCGAGGGAAGCCTGCCCAGCACCACCACCACTCTGGGCGAACGGCAGTAAGAAAGATGGGTTACAACGCATACTGTTCTAACGTACAATGACGGCACTAGGCATGTAGTGTACTGTGTAGGTAGGCAAGCAGAAAGGAAGCAAAGTCAAAGGACGAAACGCAGGTACCTCACCTCTGCTTGCGCTTTCAGTTGCCTGCCTGCCAGCCATGGTTCCTTTCACAGCCATTCAGTTTCATGTCATTGCTGGTGACCTGGCGCCACCACCACAGCAACAATCTTCGCAGAGGGGTAGTTGGTTCTCTTCTTCCACCATTCTCTAGCCGCCGTGATGAACCTCAAAAGAGATGGCAGTTAACAGGCGTGAGGAGAGAAGAGATCTCACTCGTCTGGGGCTGTCTCAGAAGCATGTGGGGGAAATCTCTCTTGTGGCGCAAAAAAGATAGATCAAATCCCGAAGAATGAAACCCCCCCCCCCCCCCCCCCCCCCCCCCCCCCCCCCCCCCCCCC